>CM059783.1:23720661-24128161 GCA_030435695.1 Brachymystax lenok tsinlingensis
CTCCCTACACAGATTTATGGGATTAAGGTCTGGAGACTGGCTAGGCCACTCCAGGACCTTAATGTGCTTCTTCTTGAGCCACTCCTTAGTTGCCTTGGCCGTGTGTTTTGGGTCATTGTCATGCTGGAATTCCCATCCACGACCCATTTTCAATGCCCTGGCTGAGGGAAGGAGGTTCTCACCCAAGATTTGACGGTACATGGCCCCGTCCATCGTCCCTTTGATGCGGTGAAGTTGTCCTGTCCCCCTCAGCAGAAAAACATAATGTTTCCACCTCCATGTTTGACGGTGGGCATGGTGTTCTTGGGGTCATAGGCAGCATTTGTCCTCCTCCAAACACGGCGAGTTGAGTTGATGCCAAAGAGCTCCATTTTGGTCTCATCTGACCACAACACTTTCACCCAGTTGTCCTCTGAATCATTCAGATGTTCATTGGCAAACTTCAGACGGGCATGTATATGTGCTTTCTTGAGCAGGGGGACCTTGCGGGCGCTGCAGGATTTCAGTCCTTCACGGCGTAGTGTGTTACCAATTGTTTTCTTGGTGACTATGGTCCCAGCTGCCTTGAGATCATTGACAAGATCCTCCCGTGTAGTTCTAGGCTGATTCCTCACCGTTCTCATGATCATTGCAACTCCACGAGGTGAGATATTGCATGGAGCCCCAGGCCGAGGGGAGATTGACAGTTCTGTGTTTCTTCCATTTGCGAATAATCGCACCAACTGTTGTCACCTTCTCACCAAGCTGCTTGGTGATGGTCCTGTAGCCCATTCCAGCCTTGTGTAGGTCTACAATCTTGTCCCTGACATCCTTTGAGAGCTCTTTGGTCTTGGCCATGGTGGAGAGTGGAATCTGATTGATTAATTGCTTCTGTGGACAGGTGTCTTTTATACAGGTAACAAGCTGAGATTAGGAGCACTCCCCCCTTTAAGAGTGTGCTCCTAATCTCAGCTCGTTACCTGTATAAAAGACAGCTGGGAGCCAGAAATCTTTCTGATTGAGAGGTGGTGAAATACTTATTTCCCTCATTAAAATGCAAATCAATTTATAACATTTTTCACATGTGTTTTTCTGGATTTTTTGGTTGTTATTCTGTCTATCACTGTTCAAATAAACCTACCATTAAAATTATAGACTGATTATTTCTTTGTCAGTGGGCAAATGTACAAAATCAGCAGGGGATCAAATACTTTTTTCCCTCACTGTGTAAGGTGCTATTTGGGATTATGTGCACTATATAGGGTGCTATTTGGGATGATGTGCATTATATAGGGTGCTTTTTGGGATGATGTGCATTATATAGGGTGCTTTTTGGGATGATGTGCACTATATAGGGAGCTATTTGGGATGATGTGCACTATATAGGGTGCTTTTTGGGATGATGTGCACTATATAGGGTGCTATTTAGGATGCTGTGCACTATATAGGGTGCTATTTGGGATGCTGGCTATATTGTTACTGGGGGTGACTCTGTACTGTAGCTAAAGCTCATCTTGAAAACCCAACCCGGCACCAGTGACTAGGGTCTGGTTCCAATGGCTGACTCTTTTGGCAACTTCAATAAAGGAGCGACCAGGGTGGGTCCTCTCAAGACAACTCTCCTAACAAATCACCAGGCAGACGTGATGCCAGAACATTGCCATTCCAAAGTTTGCAGGGAACTAAACTATTTATATATTATTCAAAATATTTTATAGGAGCTGTCTTTTTTTTTTTGTCTTCTTTTTTTGGGGGTTTTTTCTTTCCTTGTCTTTATTCACACAAACAAATAAATCCATCATAGTCCTGTAATACCATTGGCAGCTGTTCCGAATAACAGTCCTCCAATAGGGAAGTGGGGGCTAAAGGTTGGTGGTCCCCCAGACGACCTGCCAGAAAACCCCGCCCTCTTCACTGTTGCCTAGGGTGGGGTTTACGAGACTCCAGGCTGTCAGGAACACATGTTGGACCTGATGGCTGGATCTCTCTCTCTCTCTCACACACACTGGGTTTGGCTGCTGGAGGAGCAGAAGGATAAGGGAGACCCATAGGTAATACTTATCTTATATCCTCCACCGTATACTCCCCTTTATACACACACAGAACCCCTCCCTGCCAATCCCCTCCTCTGCTCCCCCTTAATGACGGCATCCTGTAAAATGGATGATTTATTTATTTGTTGAGTCTTCATCTTCATGCTCTGGGAATCCTCAAAGTCTTTTATAGGACGCAGTAACACATGGTTTATGGATCATACTGTACACAGGCATGTGAACTGTGAAAGACAGAGGAGACCGACATGGAGACCTTGACTGAAGAGAAGGCCTCTTTTACGGCTGTTCCCAGGAAGACAGATGAGCGTATATAGACACTTGACTAGTAGTGGAAAAATAACACTTCACTTTCTGACCCAAAACAGCAGAGTTTTCACTCTGTCTGCTTGCTCAGTTTCCGCCCTCACCTTGCCATGTCATAAGTCTCACCAAGTTCACTTGTACCTCACTGTCTGTCCTCATAGATACTGTAGTATAGTGACTAGTACCTCGCTGTCTGTCCTCATAGATACTGTAGCACAGTGACTAGTACCTCGCTGTCTGTCCTCATAGATACTGTAGTATAGTGACTAGTACCCCGCTGTCTGTCCTCATAGATACTGTAGTATAGTGACTAGTACCTCGCTGTCTGTCCTCATAGATACTGTAGCACAGTGACTAGTACCTCGCTGTCTGTCCTCATAGATACTGTAGTATAGTGACTAGTACCTCGCTGTCTGTCCTCATAGATACTGTAGTATAGTGACTAGTACCTCGCTGTCTGTCCTCATAGATACTGTAGTATAGTGACTAGTACCTCGCTGTCTGTCCTCATAGATACTGTAGTACAGTGACTAGTACCTTGCTGTCTGTCCTCATAGATACTGTAGTATAGTGACTAGTACCTCGCTGTCTGTCCTCATAGATACTGTAGTATAGTGACTAGTACCTCGCTGTCTGTCCTCATAGATACTGTAGTATAGTGACTAGTACCCCGCTGTCTGTCCTCATAGATACTGTAGCACAGTGATTACTCTCTCTCCTGACTCGAACAGTATGACCAAATAGCCGTGGCCAATCGCTTCAGACACAGGAGCCCAAAAATGCTGGGCTCCCTCCCTCCTCCTCTCTCTCTCTCTCTCGCTCGCTCGCCCACCCTCCCTCCCTCCCTCCCCAGAGTGCTGTCTGTTTCTTCTGTTGAAACCTTTTCTCTGGGTCTCAGCTTTACATGTATTACTTTATCCAGGCAGGCAGAAGTCCTGTCCTACAGCTGCATACTAAACAGCGCTCGGGTTGCATCACAAATGGCACACTAACCCCTATATAGTACACTACTGTAGGGCACTATATAGGGAATAGGGTGTGATTTGTGACGCAGGCACTATCTCCTCGTTGGTTGTTTAACCCCGTGGTGTTCTCTCTCAGCACCAAGTGTTTGTAGTGTAATGCATGTTAAACGTGAGGATGTACTCACACTTCCTTTACACTGGCGGTTTTACCCCTCTCTCTGACTGACCCTATTTAAAATGAATCCATTGGTGGTGGTTTCACATGCTTCTGCGGCAGTGTGCTTTGTGTCGCAATGTCAACCCAGTTCAGTATTTCCATTCCGTGACTTTCTGGTGAACCAATGAAACTCATGTTTATTCCTTTGAATTAATTCCCTTCAGTCTGGCTGGAGTTAAGTATAAATGTCTCGCGGTAGGGTCGCGCATTAATGTGGCGCTATAGGACATTGCGGTATATTCCTAGTCCTGGAGAGCTGTAGTTTGTGTGGACTTCAGAGGAGGCTGGTCGGAGGAGCAATAGGAGGGTGGGCTCATTGTAATAGCTGGAATGGAATCAGTGAAATGGTATCAAACAAATGGAAACAACGTTCCATTGATTCCATTCCATTTGTTGATTCAGGTGTTATTGTGCTAGACTGGGGAGAAACCCCTGCACACCTAGCTCGCCAGTGGTCTCTGGAACCAGACAGCTTACTTCCAGCTCGCCAGTGGTCTCTGGAACCAGACAGCTTACTTCCAGCTCGCCAGTGGTCTCTGGAACCAGACAGCTTACTTCCAAAATATTTGAATGTAGTTGCCTATAGGCTTACTAAGCTACAAGGTCAGGGACATCCTAGACTAGCTCTCCAGAGTCAGGATGCTGGATCAGGAAGAACACGGCTATATGATACATTTTTTAAATCATATAGTAATTGATGATTGATTGATTCTGTTGGTTTTATTATGGCCTTCTGCTATAGAAGTTTGTGTTAATCTCAATGTCCTCTCCTCCTCCAGGTCAACCAATGAGATCAAGAACCTGCAGTACCTACCTCGGGCCAGCGAGCCTCGTGAGATGCTGTTTGATGACCGGACGCGTGCCCACGCTGACCACATCGGACAGGGCTTCGAGAGGCAGACCACCGCTGCTGTAGGGGTGCTCAAGGCCGTGCGCTGTGGAGAGAGGTGGGTGGCTTTAACACCCGGATATATGATAATATATTGTCTTTAGATACAGCGTTCCTTGGTAAAAATGACTTTAAACTGTAGGCCTATTGAGGCTGTATTTAGTATCCAACAATCGTCCAACTAATCAGGTACAAGACAGCTGCATAATCTGATTGTAAATAAATGGTTCTAATCTCCCTTCTCTCTCTCTCTGTGTAGTGCGGAGCCCCCTCGCGTTACCAAAGACGTGATCTGTTTCCATGCTGGAGACTTCCCTAATGTAGTGCAGAGGTTACAACTGGACCTGCACGAACCGCCTCTGTCCCAGGTGAGCTGCACCTGTCTTCTACCTTGCTTCTATTAGCTAAAATGGCGCCGTTTCATGGGCTCTTAACCAACCGTGCTATTTTGTTAGTTTATTCTTATTTTTTATTTTTTTACTTATTTTGTATATAATGTTGCGGCTACTGTCTCTTATGACCAAAAAGATCTTCTGGAAAACAGAACAGCGATTACTCACCTTGAACTGGATGAAGAATATTTCTTTTTATGAGTCGGATGCCTTGTGAGGATCCGCCGACAAGTGTTTAATCTGCCTTTGCCATCTGCCATCCGTACTACAGGCCAACGTACAATCACTGGATAATAAATTGGATGAACTAAAAGCACGTATATCCTACCAAACTGTAATATCTTATGTTTCACCGAGTTGTGGCTGAACAACGACATGAATAACATACAGCTGGCGGGTTATACACTGTATCAGCTGGACAGAACAGCAGCCTCTGGTAAGACAATGTATATTTGTAAACAACAGCTGGTGCACAATATCTAAGGAAGTCTTGAGGTTTTGCTTGCCTGAGGTAGAGTATCTCATGATGAGCTGTAGACCACTGATCTACCTAGAGAGTTTTCATCTGTATTTTTTGTAGCTGTCTACATACCACCACAGACCGATGCTGGCACTAAGACCGCACTCAATGAGCTGTATACCGCCATAAGCAAACAAGAAAACGCTCATCCAGAGGCGGCACTCCTAGTGGCTGGGGACTTTAATGCAGGAAAACTTAAATCCGTTTTACCTCATTTCTATCAGCATGTTAAACGTGCAACCAGAGGGGGAAAAAAACGTTATACCACCTTTACTCCACACGCAGAGACTCATACAAAGCTCTCCCTCGCCCTCCATTTGGCAAATCTGACCATAATTCTATCCTCCTGATTCCTACTTACAAGCAAAAATGAAAGCAGGAAGCACCAGTGACTCGGTCAATAAAAAAGTGGTCAGATGAAGCAGATTCTAAGCTACAGGACTGTTTTGCCAGCACAGACTGGAACATGTTCCGGGATTCTTCCGAAGGCATTGAGAACACCACATCAGTCACTGGTTTCATCAATAAGTGCATCGATGATGTCGTCCCTACAGTGACTGTACGTACATTCCCCAACCAGAAGACTCTAACCCGGAACCTTATAAGAAATCTCGCTATGCCCTCTGATGAAACATCAAACAGGCAAAGCGTCAATACAGGACTAAGATCGAATCGTACTACACCGGCTCCGACTCTCATTGGATGAGGCAGGGCTTGCAAACTATTACAGACTACAAAGGGAAGCACAGCCGAGAGCTGCCCAGTGACGCGAGCCTACCAGACGAGCTTAATTACTTCTATACTCGCTTCGAGGCAAGTAACACAGAAACATGCATGAGAGCATCAGCTGTTCCGAACGACTGTGTGATCAGATCTTTAAACAGATCAACATTCACAAGGCCGCAGGGCCAGACTGATTACCAGGACGTGTACTCCGAGCATGCGCTGACCAACTGGCAAGTGTCTTCACTGACATTTTCAACCTCTCCTTGTCTGAGTCTGTAAAACCAACATGTTTCAAGCAGACCAGCATAGTCCCTGTGCCCAAGAACACTAAGATAACCTGCCTAAATGACTACCGATCCGTAGCACTCACCACAAGCCATAGACCCAATCCAATTTGCAAACCACCCCAACAGATCCACAGATGCAATCTCTATTGCACTCCACACTGCCCTTTCCCACCTGGACAAAAGGAACACATATATGAGAATGCTATTCATTGACTACAGCTCAGCGTTCAACACCATAGTGCCCTCAAAGTTTATCACTAAGTTAAGGATCCTGGACTTCCTGACGGGCCGCCCCAAGGTGGTAAGGGTAGGTAACAACACATCCGTCACACTGATCCTTAACACGGGGGCCCCTCGGGTGCGTGCTCAGTCCCCTCCTGTACAACCTGTTCACTCATGACTGCACGGTCAGGCACGACTCCAACACCATCATTAAATTTGCTGATGACACAACAGTGGTAGGCCTGATCACCAACAACGACGAGACAGCCTATAGGGAGGAGGTCAGAGACCTGGCCGTGTGGTGCCAGGACAACAACCTCTCCCTCAACGTGATCAAGACTAAAGAGATGATTGTGGACTACAGGAAAAGGAGGACCAAGCACGCCCCCCATTCTCATCGACGGGGCTGTAGTGGAGCAGGTTGAGAGGTTTAAGTTCTTGTCATCACCAACAAACTAACATGGTCCAAGCACACCAAGACAGTCGTGAAGAGGGCACGACAAAACCTATTCCCCCTCAGGAGACTGAAAAGATTTGGCATGGGTCCTCAGATCCTCAAAAGGGTTGACAGCTGCACCATCGAGAGCATCCTGACTGGTTGCATCACTGCCTGGCATGGCAGCTGCTCGGCCTCTGACCACAAGGCACCACAGAGGATAGTGCGTATGGCCCAGTACATCACTGGGGCCAAGCTTTCTGCCATCCAGGACCTCTATACCAAGAGGTGTCAGAGGAAGGCCCAAAAAATTGTCAGACTCCAGCCACCCTAGTCATAGACTGTTCTCTCTGCCACTGCACGGCAAGCGGTACCGGAGCGCCAAGTCTAGGTCCAAGAGGCTTCTAAACAGCTTCTACCCCCAAGCCATAAGACTACTGAACATCTAATCAAATGGCTACCCAGACTTTTTTATGCTGCTACTCTCTGTTATTAGCTATGCATAAGTCACTTTAATAACTCTACCTACATGTATATATTACCTCGACTAACTGGTGCCCCCGTACATTGACTCTGTACCGGTACCCCCAGTATATAGCCTCGCTATTGTTATTTTACTGCTGCTCTTTAATTATTAGTTACTTTTATTTATTATTTTTGTAGGTATTCTTCTTAACTGCATTGTTGGTTAAGGCTTGTAAGTAAGCATTTCACTGTAAGGTCTACACCTGTTGCATTTGATTTGATATTGCATGAAACAAGGTAGCTACCTTATCCACAGCCCTATGCACTGTACTGCCACCCTTTGGCTAGATGTGGCACTACACTGTGCTGTCTCCAACAGAGACCCTCCAGGAGGGTTCAAGGCTTGTCCTATATTAAGTGATCCTCCAGGAGGGCTCAGGGCCTGCCCTACATTAACCAGTTAAATGTAACTAAATGCAATTGAAAATGTGATCTACGTAATCCCCAAAAGTAATTATTTATCATGACAGGGCCATAAACAATAACTAGTAATGCTGCATACTCCAAGAAAGCTTCAAATCTCACCTTTATGGTAAAAATGGTTATAAATTGCTGAGGTGTCATCACTTTTTATGACACAAGTACACAGTACAAATATGAAATGTTTCATATAACGTATTTCCTTTTCAACAAAACTGTATTTTTTATTTCACCTTTATTTAACCAGGTAGGCCAGTTGAGAACAAGTTCTCATTTACAACTGTGACCTGGCCAAGATAAAGCAAAGCAGTGCGACACAAACAACAGAGTTTCACATAAACAAACGTACAGTCAATAACACAATATAAACATCTATGTACAGTGTGTGTGCAAATGTAGAAGAGTAGGGAGGTATAAGGCAATAAATAGGCCATTGGAGGTGAAATAATTACAATTTAGCATTAACACTGGAGTGATAGATGTGCCGATGATGATGTTCAAGTAGAGATACTGGGGTGCAGAAGAGCAAGAGGATAAGTAACAATATGGGGATGAGGTAGTTGGGTGTGCTATTTACAGATTGGCTTTGTACAGGTACAGTGAACGATAAGCTGCTCTGACAGCTGATGCTTAAAGTTAGAGGGAGATATAAGACTCCAGCTTCAGTGATTTTTGCAATTCGTTCCAGTCATTGGCAGCAGAGAACTGGAAGGAAAGGCGGCCAAAGGAAGTGTTGGCTTTGGGGGTGACCAGTGAAATATACCTGCTGGAGCGCGTGCTACGGGTGGGCGTTGCTGTGATGACCAGTGAGCTAAGGCAGGGCTTTACCTAGCATAAACTTATAGATAACCTGGAGCCAGTGGGTTTGACGATGAATATGTAGTGAGGGTCAGCCGACGAGAGCATACAGTTCTCAATGGTGGGTAGTATATGGGGCTTTGGTGACAAAATGGCACTGTGATAGACTACATCCAGTTTGCTGAGTAGAGTGTTGGAGGCTATTTTGTAAATAACATCGAAGTCAAGGATCGGTAGGATAGTCAGTTTTACGAGGGTATGTTTGGCAGCATGAGTGAAGGAGGCTTTGTTGCAATATAGGAAGCCGATTCTAGAGTTCATTTTGGATTGGAGATGCTTAATGTGAGTCTGGAAGGAGAGTTTACAGTCTAACCAGACACCTAGGTATTTGTAGTTGTCCACATATTCTAAGTCAGAACCGTCCAGAGTAGTGATGCTAGTCGGGCGGGAGGATGTGGGCAGCAATCGGTTGAAGAGCATGCACTTAGTTTTATTTTCATTTTAAAGCAATTGGAGGCCACGGAAGGAGAGTTGTATGGCGTTGAAGCTTGTTTGGAGGTTTGTTAGCACAGTGTCCAAAGAAGAGCCAGCAGTGTACAGAATGGTGTCGTCTGCGTAGAGGTGGATCAGAGAATCACCAGCAGCAAGAGTGTCATCATTGATATATACAGAGAAGAGTCGGCCCGAGAATTGAACCCTGAGGCACCCCCATAGAGACTGCCAGTGGTCCGGACAACAGGCCCTCCCTCTGATTTGACACACTGAACTCTGTCTGAGAAGTAGTTGGTGAACCAGGCGAGGCAGTCATTTGAGAAACCAAGCCTATTGAGTCTGCCGTTAAGAATGCGGTGATTGACAGAGTCGAAAGCCTTGGCCAGGTCGATGAAGACGGCTGCACAGTACTGTCTTTTATCGATGGCGGTTATGATATCGTTTAGGACCATGAGCGTGGCTGAAGTGCACCCATGACCAGCTCGAAAACCAGATTGCATAGTGGAGAAGGTACGGTGGGATTGAAAATGGTCAGTGATCTGTTTTGGCTTTCGAAAATTTTAGAAAGGCAGGGCAGGATGGATATAGGTATGAATAAGGCTTGAAATTATATATGCTTTCTAAATATAGTATAATCAAATGATAAAAAGGACTAAGATGTCACCTTCCTTATAACTGTGAAATACATATTTGTATGTTTTAGTGTTGGAGAAAATGAACATGTTTTCTGAAGGTCTCTTTTGATCAAACATTCTGCCCCCATCCATGTGAACGTCTCTCACAGCTCTAGCTTGGCTTCCTGAACTCGCTAGGAACTCTCCTTTCATCTCATATTAATATTGACGTTTTTTTTGTTTCAAATCTATGAATTATTTTAGATTACTGGCTATAAACAACTACTATTTTCTGCTGCTCTTCGATGTAAGGATTGCAGGCATATGTGGTGTTAGTGGCTGTGATGTAGGGTTCAGCCAGGAGTTGATGGACAGTCGGAAGAGCGAATGAAAGGTTAGGAGGGACATCCCAGCTTCAAATGGTGTCAGATTTCACGCCCTGGCGTCCGTGAAAATCAGGGCTACCGCTCAATGCAAGCCATTTCCATCTACTGTGTCCACAGATCGATTTATAAGTGAAAATGTCAGTCGTTACCGGTATCAGAACCATGCAGGTCCCCAAAACAGGGGACTTGACATCTTAGAGGTTTTTAAAGAGACCTTCCGGGAGGGCTCAGGGCCTGTCCTCCTTTAAAACGACCCTCCGGAAGGGCTCAGGGCCTGTCCTCCATTAGAATGACCCTCCTGGAGGGCTCAGGGCCTGTCCTCCATTAGAACGACCCTCCGGAAGGGCTCAGGGCCTGTCCTCCATTATATTGACCCTCCTGGAGGGCTCAGGGCCTGTCCTCCATTATAATGACCCTCCTGGAGGGCTTAGGGCCTGTCCTCCATTAAAACGACCCTCCGGGAGGGCTCAGGGCCTGTCCTCCTTTAAAACGACCCTCCTGAAGGGCTCAGGGCCTGTCCTCCATTATAATGACCCTCCTGGAGGGCTCAGGGCCTGTCCTCCATTAAAACGACCCTCCTGGAGGGCTCAGGGCCTGTCCTCCATTAGAACGACCCTCCGGAAGGGCTCAGGGCCTGTCCTCCATTATATTGACCCTCCTGGAGGGCTCAGGGCCTGTCCTCCATTATAATGACCCTCCTGGGAGGGCTCAGGGCCTGTCCTCCATTATAATGACCCTCCTGGAGGGCTCAGGGCCTGTCCTCCATTAGAACGACCCTCCTGGGAGGGCTCAGGGCCTGTCCTCCATTATAATGACCCTCCTGGAGGGCTCAGGGCCTGTCCTCCATTAGAACGACCCTCCTGGGAGGGCTCAGGGCCTGTCCTCCATTAGAATGACCCTCCTGGAGGGCTCAGGGCCTGTCCTCCATTAGAATGACCCTCCTGGAGGGCTCAGGGCCTGTCCTCCATTATAATGACCCTCCTGGAGGGCTCAGGGCCTGTCCTCCTTTAAAACGACCCTCCTGAAGGGCTCAGGGCCTGTCCTCCATTATAATGACCCTCCTGGAGGGCTCAGGGCCTGTCCTCCATTAAAACGACCCTCCTGGAGGGCTCAGGGCCTGTCCTCCATTAGAACGACCCTCCGGAAGGGCTCAGGGCCTGTCCTCCATTAGAACGACCCTCCGGAAGGGCTCAGGGCCTGTCCTCCATTATAATGACCCTCCTGGAGGGCTCAGGGCCTGTCCTCCATTATAATGACCCTCCTGGGAGGGCTCAGGGCCTGTCCTCCATTATAATGACCCTCCTGGAGGGCTCAGGGCCTGTCCTCCATTAGAACGACCCTCCTGGGAGGGCTCAGGGCCTGTCCTCCATTATAATGACCCTCCTGGAGGGCTCAGGGCCTGTCCTCCATTAGAACGACCCTCCTGGGAGGGCTCAGGGCCTGTCCTCCATTATAATGACCCTCCTGGAGGGCTCAGGGCCTGTACTCCATTATAATGACCCTCCTGGAGGGCTCAGGGCCTGTCCTCCATTATAATGACCCTCCTGGAGGGCTCAGGGCCTGTCCTCCATTATAACGACCCTCCTGGGAGGGCTCAGGGCCTGTCCTCCATTATAATGACCCTCCTGGAGGGCTCAGGGCCTGTCCTCCATTATAATGACCCTCCTGGAGGGCTCAGGGCCTGTCCTCCATTATAACGACCCTCCTGGGAGGGCTCAGGGCCTGTCCTCCATTATAACGACCCTCCTGGGAGGGCTCAGGGCCTGTCCTCCATTATAATGACCCTCCTGGAGGGCTCAGGGCCTGTCCTCCATTAGAACGACCCTCCTGGGAGGGCTCAGGGCCTGTCCTCCATTAGTGTCTCTTAAGCTGCAGTTTTATTTTAGAGTTAGGAGCAGCTGAGAGGTGATTTCACAGCATCCGTCTGCGTTTGCTTTACAAATGTTCCACCCAGAGCTGGAAACCTTCAGCACTAGTGATTGAACTACTCCCCTGGCTTAGAACGATATGGGAACAGCTCAGTGGATCTTCTCCTCCAGTGTGTTTTGACGTGAAAAAGATGCACATTGAGAAGAATCCCCTGTGTCTATGGTTAGTACACTGTCTAACTCTCTCTCTCTATTAGTGTGTGCAGTGGGTGGACGATGCTAAGCTGAACCAGCTGAGACGCGAGGGGATCCGCTACGCCCGTATCCAGCTGTACGACAACGACATCTACTACATCCCTCGTAGTGTGGTTCATCAGTTCAAGACGGTCTCTGCTGTCTGCAGCTTGGCATGGCACATCCGCTTAAAACAATACCACCAAGAGCCTCCGGCCGAGGAGGAGAGAAAGGTGGACGTGTCGACGCTACGAGTCAAACAGGAAGAGTTTGGGGATGCCTTGATGGGGGGGACCCCAGCTCCTCTCACGGACCGCAAACCCCCCAAAGACAGAGACACTGCCCACCCAGAGGTCAAAGTGGAACCTCAACCTGCGGATATAAGGCTGCCCAAGCCCTCTGTCACCTCACCCATTGCCCCCCTACCTGCTCCCATTGCCCCCCTACCTGCTCCCATTGCCCCCCTACCTGCTCCCATTGCCCCCCTACCTGCTCCCATTGCCCCCCTACCTGCTCCCATTGCCCCCCTACCTGCTCCCATTTCTCCCATCGCCCCCTACCAGGTCCCATCGCCCCCTACCAGGTCCCATCGCCCCTACCAGGTCCCATCGCCCCCTACCAGGTCCCATCGCCCCTACCAGGTCCCATCGCCTGCATCTGCTCCCATCGCCCGTACCTGCTCCCATCGCCCCGTGCCTGCTCCCATCGTCCCCCTACCAGGTCCCATCGTCCCCCTACCAGGTCCCATTGCCCCCCTAACTCCCTCCAAATCGTCTTTCCAGGACACCAAGCCCAAATCACATCACCATCATCCCCACTACTACCACCACCACCACCATCACTCTGAATCACATCAAACCACTACCACACACTCTTCCTTGTCTTCCTCACTCAGACCCTCCCCCACCTCCACCCCCTCATCCTCTCCCAAACCCAGCCCGTCATCCTCACGTACCCCCTCTCCCAAATCTAGCCCCACTTCCACACACTCTCCCTCCTTCAAACCCAGCCCGGCTTCCGCTTGTACCCCCAGTCCCTCTCCCTCACGCAAAACCTTCCACACCCCTAACCCTACCCTTACCCACACCCCTATCCCTACCCACACCCCTATCCCTACCCACACCCCTATCCCCTTTTTGACACCCTCCCCTGCACCCCTTCCATCTTCTTCAAGCCTGGCCTCCAGCCACACAGAGAGCAGGACCCCTACACCCCAGTTCCGGCCCCAACCCCAGCCCAGACCGGACAAACCCCGGCCGGACAAACCCAAGGACAAAGACACTTCTCTTTACCCAAAGGCCCCAGTCACCCCCCCGGAAACACGGCCTCCTGGCCCCCCGCACCACTCCTCCCTCTCCTTTAAACACCACCTGCATGAGCAGCAGCAGCAGAAAGACTGTTTCTACTGATCTTTGTACATAGTGTTTTTAAATGGCTCTTTTGGGTTCTGTTTTAATCCAGAAATAAAACCATGATATCAACACGGTGTGTGATGTATTCTAAGGAACACGTAAAGCTCTGTTGGTCTGCATCCTAAATGGCACCCTATTCCCTATATAGGGATCTACTTTGTGACTAGGGCCCATAGGAGAGATCTGTTCAAAAGTAGTGCACTATATAGGAAATAGGGTACCCTTTAGGATGCATACTTGCTCTGTTCTGTTACCGAATGAATACATTGCAAATGTAACATTCCTCAGTGCCTGTCCATAACTGTGTAGCCTGGTCCCAGATCAGTTTGTACTGTCTTGTCTCATTGTTGACCGTACAGTAGGAGTTGGCTTGGCAAGAACGCATGAACTGATCTGGGACTCAGGCTAATATCTGTGAACTGTCAAAGCACTTAGGGCCAGAAGCACTGGTACTCTGCAGGTCTGACAAACAAACAGGTCCTTAAATAATATATTTTAGTTTTAGGTTATAGATGGATTATTATTAGAGCTGACATGAACATATCTATATTTTTTGTAAGATGATGAAAGACATTATTTTAAAGGATTACTCCAGGCTTTTGTCCCCCCAGAGGTTTATTTATATCAAGGAAGCTTTTAGTTTTCATCATTTTTGTTCGATTTTAATTGTCAGCACTGTAGTGTAAATAACTTTTTGTAAGGAGAAGAACTTGTAGTGTGATTTCTACATAAATATGGACCTCTTAATAAAGGTTAACGTTATGAGTGATGTTTGATCATGGGGCTACAGTGGACACCAGATGGACCTCTTAATAAAGGTTAACGTTATGAGTGATGTTTGATCATGGGGCTACAGTGGACACCAGATGGACCTCTTAATAAAGGTTAACGTTATGAGTGATGTTGTTTGATCATGGGGCTACAGTGGACACCAGATGGACCTCTTAAATGTATCAATTGACCAATTCGGCACATTTGGGCAGACCTGATACAAAATATTGTCCAGAATTGCAATGCTTCACTGGATCAATCTGAAACGTTGCACACACTGCTGCCATCTAGTGGTCAAAATGTAAATTGCAATATATGATGGCCTTTCTCTTGCATTTCAAAGATGGAACAAAGAAAAAATAGAAAAATGTTTTTTTCTTTGTATTATCTTTTACCAGATCTAATGTGTTATATTCTCCTACATTCATTTCACATTTCCACAAACTTCAGTGTTTCCTTTCAAATGGTACCAAGAATGTGCAAATCCTTGCTCCAGGTCCTGAGCTACAGGCAGTTAGATTTGGGTATGCCCTCCCAATAAAGGTTAACATTATGAGTGATGTTTGATCATGGGGCTACAGTGGACACCAGATGGACCTCCTAAATAAAGGTTAACATTATGAGTGATGTTTGATCATGGGGCTACAGTGGACACCAGATGGACCTCCTAAATAAAGGTTAACATTATGAGTGATGTTTGATCATGGGGCTACAGTGGACACCAGATGGACCTCTTAATAAAGGTTAACATTATGAGTGATGTTTGATCATGGGGCTACAGTGGACACCAGATGGACCTCCTTAATAAAGGTTAACATTATGAGTGATGTTTGATCATGGGGCTACAGTGGACACCAGATGGACCTCCTTAATAAAGGTTAACATTATGAGTGATGTTTGATCATGGGGCTACAGTGGACACCAGATGGACCTCCTAAATAAAGGTTAACATTATGAGTGATGTTTGATCATGGGGCTACAGTGGACACCAGATGGACCTCCTTAATAAAGGTTAACATTATGAGTGATGTTTGATCATTGGGCTACAGTGGACACCAGATGGACCTCCTAAATAAAGGTTAACATTATGAGTGATGTTTGATCATGGGGCTACAGTGGACAACAGACATACAGTAGATCAATGGTTCATATCTGACTCAAAGGACTAATCTGATACCGTGGCCTTTTATGTTATAACTTATTAAACTGATAAGACCATCCATTTTATATTTAACAGGTATCATTTTGCAATAGAGACGTGTTGGGCTCAGTCAAGAAGTGGGTCTATTTGGGATTCAACTTGCCACTCATCTGAAACAGGCTATTTATTTCTGCACAACAGTCTCCAATAAGATGAACGTCTACGTGGAGACAGTACAGTGTGATCTGCAGAAGCACATTTCAGCAGCATGGACCAACTGGAGCAGGATTACCTTTCTAGCCTCTGCTACTTCTGTGTGTCTGTTATGCAAGCCGCCCACACACTGCACTCAGTGGCGATGAGCTCAGCAGTTCTGGTATGTGAGATTATAGCCGTGGCGCGCTGGGAAATGAACACACACACACACACAGGAGAGCAGGGAAATGAAACACACAGGAGAACGGCTGATCTACTATCTGATCAGAATGTGCAGTAGCAGTACAAGCTCAACAGAGACCTCGCTAGAAGTTATGACAGACTGCCCTGGCCCCTACCACATGGTTTGAATGGCTCAGATGATAATCAGATTAGTGTGATGGGCAAGCCTCCAAAACTCTTGGTCCAGTCACAGGGTGTCCCCCAAACGGCACCCTGTTCTCTACAGTGCACTACTGTTGACCAGAGCCCTATGGGGCTATCCAAAGTGGTGGTGTGGCATACAGAAGGATCTGAGGAGAAACTAACTGGGCTGACCTTCAGAGAGGGGTTGGGAGGCAGCCCAATGTGAGGGTGTAGCCCTGACACACAGACCAGAGAGGAAAATGTTTATGCATGCTCTGTGTGTGTGAGAATGTCAGGACAATGTGTCCTGAAGAAAATGAAAAGGGCAAGCATGGAGAACATATTTCCAGTCAGTCTCATTTCAGAGAGGGATTGTTTTAGGGAGTAGAACAAAAAAATCCCCCCAAAAATGCATCATGGTTAAGAGACATATTTTATGTTATTAGTACACATTTACTGAACAGAGAGTACAGCGAATGAGGCTGTTCAGTCAGAGGAAGTTGTCAAGTTCTTTAATGCATTTTATGCGTCCTCAAACAGCCCAGTATTAGAACTTCCATTGATTATTGCACTGTCGAGGATTGCATTGAACACAAGTAGGCCAACATTAGTCTACCATGCTGCTACTGCCATCTATCCAATACGGTTGGTAGTACATGGAGACTTGCCTGCTCATCTATTCTGATGCTGCAGTCAACAGCTCATAAGGCACCATGAACAAATCAGAGCATGTTTAGTTTGGAACAATAGTGACATCCATTTATTCACACAATACTCAAAGGAAAATAAATAACATATGCAGATTGATGTCAAAATGAACTATTCAAATTGAGACAGCAACACTACAGGTAGATTACATTTAAACTGAATGGCACAAGACACTGAATGGCTTTACATAGGAAGAGCCCAGTCTTCCAAACACTACCACAATCATTTTTCATCATCCCACGAAGTATGAAAGAGTGTACAACACAGCACAAAAGATGCTGATGTCAAGGAAAAGGGCTGGAAATCCTTAGCTAGCAATGTGACATGGCTTTGCTAGATTGTATTAGTTTATCTGCCATCTACATGATCTGTACCATTTACATCAGTCTTATAACCTCCTGAAGGCACGGTCTCTGATAAGCAATACTGTTGGCACGAGAGCAAAGCTTGGACAACACTTCATGTCATAAAAACAAATGAAGGAGAGTTTGTGATTTTGCAAACAGCTAAAACAACCACACTAAAGAAGCATGTACGTTTGTGTGTGTTCCTTCCAGCCTTCTCTGAAGAGCCTGCTCCTTTCCATTCTCCTCCATCCGTCACTCATGCCTCTCTCCTCTCAGGGAAGATGTTATATCCCAGCTCCACCACGGCTCCCAGCAACATGCACCATAGAGGAATACACACAAAGGTGAGCTTGATCTGGGTAAGCTTCTCCAGCCGGGCGCACAGCGTCAGACAGAAGCCCAGCTTCAGCAGCATGGACGCCAGGTACCAGGCCTTCTTCTTCAGGTCCTGGGAGCCGTTACGAGGGTCGGGGCCCGTTTTACACCTGGCGACCATCTTGACTAGTAACATGAGGAGGAGGATGCCGTCGAAGATCCATACGGGTAGAAAGGTGAGGAACCAGTTCCAGTGGACTTTGCCATCTAGTTTGAGGACGAGCATGATGAGGAAGGCCAGGGTGAAGATCCAGGTGAGGAGGACTCTCTGAGCAAGAGACATTGCGTCTCAACTATGGTGGCCCCACAGGGACACTGGTAGTACTCCCACAGTGGAAATGGAGGTTGCTGGCCCCTGAGAAGAAAGGGTCAGAGAGAATACAGCCATGATGAACCTTTATTGTGATCCAAACGGCACACATGAGTTAGCTAGCTGTCTGGATACAGTCAGACCCATACATTTAGAACGTCACGAATGACAAGTTCTTCTGCGAGGCCTTACGTTAGCTGTCACAACTGGAACGTTATTTCTAACACCGCTGCAGCCAGTTGCACCTAACCTTACTTAGAAATGTCATATCGCAAACTAACCAACTAGCTTGACATTTTTTGTAGAAACGTTTAGCTAATAAGCTAACATTATTTGCAAGATAGATAAACACGTTTACATTTTCAGAATGGCTAACGTTAGCTAGTTCGCTAAAGTTAACTGGCGTTAGCTAAAATAGCTAGTTATTCTAGCAAACACCACAACGCGTTGCAGCAACCTACCTGATGTTGTGTTTAGTGATGATCAGAGTTTCTGTCTCCGTATCCACCGTTAAATAATGTTCGATAATCCATCGTCAATATTCGCTACATGACCGCTCGTTTGAACGGCTGATTTCTGATTTATTCCCTTTACGTTCACGCAAGGTAAGATCCCGCCCAACGTAAATACCTATTGGTTATTTATAAAATTATCGTTCCAACTATTGGACCAATGTAATGTCAATCATAATATGACGTATTTGCGGATACAGGGCCTTTACCGTAAAGTTCCAAAAAAATATCCCCAACAGATTTTATAAATAAATGACAGCAACAGTTAACGAAGAGCTGCGGTTAGTTTCAGAATGTGTACTTGTAAGAGGTATTGAGAGGTATTGACATGTTGAATGCACCGAGCTGTCTGTTTGAACTACTGGCATATAGCTCGACATGCCACCAGAGGTCTCTTCACAGTCCCCAAATCCAGAACAGATTATGGGAAGCCGCAAGGTACTACATAGAGCCATGACTACACTGAACTCTATTCCACATCAAGTAACTCATGCCAGAAGTAAAATTAGAACAGATAAAAATACACCTTATGGAACAGCGGGGACTGTGAAGCAACACAAACATAGACACATGCATACAAACACACAATAACATACGCAGATGATGCAATCTCTATTGCACTCCACACTGCCCTTTCCCACCTGGACAAACGGAACACCTATGTGAGAATGCTGTTCATTGACTACCGCTCATCGTTCAACACCATTGTGCCCTCAAAGCTCATCACTAAGTGAAGGACCCTGGGACTAAACACCTACCTCTGCAACTGGATCCTGGACTTCCTGACGGGCCGCCCCAAGGTGGTAAGGGTAGGTAACAACACATCCGCCACGCTGATCCTCAACACGGGGGCCCCTCAAGGATGCGTGCTCAGTCCCCTCCTGTACTCCCTGTTCGCTCATGACTGCACGGTCAGGCACGACTCCAACACCATCATTACATTTGCTGATGACACAACAGTGGTAGGCCTGATCACCAACAACGATGAGGCAGCCTATAGGGAGGAGGTCTGAGACCTGACCGTGTAGTGCAAGGACAACAACCTCTCCCTCAACGTGATCAAGACAAAGGAGATGATTGTGGACTACAAGAAAAGAAGGTCTGAGCACGCCCCCCATTCCTATCGATGGGGCTGTAGTGGAGCAGGTTGAGAGCTTCAAGTTCCTTGGCGTCCACATCACCAACAAACTAACATGGTCCAAACACACCAAGACAGTCGTGAAGAGGGCACGACAAAACCTATTCCCCCTCAGGAGACTGAAAAGATTTGGCATGGGTCCTCAGATCCTCAAAAAGGTTTTACAGCTGCACCATCGAGAGCATCCTGACTGGTTGAATCACTGCCTGGTATGGCAACTGCGCGGCCTCCGATCGCAAGGCACTACAGAGGGTGTGCGTATGGCCCAGTACATCACCGGGGCCAAGCTTCCTGCCATCCAGGACCTCTGTACCAGGCGGTGTCAGAGGAAGGCCCTAAAAATTGTCAAAGACTCCAGCCACCCTAGTCATAGACTGTTCTCTCTGCTACCGCACGGCAAGCGGTACCGGAGCACCAGGTCTAGGTCCAAGAGGCTTCTAAACAGCTTCTACCCCCAAGCTATAAGACTCCTGATCAGCTAATCAAATGGCTACCCAGACTATTTGCATTGCACCCCCTACACCTGTTGTATTCGGCGCATGTGACAAATACAATTTGATTTGATTTGATACGCACTATACACACATGTACACATGGATTTTGTGTTATAGATATGTGGTAGTAGAGTAGAGGCCTGAAAGCACAAACTTAATATGTGGTGAAATCTGTTATGAATGTAGTGTAATGTTTTTTTTAAATGTATAATTGACTTAATTTTGTTGGACCCCGGGAAGAGTAGCTGCTGCCAATGGCATAATAAATAAATAAATACAAATACCGACAATTCAGCTATAACACCACTAGAGGTCAGTAAAGCTCTATGAAGTTGTTCAACCTTTTGCTTTTTTTGTGTGGTAGTAACTGTAACTTAGACTGGTTGCCAGTCGTTTTAGCTAACATTCCACTCCTTTGGAGTTTGCTTCGGTACATGACCTCATTACTGATTAATGTGTTGATTTTTTATGACCATGTTTTTCTTTCTGCTTGCATTTTGTATTTATATTTTGAGGTGTGTATTTTTTGTAATTTATGTAATTCAGGGCTCATCTGTAAAAGAGACCTTGGTCTCAGTATGACTCCCTGATAAAATAAAGATAAAATAAATTATATAAATGACATGGTGTTTGTTCTACAAGGAGTGGAATGTTAGACTATAACTCACCACCAGAGGAGACTCAGGGAAGTCTCATCATGTCAAGTAATGAGGGACTATAGGAAATGACACTGTATACACTCACATTTTTATCTTTATTGTTGTTATCTATGTAAAATGAACTTATTGTGCGTTTAAATGGGCAATGCGTGTCGTTTATGATGTGTAACAGAAGCCGAGAATGATGCTTGACTGATGTTTATGGCCCACCGTGTACTCTACGTTGCGCACATATACCGTTCACGTCGGCTAGATGCTAGACAAGCTGGATGTATTTATACAGTAAACGGATTGGAGGTCTGGGAGGGAAAGGGAAAAGAGATCACTTCAAAATCAGCGAAACTGTGAATCGAAGACTATCATATCGATTTCATCCTAATATTCATAAAATCACCGGTCAGCAGCAACCGGATCAACGAGGTAAGAAACGAGACGTGCATTGTTTTCATTTGATTGCATTTCACCAGCCAGCTATTTTGAGTCATAAAACGTGAGCTAGCGGATTTGAGCATTGTTTGATAACACTAAATCATCCAGCTAGCTAGCTAATTATTGTATCGATTGACAGATTACAAAAGTATGTAACGTTAACTAATGATTTACAAACGCACGCCAGGATCCGTAACGTTTAGAATGTGATCCACTTGAGCCCAGAATGAGAGAATTGACACAGATTTAGCAAGTCTGGAAGTAACACATGTTTAGCTAACCAGACAGCCCCATGAATGTCTCGCCTCATTGAACATCTGGCTGCATCGGAGATTGGGCCCAGCTGAGATCAGATGTTGACCCCCTGCAGGGCCTTCAATATGCATGACTGTCTCCCCTCCTCCACCGTCCGACCCCCACTACACGGCTCAATACAGCCAGCTAGTCTACAATCCCACTGCAGTAATGCCCATGGCATGATACACACACAGCTAGCTAATAATACAGTAATGGCATTGTGTTACTAAGCTGTTTATCATCACTTCATCTAGTTTGCTCTGTGCCTTTTGAAGGATTGGGGACAAAGACACTGACCAGGTCACACATTATTTGGATAGTCCATCTGTAGATGCTTTACAGATGGTCATTACTATCAACAAGATAAGCAACTGCATGCGAAGGTTAGGCTTAGGGTTAACGTTAAAGTGTTAGGTTTAGAATAAGGGTTAGGGCTAGGCTTAGGATAAGGGTTAAGGTTAGGTTTAGGATAAGGGTTAGGGTTAGAATAAGGGTTAGGGCTAGGTTTAGGATAAGGTTTAAGTTCAGGCTTAGGATAAGGGTAAAGTTCAGGGTTCGGATAAGGGTTAAGGTTACGGTTACGGTTAGTAGACAGATAGTTTAAATGTTACTGATAGTCTGTAGAGCATATAAAGATGGACTATCCAAAGGAAGGGCTACCAAAGACCAATTAGTGGAAAAAATATCATAATTGGTTTGCCTGTGTGAACGCAGCCATATAGATACAGTCAATCACCTGGAAGAAGCTAGTTGAGGAACAGGATGTGCCACTGGCTATCTGCACAACCAACACCAACTCTTTATCATGTTGACAAATGCAGATCTGTAGTAGAGACAAATCACCACAGACACTGTAGGCTAACATTAGACAGTCTGTGTACATCACATGTACATGCACACTGGTGGATCCTCGTTAGGTGATGATGACTAACGTTATAGTGATGTATTTGGGGTTGCCTAGTAGTACATTGGTAGCCTGGTTCCAGATCTGTTCTCCTCCTATAGCCTGGTCCCAGATCTGTTCTCCTCCTATAGCCTGGTCCCAGATCTGTTGTCTCCTCCTATAGCCTGGTCCCAGATCTGTTGTCTCCTCCTATAGCCTGGTCCCAGATCTGTTGTCTCCTCCTATAGCCTGGTCCCAGATCTGTTCTCCTCCTATAGCCTGGTTCCAGATCTGTTCTCCTCCTATAGCCTGGTCCCAGATCTGTTGTCTCCTCCTATAGCCTGGTCCCAGATCTGTTCTCCTCCTATAGCCTGGTTCCAGATCTGTTCTCCTCCTATAGCCTGGTCCCAGATCTATTGTCTCCTTCTATAGCCTGGTCCCAGATCTATTGTCTCCTCCTATAGCCTGGTCCCAGATCTGTTGTCTCCTTCTATAGCCTGGTTCCAGATCTGTTCTCCTCCTATAGCCTGGTCCCAGATCTATTGTCTCCTCCTATAGCCTGGTTCCAGATCTGTTCTCCTCCTATAGCCTGGTCCCAGATCTGTTGTCTCCTCCTATAGCCTGGTCCCAGATCTATTGTCTCCTCCTATAGCCTGGTCCCAGATCTATTGTCTCCTCCTATAGCCTGGTCCCAGATCTATTGTCTCCTCCTATAGCCTGGTCCCAGATCTATTGTCTCCTCCTATAGCCTGGTCCCAGATCTATTGTCTCCTCCTATAGCCTGGTCCCAGATCTGTTGTCTCCTTCTATAGCCTGGTTCCAGATCTGTTCTCCTCCTATAGCCTGGTCCCAGATCTGTTCTCCTCCTATAGCCTGGTCCCAGATCTGTTGTCTCCTCCTATAGCCTGGTTCCAGATCTATTGTCTCCTTCTATAGCCTGGTCCCAGATCTATTGTCTCCTCCTATAGCCTGGTCCCAGATCTATTGTCTCCTCCTATAGCCTGGTCCCAGATCTGTTGTCTCCTTCTATAGCCTGGTTCCAGATCTGTTCTCCTCCTATAGCCTGGTCCCAGATCTGTTGTCTCCTCCTATAGCCTGGTCCCAGATCTGTTGTCTCCTCCTATAGCCTGGTTCCAGATCTATTGTCTCCTTCTATAGCCTGGTCCCAGATCTATTGTCTCCTCCTATAGCCTGGTCCCAGATCTGTTGTCTCCTTCTATAGCCTGGTCCCAGATCTGTTGTCTCCTTCTATAGCCTGGTCCCAGATCTGTTGTCTCCTTCTATAGCCTGGTCCCAGATCTGTTGTCTCCTTCTATAGCCTGGTCCCAGATCTGTTGTCTCCTCCTATAGCCTGGTCCCAGATCTATTGTCTCCTTCTATAGCCTGGTCCCAGATCTATTGTCTCCTTCTATAGCCTGGTCCCAGATCTATTGTCTCCTCCTATAGCCTGGTCCCAGATCTATTGTCTCCTCCTATAGCCTGGTCCCAGATCTGTTGTCTCCTTCTATAGCCTGGTTCCAGATCTGTTCTCCTCCTATAGCCTGGTCCCAGATCTGTTGTCTCCTCCTATAGCCTGGTCCCAGATCTGTTGTCTCCTCCTATAGCCTGGTTCCAGATCTATTGTCTCCTTCTATAGCCTGGTCCCAGATCTATTGTCTCCTCCTATAGCCTGGTCCCAGATCTGTTGTCTCCTTCTATAGCCTGGTCCCAGATCTGTTGTCTCCTTCTATAGCCTGGTCCCAGATCTGTTGTCTCCTTCTATAGCCTGGTCCCAGATCTGTTGTCTCCTTCTATAGCCTGGTCCCAGATCTGTTGTCTCCTCCTATAGCCTGGTCCCAGATCTATTGTCTCCTTCTATAGCCTGGTCCCAGATCTATTGTCTCCTTCTATAGCCTGGTCCCAGATCTATTGTCTCCTTCTATAGCCTGGTCACAGATCTGTTTGTGCTCTTGTTCATGTTTGGCATAAATGAGTGACAAGGAGCACATTGTTAAGAAAGTTAAACTTGAAATGTAATGCTGTCTTCAATGTCACCTGTTGTTCATTAAGAAGGACCCAGTAACCTTTTTTCATATTATTTTGGGTGTAGACTCACCAGCCTATCTAGCTGCTCACAACTATATAATAATACATGTGGAGGAGGCCTGATGTGGAGGAGGCCTGATGTGGAGGGATGTGGAGGAGGCCTGAAGTAGAGGATGCTTTTATCTGAAGTGACATACAGTTGTACGTGCATACATTTTACGTATGGGTGGTCCTGGGAATCGAACCCGCTACCCTGGCGTTACAAGCGCCATGCTATTCTCCGTGAGTGACTACACTACAGTTAAATGATTAGATCTAGAGAATGTAGGGCCTGTCTAGTATCTTCAGCCTCATGCCAGACCTCTCCCTTCAGTCCTTTGTGCTCCGTCTCTCAACCGTGTCTGTCTCTGTTCCTACAAGATAAGGGTTTTCCATATGATGGCACTAGCTTCCTGTAACCTCCTTCCCGCTATACTGTGTGTGTGTGTGTGTGTGTGTGTGTGTGTGTGTGTGTGTGTGTGTGTGTGTGTGTGTGTGTGTGTGTGTGTGTGTGTGTGTGTGTGTGTCATTTTACATTGTACATACAGTGTCTCTACAACGTCTCCTCTACACTGTGTCCTCTTGGTCTGCAGACCTCTCTGCCCAGTGTACCAGTGTCTCTACAACGTCTCCTCTACACTGTGTCCTCTTGGTCTGCAGACCTCTCTGCCCAGTGTACCAGTGTCTCTACATCGTCTCCTCTACACTGTGTCCTCTTGGTCTGCAGACCTCTCTGCCCAGTGTACCAGTGTCTCTACAACGTCTCCTCTACACTGTGTCCTCTTGGTCTGCAGACCTCTTGTACTAGGACTGGAAGCCCCAGTGCTGCTCTACCACTGGGGGTCTTCCTATCAGGGTTAAGGCTCCACCACACAGCTGTGTTGGTTGGGGCTGCTGGAACACCACAGCATCGGTAGGTCACAGTCTCTCTTCTCCCACAGACTGGTGGCCCCAGTCTAAACCAGTCCTGTACTGGAACCGTCATGGTGTGAGGAGACGGGTGACTTCACTCACGTCCCTCAGTTCAATGTGTATGACTGTGTCTGTCTGGTGAAAATCGGTTGGATGAGTGAAGGCTATTCTGAGTGTGACTGTTTTACCCATGTCTGGCTAGCTGGCTGTCTTTCGGACTGTCTGTCTTTCGGGCTGGGTGTCTGTCTGGCTGGGTGTCTTTCTGGCTGTCTGTCTTTCTGGCTGGCTGTCTGTCTTTCTGGCTGGCTGTCTGTCTTTCTGGCTGGTTGGATGTCTGTCTGGCTGGTTGGATGTCTGTCTGGCTGGCTGGGTGTCTGGCTGGCTGGGTGTCTGTCTGGCTGGCTGGATGTCTTTCTGGCTGGATGTCTGTCTGGCTGGGTGTCTTTCTGGCTGGTTGGATGTCTTTCTGGCTGGGTGTCTGTCTGGCTGGGTGTCTGGCTGGCTGGCTGGATGTCTGTCTGGCTGGGTGTCTGGCTGGCTGTCTTTCTGGCTGGTTGGATGTCTTTCTGGCTGGATGTCTGTCTGGCTTGGTGTCTGTCTGGCTGGTTGGATGTCTTTCTGGCTGTCTGTCTTTCTGGCTGGATGTCTGTCTGGCTTGGTGTCTGTCTGGCTGGTTGGATGTCTTTCTGGCTGGATGTCTGTCTGGCTGGGTGTCTGTCTGGGTGGCTGGCAGTCTTTCTGTCTGTCTGTCCAGCTCTCAAAGTCAGTAGTGTTTGATACGTCTGTCTGTCTTTCAGTAGCTAGAGAAGCCAAGGCACTCGTACTAGACTGTTGACTGTGGTCTTCTGTATTCCGGCTAACCCATTGACAGACTCTCAGCGGACTCTATCAATGGCCAACAAGTTGCTGTCTTGTTAGTCTATAATACGTCTATTATCATCCGTATTGACCAAACTAAGGCTGTTGGTCATTTTGCTGTAGACCGTGGGGATATGAAAGTCTTGAACAGACCAGCAACTATAGAGAGGTTGGCTCACAACGTCATGGCAACGATGTGCGTCGCGTTGAGGGGGCAGAAGTCTGTGTTTTGTTATGATTCTGGACGGTCAGATAGCTAGCAACTATGACAAGAAGCTGCCATGTAGGGAATCGTAGGTTGCTCGTTTACTCTCATTGTGTCTTGTTCTTGATACCATGTCTTGTTTTGAGGTGTTTTGACTCATGTCATGTCAATGCTAATATGGATAAAATTCGCTAGCTAGCTAACCAACAACTTTAACAATGTAATTGAGAGACAAAAGTGCTCATTATGCAAATTTATTTATGTTTTCAATAAACAATTGAAGAGGATATATAGTTTCCATGTTGTCAACAATCCTTTGACCCTAAGCCGACCCCGCTGGTTCTGCTCCATGGTTGAGCTCGTTTCTATTGCTGAACATCCCACCCGTCTATGGCCTTGTCATCTTTTTCTCCATTCAGTTTTAGTCACCTGGCCTTAAATCAATAACACAGAGACAGAAATGGCTTTGTTATTATCAAAATGTATTTGATATGAATAAACTGGATTCATTTCAGATGCAGCCTAGAGTTTTATACTGTGGCTCTAAACAACATCACATGAAATGAAAGCAGTCGCATGTCAAAGCAGACATTTGTATTGAAGAGCACATAAAGATCATGTACCATACATACACAACATACCTTGGCTGTCTTTAGGGGCGGCAGGTAGCCTAGTGGTTAGAGTGTAGGGGCGGCAGGTAGCCTAGTGGTTAGAGTGTAGGGGCGGCAGGTAGCCTAGTGGTTAGAGCGTTGGACTAGTAACCGAAAGGTTGCTAGATCGAATCCCCGAACTGACAAGGTAAAGATTTGTCGTTCTGCCCCTGAACAAGGCAGTTAACCCACTGTTCCTAGGCCGTCATTGTAAATCAGAATTTGTTCTTAACTGACTTGCCTAGTTAAATAAAGGTAAAATAAATCAAAGGAGTGGAGTTACATTCACATGTTAAGGGAACATTTTGGCTGTATAGAGCAAATATTTAAAGAGTCTGAATAAGAATACAATTTTCGATAAAGCCCCAGAAAAACAACAGAAACAAACAATTAAAACATAAATGACAGAATAAGACCAGTATGATACGTCAGGAACTCTGACCAGATACCTTCATACTGTCTATGTTGCAAGATTGATGTAATTCTCTCCATGTCAGCAAGTTCCCTCTATAGACCTAACCACGTATCTTGTTGAACCTGTATTTAACTGCCCCGGACAAACCCTCCCCTAACCTGGACGACGCCGGGCCAATTGTGCGCCGCCCGATCAGGGCCGGTTGTGATACAGCCCGGGATCGAACCAGGGTCTGTAGTGACGCCTCTAGCACTGAGATGTAGTGCCTTAGACCACTGCGTCTCTCGGGAGGGTGTATGTTAATTTCCCCAGCATTCTGTTACACATTTCCTTGCTTCTGCTAATAGATAATCTATCAATTTAAATAGAGCGGATTGGAGTGTATCCACAGGAACAATACCTAGGAGGACATGACATGGATCTGGTTGAATAATAGTACCTGTGATGTCCTGAATAACATGGAGAATTTCCCACCAAAAATACAGGTTTTTCAGACATTGCCAAAATATATGTGATAAAGTACCTATTTGTCCACACTGCATCCAACACGAAGCGTATATTCCTTTTTTCATTTTATTAAGTTTATCAGGGCTCATAAAAAAATGATGTAGTACTTTGAATTGAAACTCCCTTGTTTTGTTACAAGGGGCTTTATACAGTGTTTTCCATATATTCCCCCAGCTCTCCTCTGATATCTGCACCTGTAATTCAACCTGAGTTCCTAAGATTATCTAAAGATAATATTTGCATGTTAAGGATATTGTGATAAACATTTTGAAAAGGTTCCAATGTTTTCCACTTGAAAAAGTAATTCAATAATCTCGTCAATAGAAGTAATCGGCTCAGTCATTTTTTGTTACAATCAATTTTTTATTTATCTATATAATATTTTAATTCACAATGAATGAAAGATTACATGTAAAGACATTGTACATTTTCCCCCTTTTTGGTCAGAGAAGGATTGTTGTTTGGAAACTCCTTAAAGAGCTGTTTCTGCGCTAGGCTGCAACGTCCTATCAGATGCTTCAGAAAGGGTTTTAAATATAGTGGACCAATCATCTGCCAGACAGGGACAGGACCAGAACATGTGGGTTAGGTCCGCCAAGGTGCCTTTACACCTGTCACATGTACCATCAATATCTGGGTAGGATTTTGATAATTTGGCCTTACTGAAATGGATACGGTGAAGTACCTTAAACTGTATAAGGCTGAGCTGGGCACGAGAGGAGCACAATTCCAGACTTCATCAGTGACCTCTCCACCAAGTTCCCTTTCCCACTCAGATCGGATTTTTATTAAGTGACGGGTTATCAAGGGACATGATTATCTAAAAAATATTGGATTTGAGTCCCTTTAGTTGAATAGGTGTTTTTAAAAGGGCATCCAGACCCGATCCGGGTGATCGAATTGGAAAGGTTGAGCTTTGAGTGTTAATGAACTGGCGGGTTTGGAAATACCTAAATAAACTTGAATGGGGTAGATTAAATTTGATTGCGATGTCTTCGAAATTGGCAAAGGTGCCATCTATATAAAGGTCACTAAACTTAGTAAGGCCATTCGTCTGCCACAGCCTGACAGCTGGATCCAGTTCGGCTGGAAGTGAGAAGGGATTATTACATATAGGACCTTGAATAGAGAAATAACAGAATTTAAAATGTTGACGGAATTGAGTCAAACATTTTTAAGTATTGACAACAATTGGATTGGATGTGTAGCGCAAAGCTGAAAGAGGGAGATTGGCGGTGACTAAGGCTGACAAAGAGGAGGAGAAACAGGAGTTGGCTTCTGTTTGACACCAGTCAGTTTTTGGGGTGTGAAGCCATTAAATAATCTTTTGTATATTCGCTGCCCAGTAATGATACATAAAGTTAGGAAGGGCTAGTCCTCTGTGTGTTCTATCTCTCTGGAGGAATGCTTTACGTATTCTTGGATTCCCACCTCCCCATAGAAAAAAATATAAGCTTATCCACTGAAGTGAAAAAAATACTTTGGTAAAAATAGGGAGACATTGGAACAAGTACAGAAATCTGGGCAATATATTCATCTTGATACAATTCATTAATCTTGATACAATTTTCCCGAGGAAAATCCACTTGGATTTGCAATTTTCTTTTGTACATGACCTTCTTCTCCAGGCTGCCTATTCATTTCTATGTTATGTAGGAATGAGACTGCAGTACCTATGGCTTCCACTAGATGTCAAGTCTTTATACAGTGTCTGGAAGCTGTAGCACTAAGCAGAACGGATAGGAAGAGGAAGTAGTGAAGGGACCACTTTTGTCAACAACGTTTGACGGGTGCGAGATTGTGAGCGCGCCCCACTTTATTTTCCTTTCCTATTGTTCACGTTATCGTCTGGTTTAAATATTACAGTAAATATACATAAAAGGATACATTAAAAATGATGTTTGATTTGTTTGTAGAAGGTTTATAGGTATAATTTGAACGTTGTTCTCTTCACGGTTCAATAGGTGACTCAACGGTGGATTTTCTGATCATAACGCGCCAACCAAACTGAGATTTATGGATATAATAAATGACTTTTTCTAACAAAAGAACCATTGGATGTCTTCAACTTTTGGATTTTGAATTTGGCGCCTTACATTTCACCCGGTAGTGTCGGGAGTGGCCCGCTAGCGCGCCGCTACTCCCTAAGTCGTTAATCAGGGGAGTAAAGTTCTCATCATGAGGGAGGACAAGGTATGGGTGATATTGATCCCTAAATATTTAAAGCCAGACTTGGACATACGAAATGGAATAGTATTCTGTGGAATTTGTAATGCTAATTAATTAATAGGAAAGCATTCACTTTTTTTAAATTAAATTTTTTGCCCGAAAACACAACAAACCTACACAGTAGGTCCACTACCTCAGGGGTTCTATCGCCAGGGCAAATAACAGAGGTGACATTGGACATCCCTGGCATGGGGCCCTTGATAATGGGAAATACTGTGAACAAAGTTTGTTTGTAAGTACTGATGCCAGAGTACAGCAGTTGGACCCAGGAAATAAAGTTTGCACCAAAGCCAAATACAGTACAGAGAATAAATATCCCCATTCTACCCTGTCAAATGCCTTCTCCGCATCTAAAGAGAGAACCACTTGAGGAACGTCCGAAGGCGGAGGAGAGTGTATGACATTAAGCAGACATCGAATGTTAGAAAAGGAGGGGCAGCCCTTAATAAACCCTGTCTGGTCCGTCGATATGATTTCTGTTATAGTGGATTCTATTCGAGAGGCAAGCAATTTCTGCATTTAAAAGTGAGATGGGTCTGTATGAGCCACTGAGATGCATCTTTGCCTAGTTTTAACAAAAGTGTGATCGATGCCTGTGTCAGGGTTTCAAGCAGGAGGGGGGACAATTTGGCAGAACTTCTTGTAGAATTTGATTGGGTAGCCATCTGGGCCAGGGGATTTCCCACTTTGCATTGCTGTAATTGAATGAATAATCTCCTCTAACTGCAAAGGTTGGTCAGTTTCCTCTCTCTTCTCTGTACTAATGGTAGGCGTTTCCACATTGTCAAGAAAATCATTCAGAATTGAATTGTCTTCAGGGGATTCTGACGTGTAAAGATCTGAATACAATGTTATTATTATTGATTTCAGTAGGTGTCAATGTTCTTGGTGTAGTTGGTGCAAAAGAGTCAGGCGCTGGACAGCAGAGATGAGTGACACTGACATTAAATCAGGAACAATAACGCACAACAAACATGGGAAAACAGAGGGTTAAATAATGAACATGGAATTGGGGAATTGAAAGCAGGTGTGTATAAAACAAATGAAAAGTGGATCGGTGATGGCTAGAAAGCTGTCGCCCGACGAAAGCCGCCCGATCAAGGAGAGGGACCGACTTCGGCGGACGTCGTGACAGTAGCACTAACTGTTAAGACATTACAATACATTTTTAACAATGAATTGCCTTACTTGAAGGTACCTATAGAAATTTGTTTGGGATATAATGAATTCCTCCTGAATTCCTTGACATGATATATATTGTTTGCCTTTGAATAGTTGAGACTACAAAGCCCTCTCTCTTCCCATTCCCTAAATCCATAGTAGCAGGAAGAAAGGCTGGGTTGTGGAATATAGGCCAGTGTCTAGAAATGTCATTATTCAGTTTATATTGGTGTTGATCCTCCCTCCATGTCTTCAATGTGAGAGTAATAATTGAGTTTAGTTTAATCCTGTGAATAGAAATATGATCTACTATAAAGAGAAGACAATGTAAAGGCATATCACAATGTTGACTCTCAGTTTCAAGCCATGACAAATCCTTTGGTTGTTGAATCCATGATGCTATGTGATTAAGTTGCGCTGCTCATTAATATGATTTAAGGTTAGGGAGGCCAAGCCCACACAAGGCTTTGAACAGCTGTAGTTTTTTATAGCCTTCTTATTTTGCCATAAAAGTGTTGCTGCATTTAGGCGAGTAAAGGTTTTAGCAGGAATTTTAACCGGAAGCATTGAAAACAAAAATAAAACAGTTTTGGTAAGACATTTTCACTGAAGCAACCCGACCTGCTAGAGACATAGGGAGGAGACATAGGGAGGGGACATAGGGAGGAGACATAGGGAGGGGACATAGGGAGGAGATATAGGGAGGAGACATAGGGAGGGGACATAGGGAGGGGCATCCAGTGGTCTAGATCTCCAGTGATTTTACTGATCACAGGGGGGAGATCAAAGCATATCGTTTCCCCTAGTCTGACGTCATTTTAACATCTTGTTTTATTCGTTTGGAGCTAAATCAGACCAAGTGGATGTCAACCAAATCCAGTTCTCCGGTCCGAACTACGACTGCATGTGACTAGTGAATGAGAATAAGGAGTTCTTTGTTGATAACAGGGACTGACCTACTCCATAAAGAGAGATCTATGGGTTGATGGGAATTTCCTACACATGCCAAGGCTTTCAAATGTAGGCCACTCACATGATTTAGGCGTGTGTGTGTGTGTGTGCGTCACAATACTCCCTCTGTAGTTTTCCATATCTCTTCAATTATATCTCCTCTATTCACATTTGTGAGGAAGTCCAGTACTATCTCCCTATTGAGCTCCCGTCCCTACCGTGACAACAACCACAAGTTGTTAGCCTGCTAGACTGTCTCCAAGGTCACTTTACTACACTGTCTCCAAGGTCACTTTACTACACTGTCTCCAAGGTCACTTTACTACACTGTCTCCAAGGTCACTTTGGATCAACGTGTTATTTTCACCATGTAGTCTACGATGTCACCCAGAGAGCCATTTTTAAAGCAGCATAGCCCAGTTCCAGACAGACACCAGGAATAGTATTGGCCTGTATCCGAAATAGCACCTTATTCCCTATATAGTGCACTACCTTTGACCAGAGCGCTGTATAGGCAACAGGGTACCATTGGAGACGCAGCCATAGGCCTACGGTAGGCTCTGCTCCAGGGAACAGCCACTTGCATAACCTGCAGCTCAAGACCTTTTTATTGTTGCAGAGGGTACTGGGTTAGAGGCTTATTGAGGCTTCTTCCATTCAATCCACAAAGATCTTCCCTACTCAGGGTTAATAAGGTTAATAAACTGAGGTTAATAAGCGGTGCTGTGGCCTGAGGTTAATAAGCGGTGCTGTGGCTGAGGTTAATAAGCGGTGCTGTGGACTGAGGTTAATAAACGGTGCTGTGGCCTGAGGTTAATAAGCGGTGCTGTGGCCTGAGGTTAATAAGCGGTGCTGTGGCCTGAGGTTAATAAGCGGTGCTGTGGCCTGAGGTTAATAAGCGGTGCTGTGGACTGAGGTTAATAAGCGGTGCTGTGGCCGAGGTTAATAAGCGGTGCTGTGGCCGAGGTTAATAAGCGGTGCTGTGGCTGAGGTTAATAAGCGGTGCTGTGGACTGAGGTTAATAAGCGGTGCTGTGGCCGAGGTTAATAAGCGGTGCTGTGGACTGAGGTTAATAAGCGGTGCTGTGGCCTGAGGTTAATAAGCGGTGCTGTGGCTGAGGTTAATAAACGGTGCTGTGGCCGAGGTTAATAAACGGTGCTGTGGACTGAGGTTAATAAACGGTGCTGTGGACTGAGGTTAATAAACGGTGCTGTGGACTGAGGTTAATAAAGGGTGCTGTGGACTGAGGTTAATAAACGGTGCTGTGGACTGAGGTTAATAAACGGTGCTGTGGTTAATAAACGGTGCTGTGGGCTGAGGTTAATAAACGGTGCTGTGGACTGAGGTTAATAAGCGGTGCTGTGGACTGAGGTTAATAAAGGGTGCTGTGGCCTGAGGTTAATAAGCGGTGCTGTGGACTGAGGTTAATAAACGGTGCTGTGGACTGAGGTTAATAAAGGGTGCTGTGGCCTGAGGTTAATAAAGGGTGCTGTGGCCTGAGGTTAATAAGCGGTGCTGTGGCCTGAGGTTAATAAGCGGTGCTGTGGCCTGAGGTTAATAAGCGGTGCTGTGGCCTGAGGTTAATAAAGGGTGCTGTGGCCTGAGGTTAATAAAGGGTGCTGTGGCCTGAGGTTAATAAGCGGTGCTGTGGCCTGAGGTTAATAAGCGGTGCTGTGGCCTGAGGTTAATAAGCGGTGCTGTGGCCTGAGGTTAATAAGCGGTGCTGTGGACTGAGGTTAATAAGCGGTGCTGTGGCCTGAGGTTAATAAGCGGTGCTGTGGCCGAGGTTAATAAGCGGTGCTGTGGACTGAGGTTAATAAACGGTGCTGTGGACTGAGGTTAATAAACGGTGCTGTGGACTGAGGTTAATAAACGGTGCTGTGGCCTGAGGTTAATAAACGGTGCTGTGGCCTGAGGTTAATAAACGGTGCTGTGGCCTGAGGTTAATAAGCGGTGCTGTGGCCTGAGGTTAATAAGCGGTGCTGTGGCCTGAGGTTAATAAGCGGTGCTGTGGCCTGAGGTTAATAAGCGGTGCTGTGGCCTGAGGTTAATAAGCGGTGCTGTGGCCTGAGGTTAATAAGCGGTGCTGTGGCCTGAGGTTAATAAACGGTGCTGTGGCCTGAGGTTAATAAACGGTGCTGTGGCTGAGGTTAATAAGCGGTGCTGAGGTGTAGGCTTACACAGAACTTTCTCTCTAAACAGAATTTGTTTACCCTCGTGTGTGTGTGTGTGTGTGTGTGTGTGTGTGTGTGTGTGTGTGTGTGTGTGTGTGTGTGTGTGTGTGTGTGTGTGTGTGTGTGTGTGTGTGTGTGTGTGTGTGTGTGTGCAGGTAGCAGCATTACAGCAGTCTCTTCTCTCCAGCCCCCTGTGTTAAGGACAAAGCTTGTTAGACGCCAAGTCTAAAGGATGAATGGTCTTTCTATGCAGAGGGCAGCATCAATGTAGCGCTCCAACCCTGTGTGTTGCAGAGGGCAGCATCAATGTAGCGCTCCAACCCTGTGTGTTTACAGAGGGCAGCATCAATGTAGCGCTCCAACCCTGTGTGTTTACAGAGGGCAGCATCAATGTAGCGCTCCAACCCTGTGTGTTGCAGAGGGCAGCATCAATGTAGCGCTCCAACCCTGTGTGTTGCAGAGGGCAGCATCAATGTAGCGCTCCAACCCTGTGTGTTGCAGAGGGCATCATCAATGTAGCGCTCCAACCCTGTGTGTTTACAGAGGGCATCATCCATGTAGAGCTCCAACCCTGTGTGTTTACAGAGGACATCATCCATGTAGAGCTCCAACCCTGTGTGTTTACAGAGGGCATCATCAATGTAGCGCTCCAACCCTGTGTGTTGCAGAGGGCATCATCAATGTAGCGCTCCAACCCTGTGTGTTGTCTCCTGATGTAGGTTAGCAGTGACGTAGGCCCACATCCTTCCATAGTCAGAGCTCTGTCTAACTATGCCCCAAAGAGAGAGAGTATGTGTGTGTGTTACTGCAACAGTGGCCTGAGGCTGCAGGGGAAACTCGCTGCTCTGCACTGTGCTGACCACTTTGTCTCCCATTCCATGTACCAGAATGCTGCCGTCGGCGAGGCCTTTTTCACCTTTACTGTTAAGGCGAGGCTGCAAGTTCTACCAACAAAATATAATCTAACACTCTGGTACCCTGTAAACCATGACCCATTCTGTCTTCTACATGATTCAAATGTAATGGAGTCCATTGCCCATGTTGTGAATGGCCTTTTTGACCTGATAGCCATCGAGGTGAGACAAGTGGTCTCACCAACAGCACGCATGCAGAAACATGGGTCACTTATCGAACCCCATTGCCCTCTATGGTTGTGAGGTCTGCAGTCCACTCACCAACCAAGAATTCACAAAATGGGACAAAGACCCAATTGACAATCTGCATGCAGAATTCTGCAAAAATATACTTTGTGTACAACGCAAAGCCCCAAACAAAGCAGAGAGGAATTAGGACGATACCTGCTAGTTATCAACATCCAGAAAAGAGACGTTAAGTTCAACAACCACCTAAAAGGAAGCGATTCCCAAACCTTCCATAACAAAGCCATCACCTACAGAGAGATGAACCTGGAGAAGAGTCCCCTAAGCAAGCTGGTCCTGGGGCTCTGTTCACAAACACACCCCACAGAGCCCCAGGACAGCAAACACATTAGACCCAACCAAATTATGAGAAAACAAAAAGATAATTACTTGATTTGTCCCTAAACAGAGAGTACACAGTGACAGAATACCTGACCACAGTGACTGACCCAAACTTAAGGAAAGCTTTGACTATGTACAGACTCAGTGAGCATAGCCTTGCTATTGAGAAAGGCCACCGTAGGCAGACCTGGATCTCAAGAGAAGACAGGCTATGTGCACACTGCCCACAAAATGAGGTGGAAACTGAGGTGCACTTCCTAACCTCCTGCCAAATGTATGACCATATTAGAGACACATATTTCCCTCAGACTACACAGATCCACATAGAATTTTAAAACAAATCAAGCATTGATTAACTCCCATATCAAATATAACCTATATTTGTCTATTTATTTTCCCTTTCTTACTTCAACTATTTGCACATTGTTACAACACTATATTGTCAATACTATAACATTTTAAATGTCTATATTCTTAACTTTTGTTAGTGTAATTTTCACTAATGTTTCCCTTGTTTATTTCCCTTTGGTTTATTATCTATTTCACTTGCTTTGGCAATGGAAACATATGTTTCCCATGCCAATAAAGCCCATTGAATTGAGTAGAGAGAAAGTAGAGAGAAAGAGCGACAGAGAGAGACTATTAGAGAGCGAGACTGACAGAGCGAGACAGGCCATGTTCCCAACCAGAGGAGAACTAGATACAGGAAGTGACACCACAGCTAGCTGGTCTTTATTTAGCCTGCGACATAACCATGTGTGCATGGGAGTGTGGTGTGTAGCCGTGCAGAGGAAACGAGCAGTAACCACACACTGCTGACTATGCAGGGCACTGCAGGGCTCTACTTCCAGACAGCCTTCTCATGGCAGCTCATCACATCCTTCAGTCAGCCTGTTGGTCTGCAGTCTACTTCAGCTTTCGTCTATACATTTCTGTTTGGTGTGCTCTCTACTCAAAACATTACCCTAGTAATAAACCCTCTCTGCTGGGCCATGCTACAGACATAGGGAAACATCCTAGATGACTAGGGAAACATCCTAGATGACTAGGGAAACATCCTAGATGAATAGGGAAACATCCTAGATGAATAGGGAAACATCCTAGATGAATAGGGAAACATCCCAGGCCCAGATGAGGAACCGCCATGAGTTAAATCTAATAGCTTGTTTTTTCAGATTGCTAAAACCCATATTATTGGTGTCACTAGTAGTGTTGTCTGTCCTCGGGTCATTGTAAAAATCCCTTACCCTGGCCGTAAGCAGGGTTGGTAACCTGTGTAAACAGTGTGGGTGAGTGCTTGTGGTGGCATGCAGTGTTATGTAGTAGCAGGGAGAAATGGCTTTAAGCCTGGGGAGGAGGAAGAGGGAGGGAGGGAGGGAGGGAGGGAGGGAGGGAGGGAGGGAGGAGAAGAAGACAAGCCTGGCCACAGAGGGAAAGAGGGGACTCCGTTAAAAAAAACACCCCACTTCGCTCAAAGTGATTTTCGTAGTAACCTTAACCTAATTCTCCTAACCTGCTACGTTCATTCTTCTAACCTGTCTGCGTAAATTCTCTTAACTTGCTACAAAAAAAAAATACTTTTGGTGGTAGCTGTGTGGAAGTGGTGTGTTTTTAGGCTGTCACGGAGAAAGAGAGAGAGGGAAGTTGAGTAGTCGGATTCAATCTCAGTCCTGGATTGACTCTTTGCCTATTTGATGGTTCATCGGAGGGCATAGTGGGATTTCTTATAAGTGTCCGGGTTAGTGTCCCTCTCCTTGAAAAGCAGCAACTCTATCCTTTAGCTCAGTGCGGATGTTGCCTGTCATCCATGGCTTCTGGTTGGGGTATGTACGTACGGTCACTGTGGGGACGACGTCATCAATGCACTTATTGATGAAGCCTGTGACTTGGTATACTCCTCAATGCCATCGGATGAATCCAGGAACATATTCCAGTCTGTGCTAGCCAAACAGTCCTGTAGCTTAGCATCTGCGTCATCTGACCACTTCCGTATTGAGCGAGTCACTGGTACTTCCTGCTTTAGTTTTTGCTTGTAAGCAGGAATCAGGAGGATAGAATTATTCCCAAATGGAGGGCGAGGGAGAGCTTTGTACGTGTCTCTGTGTGTGGAGTAAAGGTGGTCTAGAGGTTTTTTCCCTGGTTGCACATGTGACATGCTGGTAGACTTGTAACCTGAAGGTTGCAAGTTCAAGTCCCCGAGCTGACAAGGAAAAAATCTGTCGTTCTGCCCCTGAACAAGGCAGTTAACCCACTGTTCCCCGGGCGCCGAAGATGTGGATGTCGATTAAGGCAGCCCCCCCGCACCTCTCTGATTCAGAGGGGTTGGGTTAAATGCCGAAGACACATTTCGGTTGAAGGCATTTGGTTGTACAACTGACTAATAATGGTGACTTTGACTTTGACTTTAGAAATGAGGCAAAACGGATTTAAGTTTTACCTAAGTTTAAGTTGTTGGTTTGAAAACACCCTCTAACAGTGTCTAGACTGTACTATGTATTGTGATTCAACACTGAGATTTTATTGTGATTCCATGTTCCAAACATATTGCTCACTATACAGTGCAATCGAAAGGTATACAGACCCCTTGACTTTCCACATTTTGTTACGTTTACAGCCCTATTCTAAAATCATCAATCTACACACAATACCTCATAATAACAAAGAAAAAAATGTTTTTTGGAAAATGTTCTAATTTATAAAAAATACAAAAACAGAAATACCTACACATTGGCCTCTATAATTCTTAAATGGAAGACGTTGGGAACCACCAAGACTCATCCTAGAGCTGGCCGCCCAGCCAAACTAAGCAATCGGGGGAGAAGGGCCTTGGTTAGGGAGATGACCAAGAACCCGATGGTCACTTTGACAGAGCTCCAGAGTTCCTCTGTGGAGATGGGAGAACCTTCCAGAAAGACAACCATCTCTGCAGCACTCCACCAATCAGGGCTTTATGGTAGAGTGCCTAGACTGAAGCCACTCCTCAGTAAAAGGCACATGACAGCCCGCTTGGAGTTTGCCAAAAGGCACCTGAAGGACTCTCAGACCATGATAAACAAGATTCTCTGGTCTGAAGAAACCAAGATTGAACTCTTTGGCCTGAATGCCAAGCGTCATGTCTGCAGGAAACCTGGCACCATCCCTACGGTGAAGCATGGTGGTGGCAGCATCATGCTGTGGGGATGTTTTTCAGCGGCAGGGACGGGGAGACTAGTCAGGATCGAGGCAAAGATCAACGGAGCATGGATACCTGTTTACTCACTATTTTTAAACAGAAGATGGAGAACAAGCTATGAAGGAAAAATATTAGAGTTTTGGTACAGGTACAGGGAACTAGCGCAAATATAATGTGATATTATCAAAACGATAAGATATATCGTCAAAAATAAAACCCTAATCGGAACCATTTAATTTTTTCCCCCTATAACTAGTGTGTGTGTGTGTGTGTGTGTGTGTGTGTGCGCTCAGGGTCATTTCTGCAGTATTGATGAAAAGGGACATTGGGGACAGCAGAGACACTGAATAAGTGAACGAATAGTATCTCTCTTCCTCTCGTCTCTCGCTCTGTTAATCTCCCTCATCTCATCAAGAGTAACACTGTCAGTCAGTGGGACACCTGAGATATCTACCAACCCTCCACCACCTCCACCCCAGCCCCCCTCTACCTTCCATCATGGGTGTCAGCAGGCCTAGGCTATCTTGATGTCACTTAGAGAGTGTCCTGTTGGTCTTCCACCACTTGGGGCGGCAGGTAGCCTTGTGGTTAGAGCATTGGGCCTGTAACCAAAAGGTTGCTGGATCGAATCCCCGAGCTGACGAGGTAAATATCTGTTGTTCTGCCCCTGAACAAGGCAGTTAACCCATTGTTCCCTGGTAGGCCGTCATTGTAAATAAGAACTGACTTGCCTAGTCAAATAATGAATTTGTGTCAGCAGGCCTAGACTATCTTTATGTCACTTCGTTAGTGTCCTGTTGGTCTTCCATCATGTGTGTCAGCAGGCCTAGGGTATCTTTATGTCACTTAGATAGTGTCCTGTTGGTCCTCCATCATGTGTGTCAGCAGGCCTAGGGTATCTTTATGTCACCTACAGAGTGCAACTTGAGTTGGGGGTCTTGTGGTGTAACTGGAGCTAGCAAGGGAATCCACCTACTACCTAGTGGAAAACATGCCCACACACCCAGGATACCCCACCAGCAACACCTCTCCCACCTCTCATCCTTGGGGGGTTAATCAGATGTCCCCTATCCCTCTTTTCTCCCTCTCCCCCCTTCTCTAACACATTCACCTGGTTGCAGTCCAGAGATGCAGTCCTTCCATGTCATCAGAATGCACCGGGCCAGGTAGCTGTGTTGGGTTACACACACTTGAACGAGCTACACGACCACTACAAGATGGAGGGACACTTTCTGACTAGTAATGCACCCCTCCTTAATTGAACAAGACACCCAGATCTGGAATACAACCCAGCCCCTGGATAGACCTGCTAGGCAATACAGCAACACTAGTCTGACAATGAACAGATAGGAGTTGTTTATGACTGTGTGTAGCATAGGAGCTAGTGTTGTATTGTATTATGTGATAGGCTGCCATTGGTAGCAGGATCCATTCTCTGTCTGTCAGAATTGTTTTCATAACAGCTGTTTTATGTAATTCATTACACAGCATTATGTAACTCTGGAACCTCCCACCTCCTGATTTTAAATCGAACTGACTTCCGACTCCTCTCTCTCTGTCTCTCTCTGTCTCTCTCTCTCTCTCTGAATAAAAAGTGAACAGCAAATATTACACTCACAGAAGCTCCAAAAGAATAACGACATTTCAAATGTCATTATGTCTATATACAGATGTGCAAATAGTTAAAGTACAAAAGGGAAAATAAATAAATATATATGGGTTGTATTTACAATGGTGTTTCTTCTTCATTGGTTGCCCTTTTCTTGTGGCAGCAGGTCACAAACTGTGCTGCTGTAATGGCACACTGTGGTATTTTACCCAGTAGATATGAGAGTTTATCCAAATTGGGTTTGTTTTGGGTTTGTTTTGGAATTCTTTGTGTATCTGTGTAATCTGAGGGAAATATGTGTCTCTAATATGGTCATACATTTGGCAGGAGGTTAGGAAGTGCAGCTCAGTTTCCACCTCATTTTGTGGGCCTCTGCCTCTGAAATTCATCTCACTCCCTCTCTCTCACCTCCCTCTCTCTCACCTCCCTCTCTCTCTCACTTCTCTATATCTCTCTCTTCACTCAAGCTCCCACTCTCTTCTCCTCTCCTCTCTCATGTCCTGTCCCAGCTCTTTGGGTGGAAGCAGGCTCTGTTCCATCATAGCACTCCTACCCCATCATTGTAGAAGGCCAGAGTCAGCCCAGATATTCAGCTGCTGTTAGTTAAAGCTGCTGCTCAGTGGTCTGCTCTACAGTATGTAGACAGTGATGCTGAGGAAGACTGATTTTCCTGTTTCTGTGTGTGTTCTGCAGTATATCACAGTACAGCCAACAAGACCGTATGCCACTCATACAGTGTATCACGCTACATACAACCAACAGGTATGTACAGAGCCGGCCTACCCATTAACCCATCACACATAGTGTATCACGCTTTGTCACCAAAGCCCCATATACTACCCACCACTGCGACCTGTATGCTCTAATCGGCCGGTCCTCGCTTCATATTTGTCGCCAGACCCACTGACTCCAGGTCATCTATAAGTCTTTGCTAGGTAAAGCCCCGCCTTATCTCAGCTCACTGGTCACGATAACAACACCCACCCGTAGCACGCGCTCCAGCAGGTATATTTCACTGGTCATCCCCAAAGCCAACACCTCCTTTGGCTGCCTTTCCTTCCAGTTCTCTGCTGCCAATGACTGGAACAAATTGAAAAATCTCTGAAGCTGGAGACTTATATCTCCCTCACTAACTTTAAGCATCAGCTGTCAGAGCAGCTGGCCGATCGCTGCAGCTGTACATAGCCCATCTGTAAATAGCCCATCCAACTACCTACCTCATCCCCATATTGTTCTTATTTACTTTCTGCTCTTTTGCACACCAGTATCTCTACTTGCACATCATCTGCACATCTATCACTCCAGTGTTCGTTTGCTAAATTATAATTACTTGCTGCTATGACATATTTATTGCCTTACCAACTCACGCTATTTGCACACACTGTATATAGACTTTCTTTTTTTCTATTGTGTTATTGACTGTACGTTTGTTTATCCCATGTGTAACTCTGTGTTGTTTGTGTCACACTGCTTTGCTTTATCTTGGCCAGGTCACAGTTGTAAATGAGAACTTGTTCTCAACTGGCCTACCTGGTTAAATAAAGGTGAAATACTGTACAAGAATGCCCACTGACAGGCAGTGCATGACACTACATACCAGCTGTAAAATGGAGCCCAACTGTAGGTGTAGTGTTGGCCTCCTGTGAAAGACACACTATATACCACCTGTAAAATGGAGCCCAACTGTAGATGTAGTGTTGGCCTCCTGTGAAAGCCACACTACATACCAGCTGTAAAATGGAGCCCAACTGTAGGTGTAGTGTTGGCCTCCTGTGAAAGACACACTATATACCACCTGTAAAATGGAGCCCAACTGTAGGTGTAGTGGTGGCCTCCTGTGAAAGCCACACTACATACCACCTGTAAAATGGAGCCCAACTGTAGGTGTAGTGTTGGCCTCCTGTGAAAGACAGACTATATACCACCTGTAAAATGGAGCCCAACTGTAGGTGTAGTGTTGGCCTCCTGTGAAAGCCACACTACATACCACCTGTAAATGGAGCCCAACTAGGTGTAGTGTTGGCCTCCTGTGAAAGCCACACTACATACCACCTGTAAATGGAGCCCAACTGTAGGTGTAGTGTTGGCCTCCTGTGAAAGCCACACTACATACCACCTGTAAATGGAGCCCAACTAGGTGTGGTGTTGGTCTCCTGTGAAAGCCACACTACATACCACCTGAAAAATGGAACCCAACTGTAGGTGTAGTGTTGGCCTCCTGTGAAAGCCACACTACATACCAGCTGTAAAATGGAGCCCAACTGTAGGTGTAGTGTTGGCCTCCTGTGAAAGACACACTATATACCACCTGTAAAATGGAGCCCAACTGTAGGTGTAGTGTTGGCCTCCTGTGAAAGCCACACTACATACCACCTGTAAATGGAGCCCAACTAGGTGTGGTGTTGGCCTCCTGTGAAAGCCACACTACATACCACCTGTAAAATGGAGCCCAACTGTAGGTGTAGTGTTGGCCTCCTGTGAAAGCCACACTACATACCACCTGTAAAATGGAGCCCAACTGTAGGTGTGGTGTTGGCCTCCTGTGAAAGCCACACTACATACCACCTGTAAAATGGAGCCCAACTGTAGGTGTAGTGTTGGCCTCCTGTGAAAGCCACACTCGATGTGGGCTGGCAATTAGACAGATGTCAGCATCCAAAACCACTCCTCCTGCTTTCTATCCTCCCCTGCTCTCCTTCCTGTTCTCTCTCTCTGCCTCTCTGCCTCTGCCTCTCTCTCTCTGCCTCTCTGCCTCTCTCTGCCTCTCTGCCTCTCTCTCTCTCTGCCTCTCTCTCTCTCTGCCTCTCTCTCTCTCTCTCCCTCTGCCTCTCTCTGCCTCTCTGCCTCTCTGTCTATATGTCTATATCTCTCACTCTGTGTCTCTGCGACTATTGTCAATATTGACATAATGAAGCCATTCATTCTCTGGTATTTAACCTGTCAGTTGTGTTGCTAGTGTAGCTTACAGCAATACTGTACTGTATGTGGTGTAGCTTACAGCAATACTGTACTGTATGTGGTGTAGCTTACAGCAATACTGTTACTGTATGTGGTGTAGCTTACAGCAATACTGTTACTGTATGTGGTGTAGCTTACAGCAATACTGTTACTGTACTGTATGTGGTGTAGCTTACAGCAATACTGTTACTGTACTGTATGTGGTGTAGCTTACAGCAATACTGTTACTGTACTGTACTGTATGTGGTGTAGTTTACAGCGTTACTGTACTGTATGTGGTGTAGTTTACAGCAATACTGTTACTGTACTGTACTGTATGTGGTGTAGCTTACAGCAATACTGTTACTGTACTGTATGTGGTGTAGTTTACAGCAATACTGTACTGTACTGTATGTGGTGTAGCTTACAGCAATACTGTTACTGTACTGTATGTGGTGTAGTTTACAGCAATACTGTTACTGTACTGTATGTGGTGTAGCTTACAGCAATACTGTTACTGTACCGTATGTGGTGTAGTTTACAGCAATACTGTTACTGTACGTGGTGTAGTTCACAGCGTTACTGTATGTGGTGTAGCTTACAGCAATACTGTTACTGTACTGTACTGTATGTGGTGTAGCTTACAGCAATACTGTTTCTGTATTGTATGTGGTATAGTTTACAGCAATACTGTTACTGTACGTGGTGTAGCTTACAGCAATACTGTTACTGTACTGTATGTGGTGTAGTTTACAGCAATACTGTTACTGTACATGGTGTAGTTCACAGCGTTACTGTACTGTATGTGGTGTAGCTTACAGCAATACTGTTACTGTATGTGGTGTAGCTTACAGCAATACTGTTACTGTACTGTATGTGGTGTAGCTTACAGCAATACTGTTACTGTATGTGGTGTAGCTTACAGCAATACTGTTACTGTACTGTATGTGGTGTAATTTACAGCAATACTGTTACTGTACGTGGTGTAATTTACAGCGTTACTGTACTGTATGTGGTGTAGCTTACAGCAATACTGTTACTGTACTGTTTGTGGAGTAGCTTACAGCAATACTGCACGTGGTGTAGTTTACAGCGTTACTGTATGTGGTGTAGCTTACAGCAATACTGGTACTGTACTGTATGTGGTGTAGCTTACAGCAATACTGTTACTGTACTGTACGTGGTGTAGTTTACAGCGTTACTGTATGTGGTGTAGCTTACAGCAATACTGTTACTGTATGTAGTGTAGCTTACAGCAATACTGGTACTGTACTGTATGTGGTGTAGCTTACAGCAATACTGTTACTGTACTGTACGTGGTGTAGTTTAAAGCGTTACTGTATGTGGTGTAGCTTACAGCAATACTGTTACTGTATGTAGTGTAGCTTACAGCAATACTGTTACTGTATGTGGTGTATTTTACAGCAATACTGGTACTGTACTGTATGTTGTGTAGCTTACAGCAATACTGTTACTGTAACTGTACGTGGTGTAGTTTACAGCAATACTGTTACTGTAACTGTACGTGGTGTAGTTTACAGCAATACTGTTACTGTAACTGTACGTGGTGTAGTTTACAGCGTTACTGTACTGTATGTGGTGTAGCTTACAGCAATACTGTTACTGTAACTGTTTGGAGTAGCTTACAGCAATACTGTACTGTTTGTGGAGTAGCTTACAGCAATACTGTTACTGTATCGTGGTGTAGCTTACAGCAATACTGTTACTGTACTGTATGTGGTGTAATTTACAGCAATACTGTTACTGTACTGCACGTGGTGTAATTTACAGCGTTACTGTACTGTATGTGGTGTAGCTTACAGCAATACTGTTACTGTACTGTTTGTGGAGTAGCTTACAGTGATACTGTACGTGGTGTAGTTTACAGCGTTACTGTATGTGGTGTAGCTTACAGCGATACTGTTACTGTATGTAGTGTAGCTTACAGCAATACTGGTACTGTACTGTATGTGGTGTAGCTTACAGCAATACTGTTACTGTATGTGGTGTAGCTTACAGCAATACTGTTACTGTACTGTACGTGGTGTAGTTTACAGCAATACTGTTACTGTACTGTACGTGGTGTAGTTTACAGCGTTACTGTATGTGGTGTAGCTTACAGCAATACTGTTACTGTATGTAGTGTAGCTTACAGCAATACTGTTACTGTATGTGGTGTATTTTACAGCAATACTGGTACTGTACTGTATGTGGTGTAGCTTACAGCAATACTGTTACTGTACTGTACGTGGTGTAGTTTACAGCAATACTGTTACTGTACTGTACGTGGTGTAGTTTACAGCGTTACTGTACTGTATGTGGTGTAGCTTACAGCAATACTGTTACTGTACTGTACTGTATGTGGTGTAGCTTACAGCAATACTGTTACTGTACTGTATGTGGTGTAGTTTACAGCAGTACTGTACTGTATGTGGTGTAGCTTACAGCAATACTGTTACTGTACTGTATGTGGTGTAGTTTACAGCAATACTGTTACTGTACTGTATGTGGTGTAGCTTACAGCAATACTGTTACTGTACCGTATGTGGTGTAGTTTACAGCAATACTGTTACTGTACGTGGTGTAGTTCACAGCGTTACTGTATGTGGTGTAGCTTACAGCAATACTGTTACTGTATGTGGTGTAGCTTACAGCAATACTGTTACTGTACTGTACTGTATGTGGTGTAGCTTACAGCAATACTGTTTCTGTATTGTATGTGGTATAGTTTACAGCAATACTGTTACTGTACGTGGTGTAGCTTACAGCAATACTGTTACTGTACTGTATGTGGTGTAGTTTACAGCAATACTGTTACTGTACATGGTGTAGTTCACAGCGTTACTGTACTGTATGTGGTGTAGCTTACAGCAATACTGTTACTGTATGTGGTGTAGCTTACAGCAATACTGTTACTGTACTGTATGTGGTGTAGCTTACAGCAATACTGTTACTGTATGTGGTGTAGCTTACAGCAATACTGTTACTGTACTGTATGTGGTGTAATTTACAGCAATACTGTTACTGTACGTGGTGTAATTTACAGCGTTACTGTACTGTATGTGGTGTAGCTTACAGCAATACTGTTACTGTACTGTTTGTGGAGTAGCTTACAGCAATACTGTACGTGGTGTAGTTTACAGCGTTACTGTATGTGGTGTAGCTTACAGCAATACTGGTACTGTACTGTATGTGGTGTAGCTTACAGCAATACTGTTACTGTACTGTACGTGGTGTAGTTTACAGCGTTACTGTATGTGGTGTAGCTTACAGCAATACTGTTACTGTATGTAGTGTAGCTTACAGCAATACTGGTACTGTACTGTATGTGGTGTAGCTTACAGCAATACTGTTACTGTACTGTACGTGGTGTAGTTTAAAGCGTTACTGTATGTGGTGTAGCTTACAGCAATACTGTTACTGTATGTAGTGTAGCTTACAGCAATACTGTTACTGTATGTGGTGTATTTTACAGCAATACTGGTACTGTACTGTATGTTGTGTAGCTTACAGCAATACTGTTACTGTACTGTACGTGGTGTAGTTTACAGCAATACTGTTACTGTACTGTACGTGGTGTAGTTTACAGCAATACTGTTACTGTACTGTACGTGGTGTAGTTTACAGCGTTACTGTACTGTATGTGGTGTAGCTTACAGCAATACTGTTACTGTACTGTTTGGAGTAGCTTACAGCAATACTGTACTGTTTGTGGAGTAGCTTACAGCAATACTGTTACTGTACGTGGTGTAGCTTACAGCAATACTGTTACTGTACTGTATGTGGTGTAATTTACAGCAATACTGTTACTGTACTGTACGTGGTGTAATTTACAGCGTTACTGTACTGTATGTGGTGTAGCTTACAGCAATACTGTTACTGTACTGTTTGTGGAGTAGCTTACAGTGATACTGTACGTGGTGTAGTTTACAGCGTTACTGTATGTGGTGTAGCTTACAGCGATACTGTTACTGTATGTAGTGTAGCTTACAGCAATACTGGTACTGTACTGTATGTGGTGTAGCTTACAGCGATACTGTTACTGTATGTGGTGTAGCTTACAGCAATACTGTTACTGTACTGTACGTGGTGTAGTTTACAGCAATACTGTTACTGTACTGTACGTGGTGTAGTTTACAGCGTTACTGTATGTGGTGTAGCTTACAGCAATACTGTTACTGTATGTAGTGTAGCTTACAGCAATACTGTTACTGTACTGTACGTGGTGTAGTCCAGAGTGATGTTCTGAAACCATAACACAATGATGAGGTAGCTAGACAAGGAGACCACCCTAGCTTGCGGTTAACACCCCAATGGTGTCAGAACAGTTAGAGGCCTGGCCCCTCATATGGTTCTCTGTAATTTCTTCATCTACAATATTGACCTGTTTCAATCGGCAGTACTACAAGATACACACACTGCACTACGAGCAAATACTCTCGTATTGCCGACTACAAATTATCTATAACTGGGCTAATAACTCACTAAGTAGCAAAGGATATTAACAAATTGTGGCTACATGCAGCTCTCGCTTTGATCTCAAAACAAGCGCATCTACTCACAACCGCTCATTTTGTAAACACAGTCCAGTTCAAAGTAAATGGCACAGATCTATATATGGCAATGGTCTATTTACATATAGGGCTACTGCAGCTCTGATTGGTTATGCCTCACCGGTCTGTGTAGAGTACGGGCCTGTCAAGTCAGTAAAATCCTGTTCTGCCTACAACAAAATATATTGCATAGTTTGTTTTGATTCGGTATGTTGCATTGAAAGTGGCTAATATTGCGTTGATTCGATCACAATTGCCACAGTAAAGGGACACATTGAAGTTGTTAACAGGGAAAACTCTAGAACAGTGGTCACCAACCTTTTCTGAGTCAACATCACTTTGAGTCAAAATGCAAGCAGAGATCTACCGCTCAGATTTTTAACATGACTTAAAAAAACGTAAGCCTATGCAACATTAACCAATTAAAACAGTTCTGTAGCATCGAGGTTTGTGCAGTAGGCTATGGGCCCAATACATTATCATCGCATATCGGCTATGCTTGAATTGCCCTGCCAATGAATACATTGTTGTTCGGGCCATTGAAAAAATAGTAGTAGGTAGGGTATATGATCACACCGGTAATAGATCCGTTGTTGTATTACTTATGAAGCACAGCTGAGTGAGTTTACATAATTATATATTTTTTTAAAGTGCTTTTATTTTTTATTTTACTGGGCTAATGGTGCCTGCATCTGATGGTCAGTGTCCGTCTCTCAATATCCCTCCACTCTCCCTTTCCTCCACTGACACTGACCAAAAAGGGACACCGTCTTCCAGCTGATGGCGACACTCGAGTCGCACCGCATTATTTCTGCCTCAGGCACAAATTCATGTTGTTACTCCGATGAACAGAGAAAGTGAAATATTCCTCAATATGAAAAAAGACCCAAGCCACTAATAATAACAACAACAACAAAGCCTATAGATCCATTTTCCTTACTGCTGCAGTGCTTGTTGCAGCGCTGAGAGGAAATAGGAAGAAGGCGCATTTTATGGCTTATAAAAGTGTTGAATACAAAGTATTGACAGTGTTGAGTAAGAACTTAAACATGAACTCAGTCATAAAAACAGCAGCTCTTTGCTGTATTTGTTGACAGTCTGTCTCTAGTCATGGTTTTAAACATTTTGAAATCTCACAGTTTCAACTTTGCTGTAGCTTTCTTTTATGCCTGCTACCTTACTGTAGACACGGTCATTTGAGCCATCCGATTGGCCAGCGGTAGGCCTATAGTGGACTTGATTTGCTCTCAGCTGAATCCGCTAACAGCATGAGACGAATAACAAAATAAATAGGAACACAAGGCTTTATCGTTGGGTTTTTACAGAAATGTTTGGCTATCGCCTAAGAATGCCTTGGAGATGGACCAGTTGGTCGCGATCGACCGGTTGGTGACCACTGCTCTAGAAAGTGGAGTGAAGTTCCATCTCTTGCTTCTCTCTGTGGGCTGATGTTTCTGTGCTGCAGTCCAGGGAGCTGGGCAGCAGTCTCGGGATACTGGGCGCACACGCAGCTTAGAGGGAACATTGGTGCTGACTCGGCCATAGCTTTTACAGTGCTATTATTGTAGACTAGGGCTCTCCAACTCTGTTCCTGGAGAGATACCCTCCTGTAGGTTTTAACTCCAACCCTGTTCCTGGAGAGCTACCCTCCTGTAGGTTTTAACTCCAACCCTGTTCCTGGAGAGCTACCCTCCTGTAGGTTTTAACTCCAACTCTGTTCCTGGAGAGCTACCCTCCTGTAGGTTTTAACTCCAACCCTGTTCCTGGAGAGCTACCCTCCTGTAGTTTTTAACTCCAACCCTGTTCCTGGAGAGCTACCCTCCTGTAGGTTTTAACTCCAACCCTGTTCCTGGAGAGCTACCCTCCTGTAGGTTTTAACTCCAACCCTGTTCCTGGAGAGCTACCCTCCTGTAGGTTTTAACTCCAACCCTGTTCCTGTAGAACTCCTGTAGGGGGTAAAAGGTTCAGGAGTCTATTTTTATGTTCCCCCAGCGCCCGGTTTGTTATTCTGCCCTGACCTACTTAAAGGTCCACTGAGAGACTGGTGAGAGTCCCAAATGGTACCCTATTCCCTATATAGTGCACTACTTTTAAACAGAGCCCTATGGACCCTGGTCAAAAGTAGTGCACTATATAGGAGAATTGAGTGCCATTTGGACCTCAACCAGAAAGGTTTAGACCGAGAGGAGCGAACATGCTATTATTGAAGCCCTTTTCATGGTGTCTTTCACTCTGTCTATCCCTCTCTATAAAGGGACTGTGTGAGTGAGGGTGTGACACAGATCTACCTCCATTTTAGGGTAGTTAAGCTGAAAATTGCCCCAACTCCCAATCTGATTGTGGGGTAGTAGATGCTCAGCCTGCCATATGGCCCTGCTCAGGTACCTACACACACACAAACACACACACACACACAAACACACACACACACACACATAAACACACACACATAAACACACACACACACACAGCTCCTAACCTCCCATCAGCAGCAGCTATTCAGATATTTCAAATGGAAAAGGTATGTGTTCATGCAACAAACAAAAAATGGAATTGAACCGAATTGCATCGATTTGTTCCACTAATCGCACCGAATCATTTCAAACTAAACATATTGTTCCCGTATCGTATTGGAGCCCATGTATCTAGATGGTTATCGAATCGTCTTGAAAGGACAGACAGTTATTTCTAATGTTTTCTCCTTAAGAAAAAAGTTAAGAAGTAAATAAAGTTATTGTATTTCTTCTTGGAAATATTCTTAATTCCAAGATAGCTATCGTATTTAAGGAGACATATAATAAATGAAATAAGAACATTTCCAATAACTTTTTTGAGGAATAGCAACTTTGATTTACATTCTTCATAAGTCTAAAGTTAAGGGGAAAATGACAGAAAAGGTTTTGTGAATCCGGGCCCTGTTCCCCAAAGTACCTGACAGTGTGACAGGTCGCAGGTAACCTAGCGGTTAAGAGCATTGGGCCAGAAACCGAAAGTCGCTGGTTCAAATCCCCAAGCCAGGAAGGTGGAAAAATCTTCCGCTCTGCCCTTGTGCAAGGCAACTGCTCTCCGGGCGCCAACGATGTGGATTGAGTCAGCCTCCCGCACCTCTCTGATTGAAAAGGGTTGGGTTAAATGCGGAAGGCACATTTCGCTTAAATTCATTCAGTTGTGCATCGGACAAAGGAAAAGGGGGATTCCTAGTCAGTTGTACAACAATGTATTCAACTGAAATGAGTCTTCCTCATTTAACCCAACCCCTCTGAATCAGAGAGGTGAGGGGGCTGCCTTAATCGATGTCCACGTCATCGGCGCCCGGGGAACAGTGGGTTAACTGCCTTGCTCAGGGGCAGAACGACCGATTTTTACCTTGTCAGCTCAGGGATTCGATCCAGCAACCTTTCGGTTACTAGGTATCCCCTTTCCCAGTAATATTTAGGCCTAACTGTAACTGAATGCGTGCTGACCTGAAGGTAACCCAGAATTAACATTTTGTGTAATTTGGTCAGATTACATGGTCAATCCACAAGAGATTAACCTGAAGGTAGTCTTTATATGGATACTGCTGTTATTTGTTTTGATTGAGATATGAGGGGATGTGCTGTTCACACACACACACACACACACACACACACACACACACACAAGCCTGGTCTCTGCTCCCCCAGGGGTGTGTGTGTGTGTGTGTATTTTCTGACAGAGGTCTAGGGAGTTAACACACTAACTCTGGGCAAGTAGCAAGACTCCTCAACATAACAGGACATGTTTTTGGGAACACTCCTCATGAACCGTCCAGGTTTTTCTGGCTAGCCTAGATTTGTTTTCCATCTAAACTGAGTAACAGTTTTCCTGTATAGTTGTCTGGATGATCCTGTGGAAGAGGGGGGTGTGTGTGCGTGGTGTGTTTGTGTGTGTGTGTGATTGCTTGGCCCAGACAGTGTTGTCACTAAGGAGTAGCTAGTTCTAATCTTACTGTGATTATTGCAACCGACCATCAGCCAAACCAAACCAGCAGCTTTAGACAACTCCAAAACAGCTGAAGATGTTGTTGTTGACTGACTGTACCAGAGCCGTGATACTCTACATATAGGAAGATGTTGTTGTTGACTGACTGTACCAGAGCCGTGATACTCTACATATAGGAAGATGTTGTTGTTGACTGACTGTACCAGAGCCGTGATACTCTACATATAGGAAGATGTTGTTGTTGACTGACTGTACCAGAGCCGTGATACTCTACATATAGGAAGATGTTGTCGTTGACTGACTGTACCAGAGCCGTGATACTCTACATATAGGAAGATGTTGTCGTTGACTGACTGTACCAGAGCCGTGATACTCTACATATAGGAAGATGTTGTCGTTGACTGACTGTACCAGAGCCGTGATACTCTACATATAGGAAGATGTTGACTGACTGTACCAGAGCCGTGATACTCTACATATAGGAAGATGTTGTCGTTGACTGACTGTACCAGAGCCGTGATACTCTACATATAGCAAGATGTTGTCGTTGACTGACTGTACCAGAGCCGTGATACTCTACATATAGCAAGATGTTGTCGTTGACTGACTGTACCAGAGCCGTGATACTCTACATATAGGAAGATGTTGTCGTTGACTGACTGTACCAGAGCCGTGATACTCTACATATAGGAAGATGTTGTCGTTGACTGACTGTACCAGAGCCGTGATACTCTACATATAGGAAGATGTTGTCGTTGACTGACTGTACCAGAGCCGTGATACTCTACATATAGGAAGATGTTGTCGTTGACTGACTGTACCAGAGCCGTGATACTCTACATATAGGAAGATGTTGTCGTTGACTGACTGTACCAGAGCCGTGATACTCTACATATAGGAAGATGTTGTCGTTGACTGACTGTACCAGAGCCGTGATACTCTACATATAGGAAGATGTTGTCGTTGACTGACTGTACCAGAGCCGTGATACTCTACATATAGGAAGATGTTGTCGTTGACTGACTGTACCAGAGCCGTGATACTATACATATAGCAAGATGTTGTCGTTGACTGACTGTACCAGAGCCGTGATACTCTACATATAGGAAGATGTTGTCGTTGACTGACTGTACCAGAGCCGTGATACTCTACATATAGGAAGATGCTGTTGTTGACTGACTGTACCAGAGCCGTGATACTCTACATATAGGAAGATGCTGTTGTTGACTGACTGTACCAGAGCCGTGATACTCTACATATAGGAAGATGTTGTTGTTGACTGTACCAGAGCCGTGATACTCTACATATAGGAAGATGTTGTTGTTGACTGACTGTACCAGAGCCGTGATACTCTACATATAGGAAGATGTTGTTGTTGACTGACTGTACCAGAGCCGTGATACTCTACATATAGGCAAGTGAATAATGAGTGGTTGGGGATTTAAGGGATTTCTTTCTGAGCAGACTAACAACAAAAACATTGAAGCAACAGTATCATTTCTGGATGAAAGGGGGCTTAGCTAGAGAGAACAGGCAATGACCTGAATACTGGAAATCACATTCAGACTCAGCCCAGATAGCCCAACTCCTCAACAATAAGTATTTTCTGTCCCTCAACACTCCTTCAGCGAGGAGCTCGTAAAATGAAAAACCCTGCAGTAAAAAACACTCATCACAGAATAAGTGCCTTCTGCTCGCGGACCGGAGTGTCCAATCAATGTGTGTGAATGCCTGTTCATCTTTGTGAATGTGTGGGACAGTGTGAGAGAGTGTTTGAGTGTGTTAATGAAGCTACAGGCTGAATTCCTCCTCTGTCTGTGTTTGAGAGAGAGGCCGTGTCTAGACTTGACAGTTCATGCAGCTTTACAATTCTATTCATGGAGTTATCATCATGGATTTCAGAACGCGTCATACGTCAACACCAATATTCAAATGTGTCTACAAACAGCGGAATAGGCAAAATATGATAATAACACAACTACTGATGGCAGTAGCTAACTACTGTAGCTAACTAGCCAGCTAACCTCTGTAGCTAGCCAGCAACGCTAAAGGGATTGCAAACAGGTTAGCATAACTTTAGCCAAACAACAACAACACATATTCTAAATATTAGCTAGCTGGCTTGTATTTATGAGGCCAGCAAACATGTTCCTCACACGATAGGAACGTATTTCTCCAACATTATAATGAAAAGGTGCCTCTCGGTCGCAAAACACACGTTTTCTGGAGACTTGTGGGACTGTGCTGATGATGTCGCCCACTTTTTTGCGCTTTTGGTAGCCTGACTGCGTCCAGACTGAGGAGAAATCCGCACACAATGCATCCCTGACCACCTCCTGATCTGGTCAGCCAGATCTGAACACAATCAGACCACAAAGTGACTTTTGCGCGTCTAGACGCGTCTTTTCAATGCGATCTTTGTATTCTGATAGCAGAAGTCGCATGTAAGTGTCAAGTCTGAACACAACCAGAGAGACCTCTGTGATCTCAGCCTAAGATGCTACAGTCTCTCTTGTTCTATTAGCTCAGATGACTCACTGTGTGGTGCTACAGTCTCTCTTGTTCTATTAGCTCAGCTGGCTCACTGTGTGGTGCTACAGTCTCTCTTGTTCTATTAGCTCAGATGGCTCACTGTGTGGCGCTACAGTCTCTCTTGTTCTATTAGCTCAGCTGGCTCACTGTGTGGTGCTACAGTCTCTCGTGTTCTATTAGCTCTGCTGGCTCACTGTGTGATGCTACAGTCTCTCTTGTTCTATTAGCTCTGCTGGCTCACTGTGTGGTGCTACAGTCTCTCTTGTTCTATTAGCTCTGCTGGCTCACTGTGTGGTGCTACAGTCTCTTGTTCTATTAGCTCAGCTGGCTCACTGTGTGGTGCTACAGTCTCTCTTGTTCTATTAGCTCAGCTGGCTCACTGTGTGGTGCTACAGTCTCTCGTGTTCTATTAGCTCTGCTGGCTCACTGTGTGATGCTACAGTCTCTCTTGTTCTATTAGCTCTGCTGGCTCACTGTGTGGTGCTACAGTCTCTCTTGTTCTATTAGCTCAGCTGGCTCACTGTGTGGTGCTACAGTCTCTTGTTCTATTAGCTCAGCTGGCTCACTGTGTGGTGCTACAGTCTCTCTTGTTCTATTAGCTCAGCTGGCTCACTGTGTGGTGCTACAGTCTCTTGTTCTATTAGCTCAGCTGGCTCACTGTGTGGTGCTACAGTCTCTCTTGTTCTATTATATCTGCTGGCTCACTGTGTGGTGCTACAGTCTCTCTTGTTCTATTAGCTCAGCTGGCTCACTGTGTGGTGCTACAGTCTCTTGTTCTATTAGCTCTGCTGGCTCACTGTGTGGTGCTACAGTCTCTCTTGTTCTATTATATCTGCTGGCTCACTGTGTGGTGCTACAGTCTCTCTTGTTCTATTAGCTCAGCTGGCTCACTGTGTGGTGCTACAGTCTCTCTTGTTCTATTAGCTCAGCTGGCTCACTGTGTGATGCTACAGTCTCTCTTGTTCTATTAGCTCAGATGACTCACTGTGTGGTGCTACAGTCTCTCTTGTTCTATTAGCTCAGCTGGCTCACTGTGTGGTGCTACAGTCTCTTGTTCTATTAGCTCTGCTGGCTCACTGTGTGGCATCATAGATATAAACAGCTCTGTTCTGTTTAGTCCTCCTGAACAGGATGCCAGGTGCCGCCTGGGGACTAGGTATCTACCTCATATGTCATCACTACAGATCACTGTGATCTGATTCTCTAGCGTCAGCCTATCTACCTCTCAAAGCTCGGTTCTTAAGCCGCAAAGACATGGAAGCTGTGTGTTTTTGAGTGGAGGATCTCCTTTTGATGTCGCTGCCAAGTGCGCGCACACACACACACACACACACACACACACACACACACACACACACACACACACACACACACACACACACACACACAGAGAGAGAGAGAGTGAGAGAAAGAAATAGAGCAGAAGGATTGGACTGGGAGGAGCATCCTAGCTACAGTGTAATCAGTCAGGAATGACACCTCTCTTTAAGGAAAACAGACATTTCCTACTAGCTATAAATAGTCTCTGTGAGAAGTAGTATTTATATTCTAGGAACACCGCTTTCTTCCTGGACCACTACAGTTCTATGGAGGGGAACCAACTGCCATCAGACCGGGGTTGAAATAACATTTGTTTTCTTCCAGAAAACTCTGCTGGGCTTGACTGGTGGAATATAATAGACACCGCCCATCTAGCACACAGTGCCAGGCTCAATCAAACTCTGAAGGTGGAAAAGACTCATCACAGAATGTGTGTGTGCTGAATGAGATGCGGTGCCGCACACACCCGGATATTGTGCAGAGCCAGCAGAGAAAAAGAAGGCACCGCCCAGAAACCCCAGCTCATCAGATACAGGCTTGAAACGGCCAAGTGTACTTGAAATAGTACCTGGAGCAGGGTTTCCCAAACTTGGTCACTGTCAGATGGAAAGAGCAAGCTGTTCAACACTGTCAGATGGAAAGAGCAAGCTGTAGCAAGCTGTTCAACACTGTCAGATGGAAAGAGCAAGCTGTAGCAAGCTGTTCAACACTGTCAGATGGAAAGAGCAAGCTGTAGCAAGCTGTTCAACACTGTCAGATGGAAAGAGCAAGCTGTTCAACACTGTCAGATGGAAAGAGCAAGCTGTTCAACACTGTCAGATGGAAAGAGCAAGCTGTAGCAAGCTGTTCAACACTGTCAGATGGAAAGAGCAAGCTGTTCAACACTGTCAGATGGAAAGAGCAAGCTGTAGCAAGCTGTTCAACACTGTCAGATGGAAAGAGCAAGCTGTTCCACACTGTCAGATGGAAAGAGCAAGCTGTTCCACACTGTCAGATGGAAAGAGCAAGCTGTTCCACACTGTCAGATGGAAAGATCAAGCTGTTCCACACTGCCAGATGGAAAGAGCAAGCTGTTCGACACTGTCAGATGAAAAGAGCAAGCTGTTCCACACTGTCAGATGGAAAGATCAAGCTGTTCCACACTGCCAGATGGAAAGAGCAAGCTGTTCGACACTGCCAGATGGAAAGAGCAAGCTGTTCGACACTGCCAGATGGAAAGAGCAAGCTGTTCGACAATTGACATCCATTACGATCTTGACAGCTTAAGAGCTACACTATAAATGTCTCCCAAGATGGCGTAGCAGTCGGACGTGTGTTTGTCTTGTCCCATGTAAATAGTAAATAGTCTGTTTCTTCTGGTATATTTTTATCTCACTTTCCATCTACGAACTAAATATATTTTCCTGCAACCAGCCTCACCCAATGTGGTACGGATCTGCTATTTTTATACTTTATAACTGGAACCTCCATCAGAAGCTATCCAGCTAACTAGCTACTAGTCACTGATAGTCACTGCTAGCTGACACGGTACCTCATTGTGTTTATCTGTCGGCCCCAGCCTCGAACTGACCCTCTCTGCTCATTCATCGCCATTTACCCGTTGTTGTCTTAGCTCTCCTGATCAACACCTGTGATTGCTTTATGCCTCTCTCTAATGTCAATATGCCTTGTGTACTGCTGTTTCGGTTAGTTCTCATTGTTTTATTTCCCTGTAGAGCCCCCAGTCCCGCCCAACATGCCTTAGATAGCTCTTTGGTCCCACCCAACACATGCAGAGACCTCACCTGGCTTAACTGGTGCCTCCAGATATGCAACTTCTCTCATCGTCACGCAATGCCTAAGCTTACCTCCACTGTACTCACGTCCTACCATACCCTTGTCTGTACATTATGCCCTGAATCTATTCTACCACGCCCAGAAATCTGCTCCTTTTATTCTCTGTTCCCAACGCACTAGACGACCAGTTCTTAAAGCCCTTAGCCATACCTTTATCCTGCTCCTCCTCTGGTGATGTATAAGCTAACCCAGGCCGTGTAGCCCCCAGTACTACACCTATTCCCCAGGCGCTATCATTTGTTGACTTCTGTAACTGTAAAAGCCTTGGTTTCATGCATGTTAACATCAGAAGCCTCCTCCCTAAGTTTGTCTTATTCACTGCTTTAGCACACTCCGCCTACCCTGATGTCTGAATCCTGGCTTAGGAAGGACACCAAAAATTCTGAGATTTACATCTCCAACTACAACATTTTCCGTCAAGATAGAACTGCCAAAGGGGGCTGCAATTTACTGCAGAGATCGCCTGCAGAGTTCTGTCATACTATCAAGGTCTGTGTCCAAACAGTTCGAGCTTCTACTCTTAAAAATCCACCTTTCCAGAAATAAGTCTCTCACTGAACCAATATACACAGTCAGTTAGGAAAGCAAAGGCTAGCTTTTTTTTCAAACAGAAATTTGCATCCTGTAGCACTAATTCCAAAAAGTTTTGGGACACTGCAAAGTCCATGGAGAATAAGAGTACCTCCTCCCAGCTGCCAACTGCACTGAGACTAGGAAACACTGTCACCACCGATAAATTTACGATGATCGAGAATTTCAATAAGCATTTTTCTACGGCTGGCCATGCTTTCCACCTGGCTACCCCTACCCCGGCCAACAGCTCTGCACCCCCCGCAGCAACTTGCCAAGCCTCCAACTGCTCTTAAATGCTAGTAAAACTAAATGCATGCTCATCAACCGATTGCTACCCGCCCGCCCGACTAGCATCACTACTCTGGACGGTTCTGACTTAGAATATGTGGACAACTACAAATACCTAGGTTTCTGGTTAGACTGTAAACTCTCCTTCCACACTCACATTAAGCATCTCCAATCCAAAATTAAATCTAGAATTGGCTTCCTATTTCGCAACAAAGCCTCCTTCACTCATGCTGCCAAACATACCCTCGGTAAAACTGACTAGCCTACCGATCCTTGACTTGGCGATGTCATTTACAAAATAGCCTCCAACACTCTACTCAGCAAATTGGATGTAGTCTATCACCGTGCCATTCGCTTTGTCATCAAAGCCCCACATACTACCCACCACTGCGACCTGTATGCTCTAATCGGCTGGCCCTCGCTACATATTCGTCGTCAAACCAACTGGCTCCAGGTCATCTATAAGTCTTTGCCAGGTAAAGCCCCGCCTTATCTCAGCTCACTAGTCACCATAGCAACACCCACCCGTAGCACGCGCTCCAGCAGGTATATTTCACTGGTGATCCCCAAAGCCAACACTTCCTTTGGCCGCCTTTCCCTCCAGTTCTCTGCTGCCAATTCTATCCATACATCATTCTATCCATCATCACTCTCATCTATCATTCTATCCATCTATCATTCTATCCGTGCATCACTCTATCCCCATCATTCTATCATCTATCATTCTACAGTGGGGCAAAAAAGTATTTAGTCAGCCACCAATTGTGCAAGTTCTCTCACTTAAAAAGATGAGAGAGGCCTGTAATTTTTCAACTATGACAGACAAAATGAGGGAATAAAATCCCGAAAATCACATTGTAGGATTTCTAATGAATTTATTTGCAAATTATGGTGGAAAATAAGTATTTGGTCACATACAAACAAGCAAGATTTCTGGCTCTCACAGACGTGTAACTTCTTCTTTAAGAGGCTCCTCTGTCCTCCACTCGTTACCTGTATTAATGGCACCTGTTTGAACTTGTTATCAGTATAAAAGACACCTGTCCACAACCTCAAACAGTCACACTCCAAACTCCACTATGGCCAAGACCAAAGAGCTGTCAAAGGACACCAGAAACAAAATTGTAGACCTGCACCAGGTTGGGAAGACTGAATCTGCAATAGGTAAGCAGCTTGGTTTGAAGAAATCAACTGTGGGAGCAATTATTAGGAAATGGAAGACCTACAAGACCACTGATAATCTTCCTCGATCTGGGGCTCCACGCAAGATCTCACCCCGTGGGGTCAAAATGATCACAGGAACGGTGAGCAAAAATCCCAGAACCACACGGGGGGACCTAGTGAATGACCTGCAGAGAGCTGGGACCAAAGTAACAAAGCCTACCATCAGTAACACACTACGCCGCCAGGGACTCAAATCCTGCAGTGCCAGACGTGTCCCCCTGCTTAAGCCAGTACATTTTCAGGCCCGTCTGAAGTTTGCTAGAGAGCATTTGGATGATCCAGATGAGGATTGGGAGAATGTCATATGGTTAGATGAAACCAAAATAGAACTTTTTGGTAAAAACTCAACTTGTCGTGTTTGGAGGACAAAGAATGCTGAGTTGCATCCAAAGAACACCATACCTACTGTGAAGCATGGGGGTGGAAACATCATGCTTTGGGGCTGTTTTTCTGCAAAGGGACCAGGACGACTGATCCGTGTAAAGGAATGAATGAATGGGGCCATGTATCGTGGGATTTTGAGGGAAAACCTCCTTCCATCAGCAAGGGCATTGAAGATGAAACGTGGCTGGGTCTTTCAGCATGACAATGATCCCAAACACACCGCCCGGGCAACGAAGGAGTGGCTTCAGTAGAAGCATTTCAAGGTCCTGGAGTGGCCTAGCCAGTCTCCAGATCTCAACCCCATAGAAAATCTTTGGAGGGAGTTGAAAGTCTGTGTTGCCCAGCGACAGCCCCAAAACATCACTGCTCTAGAGGAGATCTGCATGGAGGAATGGGCCAAAATACCAGCAACAGTGTGTGAAAACCTTGTGAAGACTTACAGAAAATGTTTGACCTCTGTCATTGCCAACAAAGGGTATATAACAAAGTATTGAGATAAACTTTTGTTATTGACCAAATACTTATTTTCCACCATAATTTGCAAATAAATAAATTAAAAATCCTACAATGTGATTTTCTGGATTTCTTTTTCTCATTTCGTCTGTCATAGTTGAAGTGTACCTATGATGAAAATTACAGGCCTCTCTCATCTTTTTAAGTTGGAGAACTTGCACAATTGGTGGCTGACTAAATACTTTTTTGCCCCACTGTATCTTCTATCATTCACTCTATCATTCTATCCATCTATCATTCTATCCGTGCATCACTCTATCCCCATCATTCTATCATCTATCATTCTATCTTCTATCATTCTATCGCTCTATCCCTCCATCACTCTATCCATCTATCATTCACTCTATCATCCATCATTCTATCCATCTATCATTCTATCCATACATCACTCTTCCCCATCATGCTATCCACCTATCACTCTATCCCTCCATCATTCTATCCATCTATCACTCTATCCATATATCATTCTATCCATCCATCACTCTATCCATCTATCATTCTATCGCTCTATCACTCTATCATCTATCATTCTATCCGTACATCACTCTATCCCCCCATCATTCTATCCATCCATCACTCTATCCATACATGGGTCAGGCTTTTCAAATCACCCAGTATTGCTATCTGCAGCGTTAGGTCTAGGCACATGTTGCAGTTCTTCAGCCATTCCTGGACCTGTGACCAGAAACGAGCTACATATGGACAATACCAAAATAAATGATCTAATGACTCTGCCTCCTCACAGCAAAATCTGCAGAGCTGGGAAGATTGTATCCCCCATATATATAACATTCTATTGGTTGCAAGAATTGTATATAGTAATTTAAATGAAAACATTTGAAGTTTTGAATCCGGCGTTGTTTTGCGTATCAATTCATAAACCATGTGCCATGGAATGGGTACATCGAACATCTCTTCCCAACTAGTTTGCAATTTAATGGCATAGCTGTCCGTTTTTTGGTCCTTTAATGAAATTGGTATATGTTTTTATTCATCACTTTTCTCTATCTAGATATTTTCTGTAGAACTCTCTACACATCGTTATGAACTAAGGAAAGAACCTCTCCTTGTTGACATTTACATTCTCATTGAGGTTGAAATTTGCTTGACATCTGTCGAGGCCCGCATTCAGTTGTGTGTGTGTGTGTGTGTGCAGGCGTGTGTGCGGGCGTGTCTGTACGTGTGTGTCTAAGCAGGCGTGTCTTTGTGTGTCAGGCTCATAAGAGTGTTGATGTCATGACATTAGACTGTCTAACTCCCTTTCACATAACAGCCCATCTGTTTAGAGAGAGAGACTGTCTAACTCCCCTTCACATAACAGCCCATCTGTTTAGAGAGAGAGACTGACTAACTCCCCTTCACATAACAGCCCATCTGTTTAGAGAGAGAGACTGTCTAACTCCCCTTCACATAACAGCCCATCTGTTTAGAGAGAGAGACTGACTAACTCCCCTTCACATAACAGCCCATCTGTTTAGAGAGAGAGACTGACTAACTCCCCTTCACATAGCAGCCCATCTGTTTAGAGAGAGAGACTGTCTAACTCCCTTCACATAACAGCCCATCTGTTTAGAGAGAGACACTGACTAACTCCCTTCACATAACAGCCCATCTGTTTAGAGAGAGAGACACTGACTAACTCCCCTTCACATAACAGCCCATCTGTTTAGAGAGAGAGACTGACTAACTCCCCTTCACATAACAGCCCATCTGTTTAGAGAGAGAGACTGACTAACTCCCCTTCACATAACAGCCCATCTGTTTAGAGAGAGAGACTGACTAACTCCCCTTCACATAGCAGCCCATCTGTTTAGAGAGAGAGACTGTCTAACTCCCCTTCACATAACAGCCCATCTGTTTAGAGAGAGAGACACTGACTAACTCCCCTTCACATAACAGCCCATCTGTTTAGAGAGAGAGACACTGACTAACTCCCCTTCACATAACAGCCCATCTGTTTAGAGAGAGAGAGACTGACTAACTCCCCTTCACATAACAGCCCATCTGTTTAGAGAGAGAGACTAACTAACTCCCCTTCACATAACAGCCCATCTGTTTAGAGAGAGAGACTGACTAACTCCCCTTCACATAACAGCCCATCTGTTTAGAGAGAGAGACTGACTAACTCCCCTTCACATAGCAGCCCATCTGTTTAGAGAGAGAGACTGTCTAACTCCCCTTCACATAACAGCCCATCTGTTTAGAGAGAGAGACACTGACTAACTCCCCTTCACATAACAGCCCATCTGTTTAGAGAGAGAGACTGACTAACTCCCCTTCACATAACAGCCCATCTGTTTAGAGAGAGAGACTGTCTAACTCCCCTTCACATAACAGCCCATCTGTTTAGAGAGAGAGACTGACTAACTCCCCTTCACATAACAGCCCATCTGTTTAGAGAGAGAGACTGTCTAACTCCCCTTCACATAACAGCCCATCTGTTTAGAGAGAGAGACTGAGTAACTCCCCTCAGTCTGAGCTCTGGCCAGTCAGCTTCTCTGTTGACCGTTGTGTGTGTCTGGTATTGAATATGAATAGGATGGTGGCAGCAACACAGCACTGCCAGCTTCCTAATTAGCTTCTCTACTTGTGTGTGTGTCTCGCGGGAGCCAAGGGATTGTCAAGAGAGACTGCCTGTTCCTCGCCATGGCTCACCCCACTATTAATGAGGTGTGTGTGTGTGTGATGTCACAGAGCATGACACACCTGCCCAGCAGGTAGAGGCTTTAAAAGCTCTGCGGAGCAACACAGACTCCTCATTGACTGATCTCGCTCTCTCTCTCTCTCGTTCTCTCTGTTTTACAGCCTAAAATGCCCCAGCTGGTGACCTCTGACATGTAAATGGCGTCCAAAGTGCGAGATGCTGTGGTGTGGTACCAGAAGAAGGTAAGAATCATCTTGTTTCTGTTGTATTTACCTACTTTGATTGCTTGATTCCTTCCAACAGGATCCGGTGCCTATTTTACCTCCGAGGAGTGAATCGAGAGAACATTAACACTGTTGACAGACAGAGAGACTGACAGGCAGTTGGTGGTTTTGATAGGGTTACCTGCTGTTGACAGATGGAGAGGCTGACAGACAGTTGGGGGTTTTGATAAGGTTACCTGCTGTTGACAGATGGAGAGGCTGACGGACAGTTGGGGGTTTTGATAGGGTTACCTGCTGTTGACAGATGGAGAGACTGACAGGCAGTTGGTGGTTTTGATAGGGTTACCTGCTGTTGACAGATGGAGAGGCTGACAGATAGTTGATGGTTTTGATAGGGTTACCTGCTGTTGACAGATGGAGAGGCTGACAGATAGTTGATGGTTTTGATAGGGTTACCTGCTGTTGACAGATGGAGAGGCTGACAGACAGTTGGGGGTTTTGATAGGGTTACCTGCTGTTGACAGATGGAGAGGCTGACGGACAGTTGGGGGTTTTGATAGGGTTACCTGCTGTTGACAGATGGAGAGACTGACAGGCAGTTGGTGGTTTTGATAGGGTTACCTGCTGTTGACAGATGGAGAGGCTGACAGATAGTTGATGGTTTTGATAGGGTTACCTGCTGTTGACAGATGGAGAGGCTGACAGATAGTTGATGGTTTTGATAGGGTTACCTGCTGTTGACAGATGGAGAGGCTGACAGACAGTTGGGGGTTTTGATAGGGTTACCTGCTGTTGACAGATGGAGAGACTGACAGGCAGTTGGTGGTTTTGATAGGGTTACCTGCTGTTGACAGATGGAGAGGCTGACAGATAGTTGATGGTTTTGATAGGGTTACCTGCTGTTGACAGATGGAGAGGCTGACAGATAGTTGATGGTTTTGATAGGGTTACCTGCTGTTGACAGATGGAGAGGCTGACAGACAGTTGGGGGTTTTGATAAGGTTACCTGCTGTTGACAGATGGAGAGGCTGACAGACAGTTGGGGGTTTTGATAGGGTTACCTGCTGTTGACAGATGGAGAGGCTGACGGACAGTTGATGGTTTTGATAGGGTTACCTGCTGTTGACAGATGGAGAGGCTGACAGATAGTTGATGGTTTTGATAGGGTTACCTGCTGTTGACAGATGGAGAGGCTGACAGATAGTTGATGGTTTTGATAGGGTTACCTGCTGTTGACAGATGGAGAGGCTGACAGATAGTTGATGGTTTTGATAGGGTTACCTGCTGTTGACAGATGGAGAGGCTGACAGATAGTTGATGGTTTTGATAGGGTTACCTGCTGTTGACAGATGGAGAGGCTGACAGACAGTTGGGAGTTTTGATAGGGTTACCTGCTGTTGACAGATGGAGAGGCTGACAGACAGTTGGGGGTTTTGATAGGGTTACCTGCTGTTGACAGATGGAGAGGCTGACGGACAGTTGATGGTTTTGATAGGGTTACCTGCTGTTGACAGATGGAGAGGCTGACAGATAGTTGATGGTTTTGATAGGGTTACCTGCTGTTGACAGATGGAGAGGCTGACAGATAGTTGATGGTTTTGATAGGGTTACCTGCTGTTGACAGATGGAGAGGCTGACAGATAGTTGGGGGTTTTGATAGGGTTACCTGCTGTTGACAGATGGAGAGGCTGACAGATAGTTGATGGTTTTGATAGGGTTACCTGCTGTTGACAGATGGAGAGGCTGACAGATAGTTGATGGTTTTGATAGGGTTACCTGCCGTTTCAGTTTGACTTTAGACCAGTGTTATTTTCTGACCGTTTTAATTCCGGAGTCATCAAGTAATTCTTTTGAGCTGTAGGCTTTGTAACCAAGCAACACACAGTAAAGCCTGTCCTTATGCTGAGGTCTGTGGCCAGCACTGATGTAACAGATCCCTGGTACTGGACGGACAGACAGACACACACAGACAGATGGAGGCTATTATTAATGTTGTTGTGTACCTCTCTGTGTCCTGTCTGCGTCCTTCACTGTGGCTGGCCTGACCGCCCAGTACCGTCTACATTACATCATAGACGACAGCCAGGGTCTCAATAGGATGACAACAGGACCGGTTTTATTCAGGTCAACAAACATATTTACTAGTGTTTTAGTTGATTGATACAGTAATACTCTAACTTCTTCTATTCAGGCTAGATGATTAAGGTATGCTATTGTCTGTTACTAGTTAGGGATAAAATGGGAAGGCCTGCATGAGTCTATTGGTCTTTTTTCAATGAAGTAAAGAGCAGCCAAAGAGCCCGGCATTATTAACCTGGTGGTGTAACGGCACCCTAATGTTTCCCTGTCAGCCTCCCCATAGAGGACTATCATGAAGGCTATTCTGAGCAGGGCTGGTAGGGTTCATTCAAACCTGGTTAGTTCTGATTCAGCGCTTCTATTGTTGATTCAGAGCTGGTAGTGTTGATTCAGAAGAGGTAGATCTTATTCAGAGGAGGTAGATCTGATGATTCAGAGGAGGTAGTGTGTTGATTCAGAGGAGGTAGTGTGTTGATTCAGAGGAGGTAGTGTGTTGATTCAGAGGAGGTAGTGTGCTGATTCAGAGGAGGTAGTGTGCTGATTCAGAGGAGGTAGTGTGCTGATTCAGAGGAGGTAGTGTGTTGATTCAGAGGAGGTAGTGTGCTGATTCAGAGGAGGTAGTGTGCTGATTCAGAGGAGGTAGTGTGCTGATTCAGAGGAGGTAGTGTGCTGATTCAGAGGAGGTAGTGTGCTGATTCAGAGGAGGTAGTGTGCTGATTCAGAGGAGGTAGTGTGCTGATTCAGAGGAGGTAGTGTGCTGATTCAGAGGAGGTAGTGTGCTGATTCAGAGGAGGCAGTGTGCTGATTCAGAGGAGGCAGTGTGCTGATTCAGAGGAGGTAGTGTGTTGATTCAGAGGAGGTAGTGTGTTGATTCAGAGGAGGTAGTGTGTTGATTCAGAGGAGGTAGTGTGCTGATTCAGAGGAGGTAGTGTGCTGATTCAGAGGAGGTAGTGTGCTGATTCAGAGGAGGTAGTGTGTTGATTCAGAGGAGGTAGTGTGCTGATTCAGAGGAGGTAGTGTGCTGATTCAGAGGAGGTAGTGTGCTGATTCAGAGGAGGTAGTGTGCTGATTCAGAGGAGGTAGTGTGCTGATTCAGAGGAGGTAGTGTGCTGATTCAGAGGAGGTAGTGTGCTGATTCAGAGGAGGTAGTGTGCTGATTCAGAGGAGGCAGTGTGCTGATTCAGAGGAGGCAGTGTGCTGATTCAGAGGAGGCAGTGTGCTGATTCAGAGGAGGTAGTGTGCTGATTCAGAGGAGGTAGTGTGCTGATTCAGAGGAGGTAGTGTGCTGATTCAGAGGAGGTAGTGTGCTGATTCAGAGGAGGTAGTGTGCTGATTCAGAGGAGGTAGTGTGCTGATTCAGAGGAGGTAGTGTGCTGATTCAGAGGAGGTAGTGTGCTGATTCAGAGGAGGCAGTGTGCTGATTCAGAGGAGGCAGTGTGCTGATTCAGAGGAGGTAGTGTGTTGATTCAGAGGAGGTAGTGTGTTGATTCAGAGGAGGTAGTGTGTTGATTCAGAGGAGGTAGTGTGCTGATTCAGAGGAGGTAGTGTGCTGATTCAGAGGAGGTAGTGTGCTGATTCAGAGGAGGTAGTGTGTTGATTCAGAGGAGGTAGTGTGCTGATTCAGAGGAGGTAGTGTGCTGATTCAGAGGAGGTAGTGTGCTGATTCAGAGGAGGTAGTGTGCTGATTCAGAGGAGGTAGTGTGCTGATTCAGAGGAGGTAGTGTGCTGATTCAGAGGAGGTAGTGTGCTGATTCAGAGGAGGTAGTGTGCTGATTCAGAGGAGGCAGTGTGCTGATTCAGAGGAGGCAGTGTGCTGATTCAGAGGAGGTAGTGTGCTGATTCAGAGGAGGTAGTGTGCTGATTCAGAGGAGGTAGTGTGCTGATTCAGAGGAGGCAGTGTGTTGATTCAGAGGAGGCAGTGTGTTGATTCAGAGGAGGCAGTGTGTTGATTCAGAGGAGGCAGTGTGTTGATTCAGAGGAGGCAGTGTGCTGATTCAGAGGAGGCAGTGTGCTGATTCAGAGGAGGCAGTGTGCTGATTCAGAGGAGGCAGTGTGTTGATTCAGAGGAGGCAGTGTGTTGATTCAGAGGAGGCAGTGTGTTGATTCAGAGGAGGCAGTGTGCTGATTCAGAGGAGGGCTGTATGTTCTTGTCATAACATGTTCTGCTAATAGCTAGCAGGGTTGAGTCATTCCCATTCAAACACATCAGGAGTTGTTTGGACGTGGCTGGCTAAATGACTGACAGAACAAGACAGAGAGAGGTACAGGCAGAGAACAGACAGAGCAGTCAGTCATTTAGCCAGCCAGGTCCAAACAACTCCTGATGTGTTTGAATGGGAATGACTCAACCCTGCTAGCTATTAGAGACAGTAGGGAGGGAGAGCGAAACGGAGAGATCCTGCATAGCTACTTTGAGCGTCACAAGAAACAAACACTCCTGGAATTGAATGTGTTTAAAACCGGCTTCTAATCTTTTCCATCAGTTGGCACTTGGCAGTTCCTTTCAAAATGTCTGGTTCATTATGAGTCAGTCTCTTCCAGTCAGACACCTAGAGGGGAAACATCCTTGTCAGGTGTTGGGCTATAACGGGGGGTGATCTATCTGGTCAGGTGTTGGGCTATAACGGGGGTGATACATCTGGTCAGGTGTTGGGCTATAACGGGGGTGATACATCTGGTCAGCTGTTGGGCTATAACGGGGGTGATACATCTGGTCAGGTGTTGGGCTATAACGGGGTGATACATCTGGTCAGGTGTTGGGCTATAACGGGGGTGATCTATCTGGTCAGGTGTTGGGCTATAACGGGGGTGATACATCTGATCAGGTGTTGGGCTATAACGGGGGGGTGATACATCTGGTCAGGTGTTGGGCTATAACGGGGGTGATACATCTGGTCAGGTGTTGGGCTATAACGGGGGTGATCTATCTGGTCAGGTGTTGGGCTATAACGGGGTGATACATCTGATCAGGTGTTGGGCTATAACGGGGGTGATACATCTGGTCAGGTGTTGGGCTATAACGGGGGTGATACATCTGGTCAGGTGTTGGGCTATAACGGGGGTGATACATCTGGTCAGGTGTTGGGCTATAACGGGGGTGATACATCTGGTGTTCCAGCTGAGTCTCTCTCCGTACCAGATATGTCAGTGTTCCAGCTGAGTCTCTCTCCGTACCAGATATGTCAGTGTTCCAGCGGAGTCTCTCTCCGTACCAGATATGTCAGTGTTCCAGCGGAGTCTCTCTCCGTACCAGATATGTCAGTGTTCCAGTTGAGTCTCTCTCCGTACCAGATATGTCAGTGTTCCAGCTGAGTCTCTCTCCGTACCAGATATGTCAGTGTTCCAGCTGAGTCTCTCTCCGTACCAGATATGTCAGTGTTCCAGCTGAGTCTCTCTCCGTACCAGATATGTCAGTGTTCCAGCTGAGTCTCTCTCCGTACCAGATATGTCAGTGTTCCAGCGGAGTCTCTCTCCGTACCAGATATGTCAGTGTTCCAGCTGAGTCTCTCCGTACCAGATATGTCAGTGTTCCAGCCAACTTGACAGAGTCTCTGGCACCTTCTGGTGCAGCACAAACAGACATTTTCTTCTGGATGGAAAATGTTTTACCTCAGACGTAAAGCACTGCAGGGTGTAGCCAGCTAGGGTGTGACTGACAACTGTGGTTGTAGGAAAAAATAGCCTAGATTCCTTACGCCCTTGCCCCACATACAGCCTTATTCTAAAATGGATTACATAGTTTTTTCCCTTCATCAATCTACACACAATGCCCCATAATGACATCACAATACCCCATAATGACATCACAATACCCCATAATGACATCATAATACGCCATAATGACAAAGAAAAAACAGGTTTTTAGACATGTTTGCAAATTAAAAGAAAACAGAAATATTACATTTACATAAGTATTCAGACCCTTTACTCAGTACTTTGTTGAAGCACCTTTGGCAGCGATTACAGTCTTCTTGGGTATGACACTACAAGCTTGGCACATCTGTATTGGGGAGTTTCTCCCATTCTTCTCTGCAGATCCTCTCCAGCTCCCTCAGGTTGGATGGGGAGCGTTACTGCACCGCTATTTTCAGGTCTCGTCGGACATGTTCGATCGGGTTCAAGTCCGGGCTCTGGCTGGGCCACTCAAGGACATTGAGACTTGTCCCGAAGCCACTCCTGCGTTGTCTTGGCTGTGTGCTTAGGGTCGATGTCATGTTGGAAGGTGAACCTTCGCCCCAGTCTGAGGTCATGAGCGCCCTGGAGCAGGTTTTCATCAAGGAACTCTCTGTACTTTGCTCAGTTCATCTTTCCCTTGATCCTGAATAATCTCCCAGTTCCTACCACTGAAAAACATCCCCACAGCATAATGCTGCCACCACCATGCTTGACTGTAGGGATGGCACCAGGTTTCCTCCAGACGCTTGGCATTCAATGCTGCAGAAATGTTTTGGTACCCTTCCTCAGATCTGTGCTGACACAGTCATTTCTCGGCGCTCTACGGACAATTCCTTTGACCTCATGGCTTGGTTTTTGCACTGACATACACTGTCAACTGTGGGACCTTTATATAGACAGGTGTCACCTATCTTAAACTGAACCATTAGAAACTAACTTAACCACAGATCTAGGATCAGGTTTGCCCAATCTTAACCTTAACCATTAGAAACTAACTTAACCACAGATCTAGGATCAGGTTTGCCCAATCTTAACCTTAACCATTAGAAACTAACTTAACCACAGATCTAGGATCAAGTTTGCCCAATCTTAACCTTTTGTCGCACTGCTGTGCTTTATCTTGGTCGGGTCGCAGTTGTAAATGAGAACTTGTTCTCAACTGGCCTACCTGGTTAAATAAAGGTGAAATAAATCAAAATAAATAAAATAAAAACATTAAAAACAACCTTAACCACAGATCTAGGATCAGGTTTGCCCAGTCTTAACCTTAACCATTAGAGGGGTTTCCTCTTTCTCAGGTAAGGGTGTGGTTCTGTTATAGACAGACTCAATCACGTCCTCCACAACTGAACCACCACACTGTTTTGTGTTACCGTAGCAACAGAGAAAGGCTGATGTGGATATTAGTGTTTGTCACCTGTCTTTTGAGTTCAGTGTCAGAACGGTGAGAGACAGGTGTCTTATCCATTGACTTAGTGTTGATTGTCTCTGATGTGTTGACATGAGCTGTGTTGCCAAGGGGATGTCAACAATAACATCACAGCCCAGATTCACTAAACCTTCTTAAGAATAAATGCCTTCTTTCCTTAACAATAGACTTCTGAAGAAAGTTAAGTAAAGTTGCTATTCCTCAAAAAAGTTCTTGGAAATGGTTGTACAGTACAGTACTACTCCTTAAGAAAGAAGTTGAGGAGAAATTGGATTCTTGAAAATAAAGTTGTTCAATTTCTTCTTGTTTTGTGCATCTGATCTTCAGTGGAATCACATCACTATGGTTACGCTAGCTTACTGTGAACCTCACCTCAGAGTAGTAGTGACATGCTGACATCCGAGAGATTGTCTGGATGACAACACAACAGCTGCTGTCAGTCAATTCCCCTTTGTTAGAAAAAGGTGAGAAAATCCCATCAAAAAATGACTACCTTGTTACCTGAAAGACGTCGTTGAGACGTTCTCCAAAATAACGACGTACAGTCTTTGATTTCTTGTTTGTATTCAAGGAATGTGCCTTGTCTTTAATAAGTGGAGAGAGAAGGAACATAACTAGTTCTACTGGTGTGGGTGTGTCAGAACATAATACTCTCTCTCTCAGAGAAGGGAAGGGGATACCTAGCCAGTTGCACAACTGAATGCATTCAACCAGAATGAGTCTTCGTCCTTTAAGAACACAGAGGGGCTGGCGGGGAGTCACAATGGACTACAGCACTCTGTTAACACACACATACACACTGGGCTGTCTCGTTGACTTTACTAAGGAGGAATCCCCACTGTCTGACAAATGACAGGTTGTTAGCCTTAGCTGGATTTGTTCAATGAGACAGATGTTTGCTTTCTTAATGTATTTTCTGCCCTGTGGGAAGAGAGAGGAGACATCTCCCTCCTCCTCCTCCTCCTCCTCCACATTATAACAGACAGAGACATCTCCCTCCTCCTCCACATTATAACAGACAGAGACATCTCCCTCCTCCTCCACATTATAACAGACAGAGACATCTCCCCCCTCCTCCTCCACATTATAACAGACAGAGACATCTCCCTCCTCCTCCTCCTCCTCCACATTATAACAGACAGATACATCTCCCCCCTCCTCCACATTATAACAGACAGAGACATCTCCCCCCTCCTCCTCCACATTATAACAGACAGAGACAACTCCCTCCTCCTCCACATTATAACAGACAGAGACATCTCCCCCCTCCTCCTCCTCCACATTATAACAGACAGAGACATCTCCCCCCTCCTCCACATTATAACAGACAGAGACATCTCCCTCCTCCTCCTCCACATTATAACAGACAGAGACATCTCCCTCCTCCTCCTCCTCCTCCTCCACATTATAACAGACAGAGACATCTCCCTCCTCCTCCTCCTCCTCCTCCACATTATAACAGACAGAGACATCTCCCTCCTCCTCCACATTATAACAGACAGAGACATCTCCCTCCTCCTCCACATTATAACAGACAGAGACATCTCCCTCCTCCTCCACATTATAACAGACAGAGACATCTCCCTCCTCCTCCACATTATAACAGACAGAGACATCTCCCTCCTCCTCCACATTATAACAGACAGAGACATCTCCCTCCTCCTCCTCCACATTATAACAGACAGAGACATCTCCCCCCTCCTCCACATTATAACAGACAGATACATCTCCCCCCTCCTCCACATTATAACAGACAGAGACATCTCCCCCCTCCTCCTCCTCCACATTATAACAGACAGAGACATCTCCCTCCTCCTCCTCCACATTATAACAGACAGAGACATCTCCCCCCTCCTCCACATTATAACAGACAGAGACATCTCCTCCTCCTCCTCCTCCACATTATAACAGACAGATACATCTCCCCCTCCTCCACATTATAACAGACAGAGACATCTCCCCCCTCCTCCTCCTCCACATTATAACAGACAGAGACATCTCCCCCCTCCTCCACATTATAACAGACAGAGACATCTCCCTCCTCCTCCTCCTCCACATTATAACAGACAGATACATCTCCCCCCTCCTCCACATTATAACAGACAGAGACATCTCCCCCCTCCTCCTCCTCCACATTATAACAGACAGAGACATCTCCCCCCTCCTCCTCCACATTATAACAGACAGAGACATCTCCCCCTCCTCCTCCACATTATAACAGACAGAGACATCTCCCCTCCTCCTCCACATTATAACAGACAGAGACATCTCCCTCCTCCTCCTCCACATTATAACAGACAGAGACATCTCCCTCCTCCTCCTCCACATTATAACAGACAGAGACATCTCCCTCCTCCTCCACATTATAACAGACAGAGACATCTCCCTCCTCCTCCTCCACATTATAACAGACAGAGACATCTCCCCCCTCCTCCACATTATAACAGACAGAGACATCTCCCCTCCTCCTCCACATTATAACAGACAGAGACATCTCCCCTCCTCCTCCACATTATAACAGACAGAGACATCTCCCCCTCCTCCTCCACATTATAACAGACAGAGACATCTCCCCCTCCTCCACATTTTAGCAGACAGAGACATCTCCCTCCTCCTCCTCCACATTATAACAGACAGAGACATCTCCCTCCTCCTCCTCCTCCACATTATAACAGACAGAGACATCTCCCCCTCCTCCACATTATAACAGACAGAGACATCTCCCCCCTCCTCCTCCACATTATAACAGACAGAGACATCTCCCTCCTCCTCCTCCACATTATAACAGACAGAGACATCTCCCTCCTCCTCCTCCTCCTCCACATTATAACAGACAGAGACATCTCCCCCCTCCTCCTCCTCCACATTATAACAGACAGAGACATCTCCCCCTCCTCCTCCTCCACATTATAACAGACAGAGACATCTCCCCTCCTCCTCCTCCACATTATAACAGACAGAGACATCTCCCCCTCCTCCTCCTCCACATTATAACAGACAGAGACATCTCCCCCTCCTCCTCCTCCACATTATAACAGACAGATACATCTCCCCCTCCTCCACATTATAACAGACAGAGACATCTCCCCCTCCTCCTCCTCCACATTATAACAGACAGAGACATCTCCCCCTCCTCCTCCACATTATAACAGACAGAGACATCTCCCCCTCCTCCTCCACATTATAACAGACAGAGACATCTCCCTCCTCCTCCTCCACATTATAACAGACAGAGACATCTCCCCTCCTCCTCCTCCACATTATAACAGACAGAGACATCTCCCTCCTCCTCCTCCACATTATAACAGACAGAGACATCTCCCTCCTCCTCCTCCTCCACATTATAACAGACAGAGACATCTCCCTCCTCCTCCTCCTCCACATTATAACAGACAGAGACATCTCCCCCCTCCTCCTCCACATTATAACAGACAGAGACATCTCCCTCCTCCTCCTCCACATTATAACAGACAGAGACATCTCCCCCTCCTCCACATTATAACAGACAGAGACATCTCCCCCTCCTCCTCCTCCACATTATAACAGACAGAGACATCTCCCCCTCCTCCACATTATAACAGACAGAGACATCTCCCCCCTCCTCCTCCTCCACATTATAACAGACAGATACATCTCCCTCCTCCTCCACATTATAACAGACAGATACATCTCCCTCCTCCTCCACATTATAACAGACAGAGACATCTCCCTCCTCCTCCTCCTCCACATTATAACAGACAGACATCTCCCTCCTCCTCCACATTATAACAGACAGACATCTCCCTCCTCCTCCACATTATAACAGACAGAGACATCTCCCCCCTCCTCCTCCACATTATAACAGACAGAGACATCTCCCCCCTCCTCCTCCTCCACATTATAACAGACAGAGACATCTCCCCCCTCCTCCTCCACATTATAACAGACAGAGACATCTCCCCCTCCTCCTCCTCCACATTATAACAGACAGAGACATCTCCCCCCTCCTCCTCCTCCACATTATAACAGACAGAGACATCTCCCCCTCCTCCACATTATAACAGACAGAGACATCTCCCCCTCCTCCTACACATTATAACAGACAGAGACATCTCCCCCTCCTCCTCCTCCACATTATAACAGACAGAGACATCTCCCTCCTCCTCCTCCTCCACATTATAACAGACAGAGACATCTCCCTCCTCCTCCACATTATAACAGACAGAGACATCTCCCCCTCCTCCTCCACATTATAACAGACAGAGACATCTCCCCCTCCTCCTCCTCCACATTATAACAGACAGAGACATCTCCCCCTCCTCCTCCTCCACATTATAACAGACAGAGACATCTCCCCCTCCTCCTCCACATTATAACAGACAGAGACATCTCCCCCTCCTCCTCCACATTATAACAGACAGAGACATCTCCCTCCTCCTCCTCCACATTATAACAGACAGATACATCTCCCCCTCCTCCTCCTCCACATTATAACAGACAGAGACATCTCCCCCTCCTCCTCCACATTATAACAGACAGAGACATCTCCCTCCTCCTCCTCCACATTATAACAGACAGATACATCTCCCCCTCCTCCACATTATAACAGACAGAGACATCTCCCCCTCCTCCTCCACATTATAACAGACAGAGACATCTCCCTCCTCCTCCTCCACATTATAACAGACAGAGACATCTCCCCCTCCTCCTCCACATTATAACAGACAGAGACATCTCCCCCTCCTCCTCCACATTATAACAGACAGAGACATCTCCCCCTCCTCCTCCTCCACATTATAACAGACAGAGACATCTCCCCCTCCTCCACATTATAACAGACAGATACATCTCCCCCTCCTCCTCCTCCACATTATAACAGACAGATACATCTCCCCCCTCCTCCACATTATAACAGACAGAGACATCTCCCTCCTCCTCCTCCTCCACATTATAACAGACAGAGACATCTCCCTCCTCCTCCACATTATAACAGACAGAGACATCTCCCCCCTCCTCCTCCTCCACATTATAACAGACAGAGACATCTCCCTCCTCCTCCTCCTCCACATTATAACAGACAGAGACATCTCCCCCTCCTCCTCCACATTATAACAGACAGAGACATCTCCCTCCTCCTCCTCCACATTATAACAGACAGAGACATCTCCCCCCTCCTCCACATTATAACAGACAGAGACATCTCCCCCCTCCTCCACATTATAACAGACAGAGACATCTCCCCTCCTCCTCCTCCACATTATAACAGACAGAGACATCTCCCCCTCCTCCTCCTCCACATTATAACAGACAGAGACATCTCCCCCCTCCTCCTCCTCCACATTATAACAGACAGAGACATCTCCCTCCTCCTCCTCCACATTATAACAGACAGAGACATCTCCCTCCTCCTCCTCCACATTATAACAGACAGAGACATCTCCCTCCTCCTCCTCCACATTATAACAGACAGAGACATCTCCCCCCTCCTCCACATTATAACAGACAGAGACATCTCCCCCTCCTCCTCCTCCACATTATAACAGACAGAGACATCTCCCCTCCTCCTCCTCCACATTATAACAGACAGAGACATCTCCCCCTCCTCCTCCACATTATAACAGACAGAGACATCTCCCCCTCCTCCACATTATAACAGACAGAGACATCTCCCCCTCCTCCTACACATTATAACAGACAGAGACCCCCTCTCCACTGCAGTGTGAAGACTATTGTTACATAACCTGGCTGCCGTGGCGACACGAGGATCATCCTCCCAACCGACAGCTCTGTTGTCATGGTGAACCTGGCAGAGGCTCTTCTCCTTGTTTCATCCCTCGTTCAGTGTGATTATGTAATCGAGAGGCTGTGTGCTGTTCTGAGAACAGAGGGATGGTGTTCAGTCACTACTGCAGGTCAAAGATGGGTTGTAATATCTCTGTTTGTTTTGAAGAGGTATTACTTCCTTAGTCCTCTTGGTATTACTCCCTTAGTCCTCTTGGTATTACTCCCTTAGTCCTCTTGGTATTACTCCCTTAGTCCTCTTGGTATTACTCCCTTAGTCCTCTTGGTATTACTCCCTTAGTCCTCTTGGTATTACTCCCTTAGTCCTCTTGGTATTACTCCCTTAGTCCTCTTGGTATTACTCCCTTAGTCCTCTTGGTATTACTCCCTTAGTCCTCTTGGTATTACTTCCTTAGTCCTCTTGGTATTACTTCCTTAGTCCTCTTGGTATTACTTCCTTAGTCCTCTTGGTATTACTCCTTAGTCCTCTTGGTATTACTCCCTTAGTCCTCTTGGTATTACTTCCTTAGTCCTCTTGGTATTACTCCCTTAGTCCTCTTGGTATTACTCCCTTAGTCCTCTTGGTATTACTCCCTTAGTCCTCTTGGTATTACTTCCTTAGTCCTCTTGATATTACTCCCTTAGTCCTCTTGGTATTACTCCCTTAGTCCTCTTGGTATTACTTCCTTAGTCTTCTTTGTATTACTCCCTTAGTCCTCTTGGTATTACTCCCTTAGTCCTCTTGGTATTACTCCCTTAGTCCTCTTGGTATTACTCCCTTAGTCCTCTTGGTATTACTCCCTTAGTCCTCTTGGTATTACTTCCTTAGTCCTCTTTGTATTACTTCCTTAGTCCTCTTGGTATTACTCCCTTAGTCCTCTTGGTATTACTCCCTTAGTCCTCTTGGTATTACTTCCTTAGTCCTCTTGGTATTACTCCCTTAGTCCTCTTGGTATTACTTCCTTAGTCCTCTTGGTATTACTCCCTTAGTCCTCTTGGTATTACTTCCTTAGTCCTCTTGATATTACTCCCTTAGTCCTCTTGGTATTACTCCCTTAGTCCTCTTGGTATTACTTCCTTAGTCTTCTTTGTATTACTCCCTTAGTCCTCTTGGTATTACTTCCTTAGTCCTCTTGGTATTACTTCCTTAGTCCTCTTGGTATTACTCCCTTAGTCCTCTTGGTATTACTCCCTTAGTCCTCTTGGTATTACTTCCTTAGTCCTCTTGGTATTACTTCCTTAGTCCTCTTGGTATTACTTCCTTAGTCCTCTTGGTATTACTCCCTTAGTCCTCTTGGTATTACTCCCTTAGTCCTCTTGGTATTACTTCCTTAGTCCTCTTGGTATTACTCCCTTAGTCCTCTTGTTATTACTCCCTTAGTCCTCTTGGTATTACTCCCTTAGTCCTCTTGGTATTACTCCCTTAGTCCTCTTGGTATTACTCCCTTAGTCCTCTTGGTATTACTCCCTTAGTCCTCTTGGTATTACTCCCTTAGTCCTCTTGGTATTACTCCCTTAGTCCTCTTGGTATTACTTCCTTAGTCCTCTTGGTATTACTTCCTTAGTCCTCTTGGTATTACTTCCTTAGTCCTCTTGGTATTACTCCTTAGTCCTCTTGGTATTACTCCCTTAGTCCTCTTGGTATTACTCCCTTAGTCCTCTTGGTATTACTCCTTAGTCCTCTTGGTATTACTCCCTTAGTCCTCTTGGTATTACTCCCTTAGTCCTCTTGGTATTACTTCCTTAGTCCTCTTGGTATTACTTCCTTAGTCCTCTTGGTATTACTCCCTTAGTCCTCTTGGTATTACTCCCTTAGTCCTCTTGGTATTACTCCCTTAGTCCTCTTGGTATTACTCCCTTAGTCCTCTTGGTATTACTTCCTTAGTCTTCTTTGTATTACTCCCTTAGTCCTCTTGGTATTACTCCCTTAGTCCTCTTGGTATTACTCCCTTAGTCCTCTTGGTATTACTCCCTTAGTCCTCTTGGTATTACTTCCTTAGTCCTCTTGGTATTACTTCCTTAGTCCTCTTTGTATTACTTCCTTAGTCCTCTTGGTATTACTCCCTTAGTCCTCTTGGTATTACTCCCTTAGTCCTCTTGGTATTACTTCCTTAGTCCTCTTGGTATTACTCCCTTAGTCCTCTTGGTATTACTTCCTTAGTCCTCTTGGTATTACTCCCTTAGTCCTCTTGGTATTACTTCCTTAGTCCTCTTGATATTACTCCCTTAGTCCTCTTGGTATTACTCCCTTAGTCCTCTTGGTATTACTTCCTTAGTCTTCTTGGTATTACTCCCTTAGTCCTCTTGGTATTACTTCCTTAGTCCTCTTGGTATTACTTCCTTAGTCCTCTTGGTATTACTCCCTTAGTCCTCTTGGTATTACTTCCTTAGTCCTCTTGGTATTACTCCCTTAGTCCTCTTGGTATTACTCCCTTAGTCCTCTTGGTATTACTCCCTTAGTCCTCTTGGTATTACTCCCTTAGTCCTCTTGGTATTACTCCCTTAGTCCTCTTGGTATTACTTCCTTAGTCCTCTTGGTATTACTTCCTTAGTCTTCTTTGTTATGAAGATGTAGGTCTGTTAACCCACATAGTGATTAAAGCCTATCACAGGGCAGGAGTATGTCTCTCCTCTTTCTCTCTTTCTCCATATCTCTCTCTGTCTCTCTCTCAATTCAAGGGGCTTTATTGGCATGGGAATGTTAACGTTGCCAAAGCAAGTGAACTAGATAATAAACAACAGTGAAATAATCAATCTAAAATGAACATTACACTCACAAGTTCCAGAGGAAAAGAGACCTTTCACATGTCATTTCATATCTATATACAGTGTTGTAACGATGTGCAAATGGTTAAAGTACAAAATGGAAAATAAATAAACATAAATATGGGTTGTATTTACAATGGTGTTTGTTCTTCACTGGTTGCCCTTTTCTTGTGGTAACAGGTAACAAATCTTGCTGCTGTGATGGCACACTGTGGTATTTCACCCAGGAGATATGGGAGTTTATCAAAATCGGGTTTGTTTTGGAATTCTTTGTGGGTCTGTGTAATCTGAGGGAAATATGTGTCTCTAATATGGTCATACATTTGGCAGGAGGTTAGGAAGTGCAGCTCAGTTTCCACCTCATTTTGTGGGCAGTGTGCACATAGCCTGTCTTCTCTTGAGAGCTCTCTCTGTCTGTCTGTCTCTGTCTCTCTCTCCCTCTCTGTCTCTCTCTAAATTAAATTAGCTTACTTTGGAGATTTACATTATTAAAATAATAATAATCGATATTGTCAACGGGACAACAGTAACAACATTAACCAAGGGTGAAAATAACCATACATCTCTCTCTCTCTGCATCTGTCTGTCAGTATTCTGTCCTCCTGTAGCAGTAGACTAGTCACCCCCGGTCTCTTTTCTTTCCTCTAGTCTAGTCACCCCCGGTCTCTTTTCTTTCCTCTAGTCTAGTCACCCCCGGTCTCTTTTCTTTCCTCTAGTCTAGTCACCCCCGGTCTCTTTTCCTTCCTCTAGTCTAGTCACCCCCGGTCTCTTTTCTTTCCTCTAGTCTAGTCACGTTCACTCTCTCTTCCTCTAGTCTAGTCACCCCTGGTCTCTTTTCTTTCCTCTAGTCTAGTCACCCCCGGTCTCTTTTCTTTCCTCTAGACTAGTCACTCCCGGTCTCCTTTCTTTCCTCTAGTCTAGTCACCCCCGGTCTCTTTTCCTTCCTCTAGTCTAGTCACCCCCGGTCTCTTTTCCTTCCTCTAGTCTAGTCACCCCCGGTCTCTTTTCTTTCCTCTAGTCTAGTCACCCCCGGTCTCTTTTCTTTCCTCTAGTCTAGTCACCCCCGGTCTCTTTTCTTTCCTCTAGTCTAGTCACCCCCGGTCTCTTTTCTTTCCTCTAGTCTAGTCACCCCCGGTCTCTTTTCTTTCCTCTAGTCTAGTCACCCCCGGTCTCTTTTCTTTCCTCTAGTCTAGTCACCCCCGGTCTCTTTTCTTTTCTCTAGTCTAGTCACCCCCGGTCTCTTTTCTTCATTCTGTCTCTCTCTGAAGACTCCTTGGCTGTTGCATGTTTGATGAGGTTCATGAAAGATGCAGAGTTTCCATTGGCTTGAGATGAGAGGCTAGTTGGGTGACCCAATACTTGTCAATACAACATATACTAAACAGGCTAATGTAAAGACACACACACACAGACACACAAAAACACACAGACAGACACAAACATACACACACAGCCCCGTCCTGTCTGTGCCATATCAGTAGATTTGACTGTCTGGGGGACTCAGGTGGATAAAGGTTGTGTTTCATGTGTGACATGTCTGTTCTCCCTAAATGAACAGGAACACACACACACACACACACACACACACACACCACACACCACACACACACACACACACACACACACAGCTGTTCTCACTAAACAAGAGCGTCGGAGAGACTCAGGAGAAGCCTATCTGACCACCTTAAGCCAATCCTCCGACGGACATGAACATTTCAGCAGAGTATTTATCTGACACCTAAACCTTTCTCCGACCTACCTGGAGAGATCCACAGCTGACCTGATAGACCCTTCTTACTAAACACCTAGATTATTGACTTAGGGTGGAGGTTTGACGGAAGGGCATTAACATCCAATGCAAAATGGATCTGAAAGTGTCTGAACCAAATTGAAGCATCGAAGATGAAGAGGACTTTCTCACAACAAATTTAATGATGAGAGGAAGATGAAAAACATCCCCAAGCCTCACCGCTGCAACGAGTGTGTGTGTGCTCTCTCTGGTCAAGGGCAATAGGTCTATTGTATCCTTTCCAAAACAAACATTGAGGAGACAGAGCGGAGTCACAGACCAGACGACCAACAGGTTAAAACATTGACGAGACAGGGAGGAGTCACAGACCAGACGACCAACAGGTTAAAACATAGACGAGACGGAGAGGAGTCACAGACCAGACGACCAACAGGTTAAAACATTGACGAGACAGGGAGGAGTCACAGACCAGACGACCAACAGGTTAAAACATTGATTTAGACGGAGAGGAGTCACAGACCAGACGACCAACAGGTTAAAACATTGACGAGACAGGGAGGAGTCACAGACCAGACGACCAACAGGTTAAAACATTGACGAGACAGGGAGGAGTCACAGACCAGACGACCAACAGGTTAAAACATTGACGAGACAGGGAGGAGTCACAGACCAGACGACCAACAGGTTAAAACATTGACGAGACGGAGGAGTCACAGACCAGACGACCAACAGGTTAAAACATTGACGAGACGGGAGGAGTCACAGACCAGACGACCAACAGGTTAAAACATTGACGAGACGGGGAGGAGTCACAGACCAGACGACCAACAGGTTAAAACATTGACGAGACAGGGAGGAGTCACAGACCAGACGACCAACAGGTTAAAACATTGACGAGACAGGGAGGAGTCACAGACCAGACGACCAACAGGTTAAAACATTGACGAGACGGAGAGGAGTCACAGACCAGACGACCAACAGGTTAAAACATTGACGAGACAGGGAGGAGTCACAGACCAGACGACCAACAGGTTAAAACATTGACGAGACAGGGAGGAGTCACAGACCAGACGACCAACAGGTTAAAAAAAGAGAGTTAAAATAAAAAGTTCTAGTTGTGGTTTGAACTGGGAAGCACTGAGTACTGTTCTCTCTCTATTGTTATCCCTCTCTCTCTCTCTCAATGTAAACATCATTAAAATAATAATAATCAATATTGTCAATGGGACAACAGTAACAACATTAACCAAGGGTCAAAATAACCATACATTGAACAATAACACTAAGCATACAGTAGAGGACATGTGCAGGTTGATTGGTCTGTCAGACACTGTCCCTCATCTTATGGCAGGCAGCAATGTAGTGCGCTTTTGGGGAAAGGACACACTCTTAATTTTTCTTTTGTTTTGTTTTAACATTTTGTCAAGAAATGCAGCTCTGTCTCGGGTTCTGCTGTGGTGCAGTGGTTGCACTGTCTCTCTCTCTCTCTCTCACGTGCTGCATGTTTAATTAGTGTGATTGTGTCATCTATCCTGTCTGGTCCACAGGTTTCTGCTACAAGGTTTCATTGTGAATGATACTCCTTTTATTAAGGACAATGGAGTGAATAGGGATTTGATACGCTGAGTTCTCATATGAAACTATGCACTGTGAGCATGCACAACACACACACAGCACAATCATTAGCAGGGTTGAAGAGTGGGTTAGTGGCAGTGGAAGCCTAGTTGACCATCCAGTCAGTACAGAGTCAATGAAAAGTGAATGCACCACTACCCAGGCCTCAGATCATACATAATGAACACAGGAGATTAGACCCAGCAAACACACACACTGTCTCAGAGCTGTTGTTGAGCTCGTTCACCTTGCACTGTCTCCCACATGATGGGCATACACTGTATACCAGGCTAGTATCAACCTCTGTGATCTCTAAGGGTGGCTGATCCTGACAGTGTTGTGGTTCATGGTTGGGTCAACTGACAGCGTTGTGGTTCATGGTTCAGTCAACTGACAGTGTTGTGGTTCATGGTTGGGTCAACTGACAGTGTTGTGGTTCATGTTTGGGTCAACTGACAGTGTTGGGGTTCATGGTTGGGTCACCTGACAGTGTTGGGGTTCATGGTTGGGTCAACTGAGAGTAACATGGATGTAGGTTCAGTCAACTGACAGTAACATGGATGTAGGTTCAGTCAACTGACAGTAACATGGATGTACGTTCAGTCAACTGACAGTAACATGGATGTTGGGTCGGTCAGCTGACCGTAACATGGATGTTGGGTCGGTCAGCTGACAGTAACATGGATGTTGGGTCGGTCAGCTGACAGTAACATGGATGTTGGGTCGGTCAGCTGACAGTAACATGGATGTTGGTTCGGTCAGCTGACCGTAACATGGTTGTGGGATTGGTTGGCTCAGTGGTTGTGACATGACTGATATGATGACAGAGGAAGTTGGATGGACTGCATTTGAACCACAACTTAAACTGGTTTCAGAAGCTCCTGAATCAATGCTTCAATAGTTCACTCAGTAACAATTGACACTGTTTTCCAGGGAGTCCTGGCATTAATATATATTTACCCTAATGTGTAAATGTATTGTTGAATATATTGTTGAATATACTGTCAGGGAAATGTACTAATCAATGTTTTGTTCTTTGTCTGTTGCAGATTGGTGCTTATGACCAACAGATATGGGAGAAGTCTGTTGAACAAAGAGAGATCAAGGTAACCTTTTGGATTTAGGTCCAATCAGAACACTTTTTGTCATCTTGTACATACTTATTTCTGCTCCTTTTATCTTTCTCTCCCCTTTTCTGGAACATTGTATGAGTGTCTTCTGTCCGTCTGTCTCTCTCTCTCTCTGTCTCGCTCTCTGTCTCTCTCTTTCCGTCTGTCTGTCTGTCTGTCTGTCTCGCTCTCTGTCTCTCTCTTTCCGTCTGTCTGTCTCTGTCTCTCTCTCTGTCTCTCTCTTTCCGTCTGTCTGTCTGTCTGTCTCGCTCTCTCTCTCTCTTTCCGTCTGTCTGTCTGTCTCTCTCTGTCTGTCTCTTTCCGTCTGTCTCTCTTTCTCGCTCTCTGTCTGTCTGTCTCTTTCTGTCTGTATGTCTGTCTCTGTCTCTCTCTCTCTGTCTGTCAGTTTCTGACTGTGCCATCAGTGACGTCATGTTTTCAGTTGACTTTTTCCCCTCTTGCTGGTGCCGTTTGTCTTTCTTTGTCTGTCCACCCCTCCTGTATGTGCAGTTTATTAGACTGGTGAGTACTGCAGCACAGGAAGTCAGATTGAAGTCAGACACTAGATTGTGATTGGTTGAGTTGGTTTGTTTCTATGTTTGTTCCTGGCCTGCTTCTTAATCCCTGACTGGCTGACTGACTGACTGACTGGTTGACTAGCTAACTGACTGACTGACTGACTGTTTGACTAGTTGACTGACTGGTTGACTAGCTGACTGACTGGCTGACTGGTTGACTAGCTGGCTGACTGACTGGTTGACTAGCTGACTGACTGGTTGACTAGCTGACTGACTGGTAGACTAGCTGACTGGCTGACTGGCTGACTAGCTGACTGACTGACTGACTAGCTGACTGGCTGACTAGCTGACTGGCTGACTGGTTTACTAGTTGACTGGCACACAACTTTGTTTGAAAGAGACATTTACATAATATAGGAATGCTAATCAACTTCATGCGTTTTCAGTGTTGCAGTTGTGGCAAAATTAGAGTGGGATTGGGCCAGTGGGTGTGGCCAATGTCGCAGCTTCTGACTGAAAATTGTAGAGGCCGTCCTCTTGGCCGAGGGGAGACAAGATGTGCTGTTTTAAAGCTAATTTCCTGCAATTCTACACATTTTGGCATGGGGCTGAGAGAACAACTTCCGTTTTAAAGCAAATTTCTTGCAATTGTACACATTTTGCCATGGCTTTATGTTCTTATGCTATCTGAGTGACTCAAACACAGTAACTAAATCAATGGGGGTCCCATGCCATGACATTTTTAAAATGTTAGATTCTCCATGACTGTCTAGTTTTTGTTATGGTGATTGTTAGTTCTCAAATATGACCTTTATTAAAAAATATATAGCCTGCTTATCTTTTCTACATACTTGTTTAAAGTATGTTATTATTTTTTTATCTTTCCGGTTGGCAGCAACAATTTATAAGCGACGGCCCGCTACTGCTAAATTAGTATAGGGGAAACACTGGTCTTATTTCACTCACCCAAAGAGCTGCAGATGAAAGTAGAATCATAAAAACATCATAGTCACATGGACATATAATAACATGATGTCATAATGGTTTGTGACCTGCACAGAGAGGAGAGAAGCCCTCCAAGTGATCCACCATAATCGAGTACTGAAACGGAGCTGTTTCACTGTTTAACCTGCCTGCTACAGTCCATGACCTTTCCCCTCTAGACCCCTCTTTCATCCCTCCTAGAAAGAGAACAAAGCATCGCCCTTCGTCACCCTGCCCCCCATTCAACCCCGTCCGCTCATATAGAGGGTTGAGCTCACAGCCAGAATGTTTTTTGTTGTGTTTTTTTTTAACCTTTATTTAGCTAGGCAAGTCGGTTAAGAACAAATTCTTATTTTACAATGACAGCCTACTGCGGCCAAACCCTCTCCTTAAGCCAGACGACGCTGGACCAGTTGTGCGCCGCTCTATGGGAACAGACCGTCTCCATTTAATGATCACAGAGTCTCAGACACACAGTGCTTCCCGTCCGTCAGACTACATTTTATTACAGTGTCATGTAAATGTTCCCTCTGGGTTTCCACGAGTAGTTTACCAACAACTGACCCATCTTTAGAACCCAACAGGGCAGATGTGGGCCAGTTGCTGTGTCTGTATCTTTAGAACTCAACAGGGCAGATGTGGGCCAGTTGCTGTGTCTGTATCTTTAGAACCCAACAGGGCAGATGTGGGCCAGTTGCTGTGTCTGTATCTTTAGAACCCAACAGGGCAGATGTGGGCCAGTTGCTGTGTCTGTATCTTTAGAACCCAACAGGGCAGATGTGGGCCAGTTACTGTGTCTGTATCTTTAGAACCCAACAGGGCAGATGTGGGCCAGTTGCTGTATCTTTAGAACCCAACAGGGCAGATGTGGGCCAGTTGCTGTATCTTTAGAACTCAACAGGGCAGATGTGGGCCAGTTGCTGTATCTTTAGAACTCAACAGGGCAGATGTGGGCCAGTTGCTGTGTCTGTATCTTTAGAACCCAACAGGGCAGATGTGGGCCAGTTGCTGTGTCTGTATCTTTAGAACCCAACAGGGCAGATGTGGGCCAGTTACTGTGTCTGTATCTTTAGAACTCAACAGGGCAGATGTGGGCCAGTTACTGTGTCTGTATCTTTAGAACTCAACAGGGCAGATGTGGGCCAGTTACTGTGTCTGTATCTTTGTGTGCATGAGAAACTAACAAGGTCTCACACATACCATAAGAAAGTAGCTATGACAACATTACCAAGCATATAGTCTAAATATATATATATTTTGTTACTGAGAGAAAACATGACAGTAAAGGCTTATTCATGCCCCCTGGTGGTAGTGATGATGAATTACGGTAGGTTTCTCTTATCTTATCTCACAAGCAAACCATATCCTTTAAAGATGAATAGAAAAGAGATCTACATTGATAAACAGAGCAATATAGATAAACTAGTCAGCGTACTGTATTTGAAAAGCAGTTGAGGTAGGTTTATCTCCTAGCTGGAGACAGACACCACTCCTTTCAGTTGAGGTAGGTTTAACTCCTAGCTGGAGACAGACACCCCTCCTTTCAGTTGAGGTAGGTTTAACTCCTAGCTGGAGACAGACACCCCTCCTTTCAGTTGAGGTAGGTTTAACTCCTAGCTGGAGACAGACACCCCTCCTTTCAGTTGAGGTAGGTTTAACTCCTAGCTGGAGACAGACACCACTCCTTTCAGTTGAGGTAGGTTTAACTCCTAGCTGGAGACAGACACCACTCCTTTCAGTTGAGGTAGGTTTAACTCCTAGCTGGAGACAGACACCCCTCCTTTCAGTTGAGGTAGTTTTAACTCCTAGCTGGAGACAGACACCACTCCTTTCAGTTGAGGTAGGTTTAACTCCTAGCTGGAGACAGACACCACTCCTTTCAGTTGAGGTAGGTTTAACTCCTAGCTGGAGACAGACACCACTCCTTTCAGTTGAGGTAGGTTTAACTCCTAGCTGGAGACAGACACCCCTCCTTTCAGTTGAGGTAGGTTTAACTCCTAGCTGGAGACAGACACCACTCCTTTCAGTTGAGGTAGGATTAACTCCTAGCTGGAGACAGACACCCCTCCTTTCAGTTGAGGTAGGTTTAACTCCTAGCTGGAGACAGACACCACTCCTTTCAGTTGAGGTAGGTTTAACTCCTAGCTGGAGACAGACACCCTCCTTTCTTTCCTTGTTTCAGTTCTGTCTGTCTATAAAACAGTTTATAGCAGTAATAAAGAGGAAGAGGAAGCTATTGATCGTCTCGTCTAATCGTTTACGGACACACACACACGTAGAGTGTCAGCTCATTGCCTGGTACTTTAAGATAAGGTCTCTGATTAAATTCCTGTATTGCTGGGTACAGATAGAGAAGGTCACCGTTTGACCTTTGGGTAAATATTAGCATTTGAGAGTGTTAGGATAGACAGCACTATACTACAGTGATGTGTTCAGTAGGGCACACCGTAGCAAAAGAAATTTGCTACAGAACATGAAAATACTACTAGGTCATGTTCATTAGGACATTTGCAACAGTCCTGGAGTGGCCTAGCCAGTCTCCAGACCTTAATCCCATAGAAAATCTGTGGAGGGAGCTGAAGGTTCGAGTTGCCAAACGTCAGCCTCAAAACCTTAATGACTTGGAGAAGATCTGCAAAGAGGAGTGGGACAAAATCCCTCCTGAGATGTGTGCTAACCTGGTGGCCAACTACAAGAAACGTCTGACCTCTGTGATTGCCAACAAGGTTTTGTCATGTTTTGCAGAGGGGTCAAATACTTATTTCCCTCATTAAAATGCAAATCAATTTATAACATTTTTCACATGTGTTTTTCTGGATTTTTTTGTTGTTATTCTGTCTCTCACTGTCCAAATAAACCTACCATTAAAATTATAGACTGATCATTTCTTTGTCAGTGGGCAAACATACAAAATCAGCAGGGGATCAAATACTTTTCCCCCTCACTGTACAAAGTTAGAGGTGCGCTATTTGATAGATTCCCCCGCTCCCCCTACCTCGGGCTTCCAGTGGGGAGACATGTATCAACATCCCCATCTCCTACTGCTGAGTGGGAGACCTCCCCAGTAGCCTGCCTAGCTCATAAACTAGAATCAGGGCGCCCACTCCGACAAGGTTCATTGACGGCTGCCCATGTTCCTAAATCCGCCACTGCTGGTACGTGCACAGTTAATCCGTTCATTATATACAGTAAGTCTATGGGTCCATCAGGGTAAACGTCTTGTTTACCCCTATAGCTGAATATATCCATGCACTGTCAATAAGACCTCTGTCTGTCACACACTTGTAATTGAACAGAGCAACACAATAGCTTCATGCTTTTGACTCCATTGGTGCTGACTGATAGTGTACTGGTCACATGTAGGACACAGTGTGTGTCAATGCATTAGTGGAATGTGTTTTGATCGTGCAAGGCCTCAACGTCATGTAGTTTGTCCTGTGTTAGGTGTGTTGGGCACGGTGTGCTGCACCCACTGTGTGAGGACCTAACATGCATGGGTTTACCTCCATAAGTAGTGCCCTCTATGGGTAGTAGGGTTTCATTTGAGAGCTTCACTATGTCTGTGAGTGCACCGAAGGTCACATCCTAACTTAAGATGTGCGTGCATAACTCAGAACCTCCCATGTATGAGCTACAGAGTTACCCACGCATAGCTCAACTTACAATCTGGCCCTTAGAGAATGTATGTCTGTCTCTGTCTGTCTGTCTCTGTCTGTGTGTCTGTCTGTCTATCTGTGAGTCTCTAACCCTGTGCTGCTCCTCTCCAGGGTCTGAGGAACAAGCCGAAGAAGACAGGCCATGTGAAAGCAGACCTCATTGATGTGGACCTAGTGAGAGGTAAGGAGGACACAACACTGTCTGTCCCAGTCCAACCATGTTGGCTGTCTGTCCCAGTCCAACCTGTTGGCTGTCTGTCCCAGTCCAACCATGTTGGCTGTCTGTCCCAGTCCAACCATGTTGGCTGTCTGTCCCAGTCCAACCATGTTGGCTGTCTGTCCCAGTCCAACCATGTTGGCTGTCTGTCCCAGTCCAACCATGTTGGCTGTCTGTCCCAGTCCAACCATGTTGGCTGTCTGTCCCAGTCCAACCATGTTGGCTGTCTGTCCCAGTCCAAACATGTTGGCTGTCTGTCCCAGTCCAAACATGTTGGCTGTCTGTCCCAGTCCAAACATGTTGGCTGTCTGTCCCAGTCCAAACATGTTGGCTGTCTGTCCCAGTCCAACCATGTTGGCTGTCTGTCCCAGTCCAACCATGTTGGCTGTCTGTCCCAGTCCAACCATGTTGGCTGTCTGTCTCAGTCTGGGGCGGCAGGGTAGCCTAGTGGTTAGAGTGTTGGACTAGTAAACGAAAGGTTGCAAGTTCAAATCCCCGAACTGACAAGGTACAAATCTGTCGTTCTGCCCTTGAACAGGCAGTTAACCCACTGTTCCTAGGCCGTCATTGAAAATAAGAATTTGTTCTTAACTGACTTGCCTAGTAAAATAAAGGTAAAATTAAACCTGTTGGCTGTCTGTCCCAATCCAACCTGTTGGCTGAGCATGATAGTGCTACGTAAGTGTCAACGTAGATCTTGTGATTCTGTGAGTGTCTACTGCTCACATGATGCGAGCCATGTGTAGAAGTCCAGTGGAGCTAGTATCAAAATGGCTACACTATTGTTACATCACTCTCTCTCCTTCCCTCTCTCACTCTCACTCTCTCTGTTGAATTATTCAGTCCGTCACACCTCTCTGTTTAGTTTCCCCTCATTGCTATTTCATGCCCAGAGAGACAGAGAGAGACAGAGAGAGACAGAGAGAGAGAGAGAGAGAGAGAGAGAGCGGGGTATGTTTCATGCCCACATCCGAGAATGAGAGAGACCGAGAGAAAGAGAGAGAGACAGCGAGAGAGAGAGAGACAGCGAGAGAGAGACTGAGAGCGAGAGAGTCAGAGAGCGAGAGCGGGGTATGTTTCATGCATACATCCCAGGCTGAGAGACAGAGAGACAGAGAGAGAGAGAGAGACAGAGAGAGAGAGACAGAGAGAGAGAGGCAGAGAGAGAGAGAGCGAGAGCGGGGTATGTTTCATGCCAGGCTGAGAGGTAGATGGAGAGAGGTTGATGTAGCGGGGTGTGTGTTTCCCCTGGTAGACACAGCACTGCCCCTCACTGTCAACAAGGTCCCCAACGGTGAAGGCCCCGTGTCCCATGATGGGGGTATTAGTGTAATTGGCTGAGGGATATTTAGTCCAGGGGGCACCCAGGTCTACCTCTGGTAGTTGTTTTTGTAACAGAGACATTACACCTGTCTGTCATAATAAAGTTGTTGTTTTGTAACTTTAACTTATGTATCCTTGTGATTCCCATTGGGGTAGCCATCTCTTATGAGAGATCCATTGGTAAAGATAGATCCAGTGGGATGATAGGAAAACAAATGATTTAATGCTTCATAACCCGGTCTTCTCTCCTGTTTGTGTGTCCGTGTGTGTGTGTCCAGGTTCTGCTTTTGCCAAGGCCAAGCCCGAGTCTCCCTGGACGTCTCTGACCAGGAAGGGTCTCGTCAGGGTGGTGTTGTTCCCCTTCTTCTTCAGATGGTGGATCCAGGTCACCTCCAGAGCCATCTTCCTCCTCCTCCTCCTCCTCTACCTGCTACAAGGTACGTACCTAGCCCTAACCTCCAGAGCCATCTTCCTCCTCCTCCTCCTCTACCTGCTACAAGGTACGTACCTAGCCCTAACCTCCAGAGCCATCTTCCTCCTCCTCCTCTACCTGCAGAGCCATCTTCCTCCTGCTACAGGGTAGCTACCTGGGGGTGGGATGTGTCTACGCCAACCCTCCACCCTATGTATGGTGTTTCACCATATCTTTCCCACCTCACTAAAGGCGTCCGCATGCTTCCCAATCAGAACAGTTGGTGCATATATTATAAAGAATTTGATTATGAAGACTTTTATTATGAAGACTTTTATTATGAAGACTTTTATTATGAAGACTTTTATTATGAAGACTTTTATTATGAAGACATGTATTATGAAGACATGTATTATGAAGACTTTTATTATGAAGACTTTTATTATGAAGACTTGTATTATGAAGACTTTTATTGTGGAGACATTTATTATGAAGACATGTATTATGAAGACATTTTGTTTTTGTTTGTTTTGGTCTTCGCCAAGTTCTTTTTCTCCGGTTGTTTGTGCATACATTTCTTCTCGAGGCAAGCTCAAAGTCGGTAGCCCGATGTCGGTAGCCCGAAGTCGGTAGTCCCTTCGTCTGCTCCAGCCCAGTTCAGCTAGGCTCCAGCCCAGTTCAGCTAGGCTCCAGCCCAGTTCAGCTAGGCTCCAGCCCAGTCCAGCTAGGCTCCAGCTCAGTACAGCTAGGCTCCAGCCGAACCAAAGCACGTGGAAGGCTTAAGTCTCACCCACATTCCTTCTCCACCATTAGTTCAGTGTGTTGGCCTCTGCTTGTGGAGACATACCTTACCTTTCTCTGGCTCTGGCTGGTCATGGGGAAATTCCAGCCCTGAACCTGTCACTGTGTTAGATAGTAAGTTCACACACACACACACACACCAATAAAATAAACAGAAACAGAACAGGGCCTGTCTTTATTTTCCTGCCTTCTGAATGAATTACAGGAGAGCTATTTATGGGCCTCTCCAAACTCATGACCCCTCGTGTGTGTGTGTGTGTTTGTCGCCCCTACTCCCTTCAAAGCACTGCCTTTTCCTTTCGAATACACGCACACACACGGTTGAGTGTTCTCATATACCCAAGAACACTGATAGCAGAGGCATTGACAGGATGGACCACTCCCCTACCCTCCTTTTTACATATTGACCTTGACTACATCAAAACAAATGACCCCTCTCTCAATCTCAGTATGTGTGGTAGTAGGAGTTTGTTAGTGAGCAGCCAAGGTACCACACTCTCATCCCTCCTTTTCACATCTCCTTCTTACCCTGGCTATAGGTTCAATATCAACTATTGGCAGGAAGTCTAGTAAAACATTTAGAATATCCCACATAGATGGAGCGCATAACATTTTCCATGTCTCTCTTTCTCTCTGTCTCTCTCTTACCCTCACTCGCTCTCCCTCTCTCTGTCTCTCTCTCTTTCTCTCTCTCCCTAGTGGCTGCTGCAGCGTTATTCTTCACCATCCCCCAGCCCCACAGTATCCCGACCACAGAGGTGTTTGGGGCGATATGGCTGATGCTGTTACTGGGGACAGTGCACTGCCAGATCGTCTCCACACGCACCCCCAAACCCACCAGCAGCAGCAGCTCTGGCAAGAGAAGAAGGTGGGGAGAAGGGCTGGGGATGGATGGAGGGATGGGGCAGGGAGAGGGGTGGGGATGGAGAGGGATGGGGCAGGGAGAGGGGGTGGGGATGGAGAGGGATGGGACAGGGAGAGGGGGTGGGGATGGGGATGGATGGGACAGGGAGAGGGGTGGGGATGGGGATGGATGGGGCAGGGAGAGGGTGGGGATGGGGATGGATGGGGCAGGGAGAGGGGGTGGGGATGGAGAGGGATGGGACAGGGAGAGGGTGGGGATGGGACAGGGAGAGGGGTGGGGATGGTGGGGATGGGACAGGGAGAGGGGGTGGGGATGGAGAGGGATGGGACAGGGAGAGGGGTGGGGATGGAGAGGGATGGGGCAGGGAGAGGGTGGGGATAGAGAGGGATGGGGCAGGGAGAGGGGATGGATGGGGCAGGGAGAGGGGGTGGGGATGGGGATGGATGGGGCAGGAGAGGGGTGGGGATGGAGAGGGATGGGACAGGAGAGGGTGGGGATGGGACAGGGAGAGGGGGTGGGGATGGTGGGGATGGGACAGGAGAGGGGTGGGGATGGAGAGGGATGGGACAGGGAGAGGGGTGGGGATGGAGAGGGATGGGGCAGGGAGAGGGGGTGGGGATAGAGAGGGATGGGGCAGGGAGAGGGGTGGGGATAGAGAGGGATGGGACAGGGAGAGGGGGTGGGGATGGAGAGGGATGGGGCAGGGAGAGGGGGTGGAGAGGGATGGGACAGGGAGAGGGGGTGGAGAGGGATGGGACAGGGAGAGGGGGTGGGGATGGAGAGGGATGGGGCAGGGAGAGGGGGTGGAGAGGGATGGGACAGGGAGAGGGGGTGGAGAGGGATGGGACAGGGAGAGGGGGTGGGGATGGAGAGGGGGATGGGGAAGAGATGGAGTGGATGGATGGATGAATGAGGGAGGGAGGGAGGGAGGGAGTTTGGGTAAAGGGGGTTAAAGCATAGATAATGTATCCATACCTCTGTGTTGTTTTAGTGTTTGATGTGCTTCCTGCTCTGAGATAGACCTGAATGAATTAGCTACTGATTTAAAAGGCCTCTGTTTGACACTCTACAGGTCAGTTCCCCAAACACTGGTCAGAGTGGGGGGGGTCATCAGACTGTGTGTGTTGAATCATGGTTCCCCCGCTCTCTTCTTGTCATGTGATCAGGGAACTGCCCCCACACACACGCTTCCTGTCCCATTGTAGATTTTTTTAAAGGCTGTGATTTCCTGCCAGAGGGTAGCAGCTCGTACATTTGTGCCAGGTTACATAACGCCATTAGCCTTTTTCTAGATCTGTTGGTGCTCTTCCCTAAAGCCACTACCTTTGGCTTGCACAGTACTGACCATTTTCCGCCTTCTGGAAGAAAATGAATCCGTGCCACAGTCTGGGAATGAAGTGGCTAACAAATACAAAGAAAACGGGTGTTTGGAAATCTACATAGTTGAGAGATTGTAAAGACAATATAGACATTGTGAAGAAAACACTGTGGCTCCAGATGTTACTGTTGGTCCTCATCTCACAGTACAGCGATGTTTACTCACTCAGACTCCAGATGTGGTCAGGAATCAACCACCAGAATACTTTCTCCTTGACCTCAAATCTGCGTTGTTCTCTCTCAGCAGATCTCTCTATCTTCACTTTGTTGTTGATGGCTCTCCAAGTCTAATCCCAGTAAATCCAATAATAATCATATTTCCAGTTATTCTATATTGTGAGAACACAGTCCAGTCTGCCGCATTAGTATCAATGTTAGTCGCTCTGACTGCTGGATATTAGTCCATGTTTTGCTTCGACCAAAACAGCTCATTCCTGACCATACCTGATGTAGTACACACCGCTGCCAGTGAATCAACCGTTTTCATTCATTTTCTATCTTCCTTCTTGTGATGAAAAAATAATGAAAAAAGGTATTATTTTAATGATTTATTTTCTTCAATCACAACAGTGATTTCTGTCTGGACCTCTCTCTCTGTCTAAGTACTCTTTCTTATTGATTTGGACCAAAGGCGTTTAAGGAAGGCAGCTCACTTGGATGTACATAGGGAAGGAGATGGCTCTAGCACCACTGATAACACCAGGGAGGGGGCCCACACTGCCACGGTGCCGCCACCGGCTCACCTTACAGCCTGGGCATCGCTCTCTTCAGAGATTTCTGGCATGATATCTGTAAAGCGCGGTGTGTATTTTTCCCTCCCGTGAGGTTACTAAAGAACCCTATCTCTCTCTGGTATAGCTGCAACATCCCTTGGATTCCACCCGGATTATGATACTGATCAATAATAAATATCCCTTTCTATTGTATGAGAAAACAGAATCATATACATTACCGTTCAAAAGTTTATGGTAACTTAGAAATGTCCTTGTTTTTGAAAGAAAAGCTAATATTTTGTCCAATAAAATAAAATTGATCAGAAATACAGTGTAGACATTGTTAATACAAAACACCAGTCTCAACGTCAACAGTGAAGAGGCAACTCCGGGATGCTGGCCTTCTAGGCAGAGTTGCAAAGAAAAAGCCATATCTCAGACTGGCCAATAAAAAATAAAGAAATTAAGATGGGCAAAAGAACACAGACACTCGACAGAGGAACTCTGCCTAGAAGGCCAGCATCCCGGAGTTGCCTCTTCACTGTTGGCGTTGAGACAGGTACTATTTAATGAATCTGCCAGTTGAGGACTTGTGAGGCGTCTGTTTCTAGAACTAGACACTCTGATGTACTTGTCCTCTTGCTCAGTTGTGCACCGGGGCCTCCCACTCCTCTTTCTATTCTGGTTAGAGCCAGTTTGTGCTGTTCTGTAAAGGGAATAGTACACAGCATTTTACGAGATCTTCAGTTTCTTGGCAATTTCTCGCATGGAATAGCCTTCATTTCTCAGAACAAGAATAGACTGACGAGTTTCAGAAGAATGTTCTTTGTTTCTGGCCATTTAGAGTCTGTAATCGAACCCCCAAATGCTGATGTTCCAGATACTCAACTAGTCTAAAGAAGGCCAGTTTTATTGCTTCTTTAATCAGAACAACAGTTTTCAGCTGTGCTAACATAATTGCAAAAGGGTTTTCTAATGATCAATTAGCCTTTTAAAATGATAAACTTGGATTAGCTAACACAACGTGCCATTGGAACACAGGAGTGATGGCTGCTGATAATGGGCCTCTGTACGCCTATGTAGATATTCCATAAATAAATCAGCCGTCTCCAGCTACAATAGTCATTTACAACATTAACAATGTCTACACTGTATTTCTGATCAATTTGATGTTATTTTAATGGACAAAAATGTGCTTTCTTTCAAAAACAAGTACATTTCTAAGTGACCCAAAACTTTTGAACAGTAGTGTACATAGTAAATACATGTTTATTCTTCCCACTATATGATACACATTATTTGGTAATGATAAGAAGTGATTAAACTGTGTTATTTTAACTGGACACACAGAGGGGATACATATTCAGATCCTTTTCAACGTGAGTTGGATTAACTTGTCTCGGCATTGGGGTTTCTCAGCGTGACAAAGCGGAAGGAGAGGTCTGTCTTCCATCTTTGTTATCATTTTTCTGTGTGTGGAAAAAGGGATTTTGCAGCTTTGATTTTTTGTTGCCAATGTTACGGCACATTCAACTATTCAAGCTATGGCCAAGAAAAGCATGGAGAAAAAGAAACAGAAACATCAGTAAAGGCTTTATAGTTGTTAAAAGGGATCTGGCTGAATATACAAAACCATCACTGGGGAAGTTTCTGAGGCTTTCAATCTAAAAACGTTATTCAAAATCCACCCTTTTCACACAAGAAATCTAATCGGCACTGTCAGTCATCCCAATCCCAAATCCAATTCAAATCAACTCTATTTGAATTCAGCTTAGTAGCACCAGTAACCCATCCCATTTAGAACTTAGTTTCTCTGCTCCCATGCCATGGCTTCAATTAGTACCAACTTGATCCAAGTGATTCTGTCTTGTTCTGATTTCTGCATGCTGGATGGACTTGGACTGTCTGCCTGTCCTGTCTCTCCACCTCTGCCGCCTCCCCCCTTTAACCTCCCCCTCCATCTCTCCCCTCAGGTCTAAGAAATCCAAGCTGTCCATAGACAAGTCCACAGAGACAGATAATGGCTATGTGTCTCTGGATGGGAGGATAACCTGTAAGAGTAGTGAGGAGAGGCTACAGCTCCATGATGGAGGATCTCACCACTGTGACCTGCTGCTGAGGTCAGATGAGCCGTGTTGGACCGGACCCCCGCCTCTCAACACACTGCTGCTGCCCCCCGTCACCAAGGTAAACAACAAGGTAAACAACAAGGTAACACACATTTATACACACACACACACCACCACGCAACACACTGCTGCTGCCCCCCGTCACCAAGGTAAACAACAAGGTAACACACATTTATACACACACACACACCACCACGCAACACACTGCTGCTGCCCCCCGTCACCAAGGTAAACAACAAGGTAACACACATTTATACACACACACACCACCACGCAACACACTGATACCTCCCCCCAGTCAGCAAGGTAAACAACAAGGTAACACACATTTATACACACACACACCACCACGCAACACACTGCTGCTGCCCCCCGTCACCAAGGTAAACAACAAGGTAACACACATTTATACACACACACACACCACGCAACACACTGATACCTCCCCCCAGTCAGCAAGGTAAACAACAAGGTAACACACATTTATACACACACACACCACCACGCAACACACTGCTGCTGCCCCCAGTCAGCAAGGTAAATCACATAAACATGGTTAGCAGATGTTATTGTGAGAGTAGCTAAATGCTTATGCTTCTAGATCTGACAGTGCAGCAGTATCTAACAGGTAATATCTAACAATTCCACAACAAAACCTAATACACACAATCTAGTAAAGGAATGAGAATATATCAGTATATATATATGGATGAGCAGTGGCAGAGCGGCTAAGATGCAATAGATAGTAAAGAATAGATAGTGAAGGATGCAGTATACAGTATATACATATGAGATACGTAATGTGAGCTATGTAAACATTCTTAAAGTGGCATTATTAAAGTGACTAGTGTTCCATTTATTAAAGTGGCCAATTATATCAAGTCTGTAGGTAGGCAGCCACCTCTCTGTGCTAGTGGTGGCTGTTTAACAATCTGATGGCCTTGAGATAGAAGCTGTTTTTCAGTCTCTCGGTCCCAGCTTTGATCCACCTGTATTGACCTCGCTTTCTGGATGGAAGCAGGATGAACAGGCAGTGGCTCAGGTGGTTGTTGTCCTTGATGATATTCTTTGCCTTCCTGTGACATCGGGTGGTGTAGGTGTCCTGGAGGGCAGGTAGTTTGCCCCGGGTGATGCGTTGTTGGCGGTGCAGTTGCCGTACCAGACTTCCCACCTTCTCCACTGCTGTCCCGTCGATGTGGATAGGGGGGTGCTCCCTTTGATTGTTTCCTGAAGTCCACGATCATCTCTTTTGTTTTGCTGACATTGAGTGCGAGGTTATTTTCCTGACACCACACTCCGAGGGCCCTCACCTCCTCCTTGTAGGCCGTCTCGTCGTTGTTGGTAATCAAGCCTACCACTGTAGTGTGGTCTGCAAACTTGATGATTGAGTTGGAGGCAAGCATGGCCACGCAGTCATGGGTGAACAGGGAGTACAGGAGGAGGCTGAGAACGCACCCTTGTGGGGCCCCAGTGTTGAGGATCAGCGGAGTGGAGATGTTGTTTCTTACCTTCACCACCTGGGGGCGGCCCGTCAGGAAGTCCAGGACCCGGTTGCACAGGACTGGGTCAAGACCTAGGGTCTCGAGCTTAATGACGAGTTTGGAGGGTACTATGGTGTTAAATGCTGAGATGTAGTCGATGAACAGCATTCTTACATAGGTATTCCTCTTGTCCAGATGGGATAGGGCAGTGTGATGGTGATTGCATCGTCTGTGGACCTATTGCGGCGGTAAGCAAATTGGAGTGGGTCTAGGGTGTCAGGTAGGGTGGAGGTGATATGATCCTTGACTAGTCTCTCAGAGCACTTCATGATGACAGAAGTGAGTGGTACAGGGCGATAGTCATTTAGTTCAGTTACCTTAGCTTTCTTGGGAACAGGAACAATGGTGGCCATCTTGAAGCATGTGGGAACAGCAGACTGGGATAGGGACTGATTGAATATGTCCGTAAACACACCAGCCAGCTGGTCTGCGCATGCTCTGAGGACACTGCTAGGGATGCCGTCTGGGCTGGCAGCCTTGCGAGGGTTAACACGTTTAAATGTTTTGCTCACGTCAGCCACAGAGAAGGAGAGCCCACAGTCTTTGGTAGCGGGCCACGTCGGTGGCACTGTATTGTCCTCAAAGGGCTCAAAGAAGTTGTTTCATTTGTCTGGAAGCAAGATGTCAATGTCCGCGACGGGGCTGGTTTTCTTTTTGTAATCCATGATTGTCTGTAGACCCTGCCACATATGTCTCGTGTTTGAGCCGTTGAATTGCGATTCCACTTTGTGTCTATACTGACGCTTTGCTTGTTTAATTGACTTACGGAGGGAATAACTACACTGTTTGTATTCGGCCGTGTTTCCAGTCGCCTTGCCATGATTAAATGCGGTGGTACGTGCTTTCAGTTTTGCATGAATGCTGCCATCAATCCACGGTTTCTGGTTAGGAAAAGTTTCAGTCACAATGGGTACAGCATCTCATATACACTTCCTTAAAACTCGCTCACCGAGTCAGCGTATACGTCAATGTTATTGTCTGAGGCTACCTGGAACATATCCCAGTCCACGTGATCGAAGCAATCTTGAAGCGTGGAATCCGATTGGTCAGACCAGCGTTGGATAGACCTAAGCACGGGCACTTCCTGTTTTAGTTTCTGCCTATAGGAGGGGAGCAACAAGATGGAGTCATGGTCAGATTTGCCAAAAGGAGGGCAGGGCCTTGTATGCATTGCGGAAGTTAGAGTAGCAATGGTCGAGCGTGTTACTCGCTCATGTACTGCAATCGATATGCTGATAGAGTTTAGGTAGCCTTGTTCTCAAATTAGCTTTGTTAAAATCCCCAGCTACAATAAATGCAGCCTCAGGATATATGGTTTCCAGTTTGCATCAAGTCCAGTGAAGTTCCTTGATGGCTGTCTTGGTATCCGCTTGCGGGGGGGATATACACGGCTGTGACGATAACCGAGGAGAGTTCTCTTGGGAGATAATACGGTCGGCATTTGATTGTGAGGAATTTTAGGTCAGGTGAACAAACGGACTTGAGTTCTTGTATGTTGTTACAATTACACCATGAGTCGTTAATCATGAATCATACACCCCCGCCCTTCTTCTTACCAGAGAGCGCGATGCACTGAAAATCCCGTTGGCTGTACGGACTCCGACAGCATGTCTCCAACTAGCCATGTCTCCGTGAAACAGAGTATGTTACAATCCCGGATATCTCTTTGGAAAGCAACTCTTGCCCTATTATCATCTACTTTGTTAACTAGGCACTGGACATTAGCGGGTAATATACTCGGGAGCGGTGGGTGGTCTGCACGTATCCGAAGCCTCACAAGGAGACCGCTCCGGCACCCTCTCCTCCGACGGCGTTGTTTTGGGTCGGCCTCTGGAATCAGTTCAAATGCCCTGGGAGGTGCAGACAAGGATCCGCTTTGGGAAAGTCGTATTTCTGGTCGTAGTGCTGGTTGTGCTGTTATGTTGACGTCTCTCTGATATCCAATAGTTCATCCCGGCTGTATATAATAACACTTAACACTTATAATAACAGTTTTCTGGGCTAACAATTTAAGAAATAATACATACAAAAACAAATACTGCACAGTTTCCTAAGGACTAGAAGCGAAGCTGCATCTCTATCGGCACCATCTTGCTGAGGTAAACAACAAGGTAACACACACACATCTATACACACACACACAACACACTGCTACTGCTCTCCGTCAGCAGGTAAACAAGGTAGCTAATGCACACACACACGCCTGTCCTGAAACAGGTGAGTTTAGCCATGTATAAACAGACTATACACTCTCTAGTCTGTAGTCTCAAAGTAGGAATCTGTCCAATCTGTCTTCCTCCCAGGAGACCCAGAGCCGTGGTGTGGGGGTGGAGAACCTGTCTGATGAGGCGTCTAGTGAGGACGATCCTGAAGCATCCTACACCGCCATCCGTAGGGGCGTAGAGCGCATCAGCAGCGACTGCACGCTGCGCAACAGGAAACCACATCACTACAAGAAACACTACACCATCAACACTGAGCTGGGTGACCTCCACACCACCCAGGTTGGTCACACTCACACAGAGACACGCACAGCGACGCACACACACTTACATACAGTACATACATACACACACACACACACACACACACACACTTATATACAGTACACCAACACATACATACATACATACATACATACATACATACATACACACACACACTTACCAACACACACACACTTACATATACATATACACATACACACACTTACATACATACATACATACATACACACACTTACATACAGTACACCAACACACACACACTTACATACATACACACTTACATACATACATATACACTTACACACACACACACTTACATACATACATACACACACTTACATACAGTATATACATACACTTACATACAGTACATACACGCACACACAGACAGTTCATAGACACGCTCTCAACGTGTGGGTACACTTAGCTACATCACACACACACCTTTCTACCCTCTACACACACACACCTTTCTACCCTCTACACACACACACCTTTCTACCCTCTACACACACACACCTTTCTACCCCTACACACACACACCTTTCTACCCCCTACACACACACACCTTTCTACCCCTACACACACACACCTTTCTACCCTCTACACACACACACCTTTACCCTCCCCTACACACACACACCTTTCTACCCCCTACACACACACCTTTCTGCCCCTACACACACACACCTTTCCCTCCCCTACACACACACACCTTTCTACCCCTACACACACACACCTTTCCACCCCCTACACACACACACCTTTCCTACCCCTACACACACACACCTTTTCTACCCCCCCTACACACACACACACCTTACACACACACACCCTACACACACACCTTTCTACTCCCTACACACACACCTTTCTACCCCTCACACACACACACACCTTTCTACCCCCTACACACACACACCTCTGCCCTCTCTACACACACACACCTTTCTACCCCCTACACACACACACCTTTCTACCCCCCTACACACACACACCTTTCTACCCCCTACACACACACACACCTCTGCCCCCTCTACACACACACCTTTCTACCCCCTACACACACACACCTTTCTACCCCCTACACACACACACCTTTCTCCCTGCACACACACACCTCTGCCCTCTCTGCACACACACCTTTCTACCCCCTACACACACACACCTTTCTACCCCTACACACACACACCTTTCTACCCCTACACACACACACCTTTCTACCCCCTACACACACACACCTTTCTACCCCCTACACACACACACCTTTCTACCCCTACACACACACACACCTTTCTACCCCTACACACACACACCTTTCTACCCCCTACACACACACACCTTTCTACCCCCTACACACACACACCTTTCTACCCCCTACACACACACACCTTTCTACCCCCTACACACACACACCTGCCCCTACACACACACACCTTTCTACCCCCTACACACACACACCTCCTACCCCTACACACACCTCTGCCACCCCCTACACACACACCTTTCTACCCCCTACACACACACACCTTTCTACCCCTACACACACACACCTTTCTACCCCTACACACACACACCTTTCTACCCCTACACACACACACCTTTCTACTACACCCTACACACACACACCTTTCTACCCCTACACACACACACCTTTCTACCCCTACACACACACACCTTTCTACCCCCTACACACACACACCTTTCTACCCCTACACACACACACCTTTCTACCCCCCACACACACACACCTTTCTACCCCCTACACACACACACCTTCTACTACACACACACACTCTACACACACCTACACACACACACCTTTCTACCCCTACACACACACTGGCCTTTCTACCCCTCTGCACACACTGCCTCTGCCCCTACACACACACACCTTTCTACCCCCTACACACACACACACCTTTCTACCCCCTACACACACACACCTTTCTACCCCTACACACACACACCTTTCTACCCCTACACACACACACCTTTCTACCCCCTACACACACACCCTACCCCCTACACACACACACCTTTCTACCCCCTCTGCACACACACACCTTTCTACCCCTACACACACACACCTCTCCCCCTCTACACACACACACCTTTCTACCCCCTACACACACACACCTTTCTCTACCCCCCCTACACACACACACACCTTTCTACACACACACACCCTACACACACACACCTTTCTACCCCCCTACACACACACACCTTTCTACCCCTACACACACACACACACACACACCTTTCTACCCCTACACACACACACCTTTCTACCCCCTACACACACACACCTTTCTACACACACACACACCTTTCTACCCCTACACACACACACACCTTTCTCACACCCCTACACACACACACACCTTTCTACCCCCTACACACACACACACCTTTCTACCCCCTACACACACACACCTTTCTACCCCCTACACACACACACCTTTCTACCCCCCTACACACACACACCTTTCTACCCCTACACACACACACACCTTTCTACCCCCTACACACACACACCTTTCTACCCCCTACACACACACACCTTTCTACCCTCTACACACACACACCTTTCTACCCCCTACACACACACACCTTTCTACCCCCTACACACACACACACCTTTCTACCCCTACACACACACACCTTTCTACCCCCTACACACACACACCTTTCTACCCCCTACACACACACACCTTTCTACCCTCTACACACACACACCTTTCTACCCCCTACACACACACACCTTTCTACCCCCTACACACACACACCTTTCTACCCCTACACACACACACACCTTTTCCACCCCCTACACACACACACCTTTCCTACCCCTACACACACACACCTTTCTACCCCTACACACACACACCTTTCTACCCCTACACACACACACCTTTCTACCCCCTACACACACACACACCTTTACACACACCTCTACACACACACACCCCCCTACACACACACCTTTCTACCCCCTACACACACACACCTTTCTACACACACACACCTTTTACCCCACACACACACCCCTACACACACACACCTTTCTACACACACACCTTTCTACCCCCTACACACACACACCTTTCACCCCCTACACACACACCTTTCTGCCCCCTACACACACACCTTTCTCCCCCTACACACACACACCTTTCTACCCCCTACACACACACACCTTTCTACCCCTACACACACACACCTTTCTACCCCCTACACACACACACCTTTCTACCCCCTACACACACACACCTTTCTCTACACACACACACCTACACACACACACCTTTCTACCCCCTACACACACACACACCTCTGCCTCTACACACACACCTTTCTACCCCCTACACACACACCTTTCTACCCCCTACACACACACACCTTTCTACCCCTACACACACACACCTTTCACCCCCTACACACACACACCTCTACACACACACACCTTTCCACCCCTACACACACACACCTTTCTACCCCTACACACACACACCTTTCTACCCCCTACACACACACACCTTTCTACCCCCTACACACACACACACCTTTCTACCCCTACACACACACACCTTTCTACCCCCTACACACACACACCTTTCTACCCCTACACACACACACCTTTCTACCCCTACACACACACACCTTTCTACCCCCTACACACACACACCTTTCCTACCCCTACACACACACACCTTTCTACCCCCTACACACACACACCTTTCTACCCTCTACACACACACACCTTTCTACCCCCTACACACACACACCTTTCTACCCCCTACACACACACACCTTTCTACCCCTACACACACACACCTTTCTACCCCTACACACACACACCTTTCTACCCCCTACACACACACACCTTTCTACCCCCTACACACACACACCTTTCTACCCCCTACACACACACACACCTTTCTACCCCCTACACACACACACCTTTCTACCCCCTACACACACACACCTTTCTACCCCTACACACACACACCTTTCCACCCCCTACACACACACACCTTTCTACCCCCTACACACACACACCTTTCTACCCCTACACACACACACCTTTTACACACACACCTTTCTACCCCTACACACACACACCTTTCTACCCCTACACACACACACCTTTCTACCCCTACACACACACACCTTTCTACCCCCACACACACACACACACACCTTTCTACCCCTACACACACACACACACACACACACCTACACACACACACACCTCCCACACACACACCCTACCCTACACACACACCTTTCTCTACCCCTACACACACACACCCTTTACCCCACACACACACACCTTTCTACTACACACACACACCCTCTACACACACACACCTTTCTCCCTACACACACACACCTTTCTCCACCCCCTACACACACACACCTTTCTACCCCCTACACACACACCTTTCTGCACCCTACACACACACACACACCTTTCACCCCCTACACACACACACCTTTCTACCCCCTACACACACACACACCTTTCTACCCTGCACACACACCTTTCTACCCCTACACACACACACCTTTCTACCCCCTACACACACACACCTTTCTACCCCCTACACACACACACACCTTGCCTCTACCCCTACACACACACCTTTCTACCCCCTACACACACACACCTTTCTACCCCTACACACACACACCTTTCCTACCCCCTACACACACACACCTTTCTACCCCCTACACACACACACCTTTCTACCCCTACACACACACACCTTTCCACCCCCTACACACACACACCTTTCCACCCCCTACACACACACACACACCTTTCCACCCCCTACACACACACACACAACTTTCCACCCCCTACACACACACACTCACCATCACCCTGTCCCCACCTCTCTCTCTAGGAGACTCCTAAGTCCGGTACCAGCTGTAGTTCTCGGTGCTCCAGCCTGCGGACCCAGGACTCGGAGAGCACCAGACATGAGTCAGAGACAGAGGACCTGCTGTGGGAGGACTTCCTGCACTGTGCTGAGTGTCGCTCCTCCTGCAGCAGCGAGACAGAGGGAGAGGGAGCTGCAGTCTGCCCTGCTACCAAGAAGGAGTACAGAGATGACCCCTTTCACCAGGTGGGTTAGAGGTCAAAGGTTAGGAGTTAGGGTTAGAAGTCTGGTGTTAGGGTTTTACAGAGGGAGCTGCAGTCTGCCCTGCTACCAAGAAGGAGTACAGAGATGACCCCTTTCACCAGGTGGGTTAGAGGTCAAAGGTTAGGAGTTAGGGTTAGAAGTCTGGTGTTAGGGTTTTACAGAGGGAGCTGCAGTCTGCCCTGCTACCAAGAAGGAGTAGAGAGATGACCCCTTTCACCAGGTGGGTTAGAGGTCAAAGGTTAGGAGTTAGGGTTAGAAGTCTGGTGTTAGGGTTTTACAGAGGGAGCTGCAGTCTGCCCTGCTACCAAGAAGGAGTAGAGAGATGACCCCTTTCACCAGGTGGGTTAGAGGTCAAAGGTTAGGAGTTAGGGTTAGAAGTCTGGTGTTAGGGTTTTACAGAGGGAGCTGCAGTCTGCCCTGCTACCAAGAAGGAGTAGAGAGATGACCCCTTTCACCAGGTGGGTTAGAGGTCAAAGGTTAGGAGTTAGGGTTAGAAGTCTGGTGTTAGGGTTTTACAGAGGGAGCTGCAGTCTGCCCTGCTACCAAGAAGGAGAACAGAGATGACCCCTTTCACCCCGTTTGTCAGGGGTTAGAGGTGAAAAGTTAGAGAAGGAGGGGGGTAAGTGTGGGACTGCAACATTAATGAAGAGGTTTCGGTGGTAGCGTGAATGTTCCTATTTATCTGTTGTTGTTGTCACGGTGTGTGTGTTCGGATGTAACCATGGTAACCATGGTCATATTAACCTTGTCATTGAGGATGATCACCCTCAGCGTGTAACAGTAGTTATTGTGTTGATCTAGTTGTGTCCTCTACAGGGTCATACATGGTTACACAGCACCAACCCAGGTCTGGAGCGGGTCAGTGCCATCGTCTGGGAGGGGAACGACTGTAAGAAGGCTGACATGTCTGTCCTGGAGATCAGTGGTATGATCATGAACAAGGTGAGTAACAGCCAGGCCCTTGATACTGTTGTCAGGGATTACATCTTGTGTGTACTGTAGCGCTTCGCGATGTAAGACTGGGAACACACCTCCATCACCCACCTGGGGGATTTTCCTCCACGAGAATGTTAATGAATGCAGATTGGACTTCATGATATTGGAAGGCACTTATATATGTACAGTATATCACAAAAGTGAGTACACCCCTCACATTTTTGTAAATATTTGAGTATATCTTTTCATGTGACAACACTGAAGAAATGACACTTTGCTACAATGTAAAGTAGTGAGTGTACAGCTTGTATAACAGTGTAAATTTGCTGTTCCCTCAAAATAACTCAACACACAGCCATTAATGTCTAAACTGCTGGCAACAAAAGTGAGTACACCCCTAAGTGAAAATGTAGCCCAGGCCATCTTTATGTAGAGCAACAATTCTTTTTTTCAGATCCTCAGAGAGTTCTTTGCCATGAGGTGCCATGTTGAACTTCCAGTGACCAGTCAGTATGAGGAAGTGTGAGAGCGATGACACCAAATTTAACACACCTGCTCCCCATTCACACCTGAGACCTTGTAACACTAACGAGTCACATGACACCGGGAAGGGAAAATGGCTAATTGGGCCCAATTTGGACATTTTCACTTAGGGGTGTACTCACTTTTGTTGCCAGCGGTTTAGACATTAATGGCTGTGTGTTGAGTTATTTTGAGGGGACAGCAAATTTACACTGTTATACAAGCTGTACACTCACTACTGTACATTGTAGCAAAGTATCATTTCTTCAGTGTTGTCACATGAAAAGATATACTCAAATATTTACAAAAATGTGAGGGGTGTACTCACTTTTGTGATATACTGTATATATATATATTATATATACCACGTTTCTCTCAGATCACTTTACATTCTCTATAACTTAGACCAATGACATGAAAGTTATCCCTCCATCTCATCCTCCCTCTCTCTCCCCCTCTCCATCTATCTCTCCTGTCTATCCGTCTCTCCATCTCGTCCTCCCTCTCTCCATCTATCTCTCCATCTCTCCCTCCCTCCATCTCGTCCTCCCTCTCTCTCCTGTCTATCCGTCTCTCCATCTCATCCTCCCTCTCTCTCCCCCTCTCCATCTCTCTCTCCTGTCTATCCGTCTCTCCATCTCGTCCTCCCTCTCTCCATCTATCTCTCCTGTCTATCCGTCTCTCCATCTCATCCTCCCTCTCTCTCCCCCTCTCCATCTATCTCTCCTGTCTATCCGTCTCTCCATCTCGTCCTCCCTCTCTCCATCTATCTCTCCTGTCTATCTGTCTCTCCATCTATCTCTCCATCTCTCCCTCCCTCCATCTCGTCCTCCCTCCATCTCTCCTGTCTATCCGTCTCTCCATCTATCTCTCCATCTCTACCCCCCTCCAGGTCAACCTGTACACCCCAGGTATTGGCTACCAGGTCTTTGGTAACCTGGTGTCAGTGACTCTGGGCCTGACACCCTTCGCCTATAGGCTGTCTCAGTACAAGGACCTGGAACAGCTGACACAGCTCTCAGCCAATGAGCTCATCTCTGTGGCGTTCGGCTCCTCCTCCGACGTCATGGTGATCACCATGGTAACGCTCAGCTTCATGGTGCGCGTCTGTCTCATCTGGCTCTTCTTCTTCCTGCTCAGCGTGGCCGAGAGGACATACAAACAGGTGTGTGTGCTTTCCAGATTCTTTCATCTTAGTTACGGATGCAATATTGACAATTTGATTGTTACATGAAGACATTCTGAAGACGTTTTATTTCTAAAGGTCTTATCACTTACACGTATACTGTATGTGTGTGTGTTGGACCTGACAGAGGCTGCTATTCGCCAAGCTGTTTGGTCACCTGACGTCGGCACGGCGAGCTAGGAAGTCGGAGGTGCCTCACTTCCGTCTGAAGAAAGTCCAGAACATTAAGATGTGGCTCTCTCTGCGCTCATATCTCAAGGTGTGTTCTATGTTCTCCTACTGTTTGTTGTTCCATCATGCCTACCTGAAGCTCCTCTGTGTCCATGAGGAGATGTGTTGTTGTTCCATCATGCCTACCTGAACTCCCTCTGTGTCCATGAGGAGATGTGTTGTTGTTCCATCATGCCTACCTGAACCCCCTCTGTGTCCATGAGGAGATGTGTTTTGTTGTTCCATCATGCCTACCTGAACCCCCTCTGTGTCCATGAGGAGATGTGTTGTTGTTCCATCATGCCTACCTGAACCCCCTCTGTGTCCATGAGGAGATGTGTTGTTGTTCCATCATGCCTACCTGAACCCCCTCTGTGTCCATGAGGAGATGTGTTGTTGTTCCATCATGCCTACCTGAAGCTCCTCTGTGTCCATGAGGAGATGTGTTGTTGTTCCATCATGCCTACCTGAACCCCCTCTGTGTCCATGAGGAGATGTGTTGTTGTTCCATCATGCCTACCTGAAGCTCCTCTGTGTCCATGAGGAGATGTGTTGTTGTTCCATCATGCCTACCTGAACCCCCTCTGTGTCCATGAGGAGATGTGTTGTGTGCGATAGACGTGTGTGTCGTGAGTGGGTGGATAAGTGTGTGTTCGGCAGTGTGTGTTCGGCAGTGTGTGTTCGGCGCGCATCCAACTAAAGTATTTAAAATGTGTGTTACAGAGAAGGGGTCCTCAGCGGTCGGTGGATGTGATCGTGTCCTCTGCCTTCCTCCTCACCCTCTCTGTAGTCTTTATCTGCTGTGCTCAGGTCAGCGTGAGTCACCATTATCAGCCTGCTATGGTCCTACCTTGTCTTTTTGCTTTAATACAGTTAGTAACGGTTGGAATGCTTTTTCACCTGTTATTCTATCTATATGTTTGAGTGGGACGAGCGTTAAAACAAACTCTTCTCTCCTCTTCCCTGTAGTTGCTCCATATCCACGACACCTTCCTGGAGTGTCACTATAACTGGGAGCTGGTGATCTGGTGTTCCTCTCTGTCTCTCTTCCTGCTCCGCTTTGTTACCCTGGGCTCAGAGACCAGCAAGAAGTACAGCAACACCTCCATCTTACTGACAGAACAGGTAGACAGGCTCATAGACCAGCAACACCTCCATCTTACTGACAGAACAGGTAGACAGGCTCATAGACCAGCAACACCTCCATCTTACTGACAGAACAGGTAGACAGGCTCAGACACCAGCAACCCCTCCATCTTACTGACAGAACAGGTAGACAGGCTCAGACACCAGCAACCCCTCCATCTTACTGACAGAACAGGTAGACAGGCTCAGACACCAGCAACCCCTCCATCTTACTGACAGAACAGGTAGACAGGCTCATAGACCAGCAACACCTCCATCTTACTGACAGAACAGGTAGACAGGCTCATAGACCAGCAACACCTCCATCTTACTGACAGAACAGGTAGACAGGCTCAGACACCAGCAACACCTCCATCTTACTGACAGAACAGGTAGACAGGCTCAGAGACCAGCAACACCTCCATCTTACTGACAGAACAGGTAGACAGGCTCATAGACCAGCAACCCCTCCATCTTACTGACAGAACAGGTAGACAGGCTCAGAGACCAGCAACACCTCCATCTTACTGACAGAACAGGTAGACAGGCTCAGAGACCAGCAACACCTCCATCTTACTGACAGAACAGGTAGACAGGCTCATAGACCAGCAACACCTCCATCTTACTGACAGAACAGGTAGACAGGCTCAGAGACCAGCAACCCCTCCATCTTACTGACAGAACAGGTAGACAGGCTCAGACACCAGCAACCCCTCCATCTTACTGACAGAACAGGTAGACAGGCTCAGAGACCAGCAACACCTCCATCTTACTGACAGAACAGGTAGACAGGCTCATAGACCAGCAACACCTCCATCTTACTGACAGAACAGGTAGACAGGCTCATAGACCAGCAACACCTCCATCTTACTGACAGAACAGGTAGACAGGCTCATAGACCAGCAACACCTCCATCTTACTGACAGAACAGGTAGACAGGCTCAGACACCAGCAACCCCTCCATCTTACTGACAGAACAGGTAGACAGGCTCAGACACCAGCAACCCCTCCATCTTACTGACAGAACAGGTAGACAGGCTCAGACACCAGCAACCCCTCCATCTTACTGACAGAACAGGTAGACAGGCTCATAGACCAGCAACACCTCCATCTTACTGACAGAACAGGTAGACAGGCTCATAGACCAGCAACACCTCCATCTTACTGACAGAACAGGTAGACAGGCTCAGACACCAGCAACACCTCCATCTTACTGACAGAACAGGTAGACAGGCTCAGAGACCAGCAACACCTCCATCTTACTGACAGAACAGGTAGACAGGCTCATAGACCAGCAACACCTCCATCTTACTGACAGAACAGGTAGACAGGCTCATAGACCAGCAACACCTCCATCTTACTGACAGAACAGGTAGACAGGCTCATAGACCAGCAACCCCTCCATCTTACTGACAGAACAGGTAGACAGGCTCAGAGACCAGCAACACCTCCATCTTACTGACAGAACAGGTAGACAGGCTCAGAGACCAGCAACACCTCCATCTTACTGACAGAACAGGTAGACAGGCTCATAGACCAGCAACACCTCCATCTTACTGACAGAACAGGTAGACAGGCTCAGAGACCAGCAACCCCTCCATCTTACTGACAGAACAGGTAGACAGGCTCAGACACCAGCAACCCCTCCATCTTACTGACAGAACAGGTAGACAGGCTCAGAGACCAGCAACACCTCCATCTTACTGACAGAACAGGTAGACAGGCTCATAGACCAGCAACACCTCCATCTTACTGACAGAACAGGTAGACAGGCTCATAGACCAGCAACACCTCCATCTTACTGACAGAACAGGTAGACAGGCATGGAGGGAGGCACACACACAGAACTGGTATAGTTATAGCAAGACTTTAGAATTTGACTTAGTTCGCCAATTAATTCTGAGGAAGAACTAGCAGATGTACCACACTCGCTAACTTGTGTAGTTACATTGGAACACACACAATTAAGTGACAGAACAAGTTAAACAAAAGGTTAATCCATTTTAAGTGTTATATTGTTTTGTGCATCTCTGAGTGATGTTCTGTCGTCTCCCTGGGTCATTTCATGTTTTCATGTGTATCGGCGTTCAAGTAGGCCGGTAAAAGTAATACCGTGATAAAGTCGCTCTCACTACACTGGAAGTTAATAGGAATAGGACTTTTATATCGCAAAAACATCTATCATACATGTCAGATTTCAATACTGGCCGATGTTTTAACTTGGGAGGATGTCTTCTCTCGAATGAGCCATTGATCATATTTTTGCTATATTCCTAGCTGGAGAAATGTGTAAATGAATGGAGGGTCTATCATATTTGTCTGCCTCTTTAGTCCAGGGTGCATGGCATGGTGCCGTTGACAGAGACCCGCCCAGTAGACTGTCGACCAATCGCGTTCACGTTGTCATGCTGCGTGACGCGGTTGCTAAGCTAATCACTCAATCCCTTCTCAAAGTCCGTGTATTTGTCGAGAAACGAACCTATTCTCCACGACTCCAAATGTATATGATATTACAGATAGCAAGTTAATTATCTCACATCTTGGAAAATATTTGTAATGTTGTACTTATTTTTGACGAAATTCGTTCTGATTTGGGTGTTTTGAGATTAGCGCCCAATAGAGTCCTTGTCCCAGAATCACCCAGAATATATCGCCCGGTCCGTTGACATAGCATGGGCAACGTTTCCCATCTCCTCAAAAGTTTATCTGCCGTTGCGAATGTCAGACTCCACCTGCAGGTTAAACATGGTGGGATTGTAGGCGAGTTGAAAGCTAACTAGCTATTTCACATGCTGATATTGTCTTTGGTAGTATTGTGTGTAGCTATGTTTGCTTGCCAGCCCATAGAGAGAGCATTGCATTGTGGATTTTGTAGTCAACTTGAGCTGCAACAGATTTCCACAACTATTTTCCATGTTGCTACCAACCTTATTATAACGCCAAAATGAAAAATTTCTTCACAAAAATATTCTCACATATTAGTGTTATTTAACACTGTAAATGAAAGGAATGAGTGGTTTTGGGTGGATTTTTCCTTTTTAAGGCTCAACTTCTATTGACTTTTCACAGATCAATCTGTACCTGAAGATGGAGAAGAAACCAAACAAGAAGGAGGATCTGACATTAGTCAACAACGTACTGAAGCTGGCCACCAAACTATTGAAGGTACGGCTAGCTCCATCTCTCTATTTGTTCTCTTTCTCTCTCATCTCCATCATTAATCTCTCATCCTTCTCTCCCTCCATCTCCCCCCTCCTCCCCCCCTCCATTTCTCCTTTTCCTAACCTCCTCTCACTCCCCAGGAGTTGGATGCTCCGTTCAGGCTGTATGGTCTGACGATGAACCCTCTGCTCTACAACATCACCCAGGTGGTCATCCTGTCTGCTGTGTCTGGGGTCATCAGTGATCTACTGGGCTTCAACCTGAAGGTAACACACGGGAGAGGGAGAGTGTGTGTGTCCGTGCATGCATGTAGTACTAGTACTTATGCACCAGTTTATTTGAAATGGAGTTGATTTGTTGAGTGTGTAGATATCAGTATGAAGGAAGAACTTACCATACCTTTCTGTCCTCAGCTCTGGAAGATCAAATCATGACAGTAAGCTGATCAGGACACAGCTGGCTCTGGAAGATGTGATACATTCTCTCACCACACAAGGGCGCTGTTGTCCTTTCGCTCACGGACTGACTGGGCTTCCCAAACAGCCCCATTCTCAGAGTTCATACCCGGAGTGCTTACGTTTCACTTGTGCAATTCAAGATATTTATTTTACCCTTTCAGTATTTTTTGTTGTTGTTGTTGAAAAAGGATTGAATTGTTTAAAAAGTTATTTTAAGTTATACAGGTTTTGTGTTCTCAGAGGGATGGGATCAAAACACAGCAAGATGACAATTCAGTAAAAAGGTAAAAGAGTTCCATCACTTCAGACTAGAAAGTACAATGTGCTGCGTTGTCATACCAAACAGCTGCATTATGACTGTGACACACACACGCGTCATTTCACTGTGAGAACTGCAACGAGTAGTTGTTTTCCGATCATAGACGGACTGTAATAATAATAATAATAATGTGTTTTAAAGCCTACATACACACAAACAGGTTGTACTTTCTAGTAAATTCAATGGAGGCTTTTTTGTTGTTGCTTTTGACGACAACAACAGTACACCAAAGTTCAGAGTAGATGAGCAATGTTTCTATGTGTTTGGCGTTTCTAATGATATAAGCTAAGTGACAGCTGTAGTGGATAGATAGAGGCAGGATAAAACACAAGACGTCACTCACATGATTGGTGAGAAAATAGGTGAGGTACTGTACTGGCTAGATGGGAGGTACTGTACTGGCTGGATGGGAGGTACTGTACTGGCTGGATGGGAGGTACTGTACTGGCTGGATGGATGGGAGGTACTGTACTGGCTGGATGGATGGGAGGTACTGTACTGGCTGGATGGATGGGAGGTACTGTACTGGCTAGATGGGAGGTATTGTACTGGCTGGATGGGAGGTACTGTACTGGCTAGATGGGAGGTACTGTACTGGCTAGATGGGAGGTATTGTACTGGCTGGACGGGAGGTACTGTACTGGTTAGATGGGAGGTACTGTACTGGCTAGATGGGAGGTATTGTACTGGCTGGATGGGAGGTACTGTACTGGCTAGATGGGAGGTACTGTACTGGCTAGATGGGAGGTACTGTACTGGCTAGATGGGAGGTACTGTACTGGCTAGATGGGAGGTACTGTACTGGCTAGATGGTGGATGGGAATATCTAAACCTAGCCAACATATCTGGGTTAGTATTCTGTATGTCAAATTCAGACATCCTTGCCCGCATCCATAACTCGTAGCTCAACACAGGTAGACTGAAAGGGTTTGTATTATATTTAGAACAAAGAGGTCCTAGGTCTTAGTTGCTGTACACACAGGCGATGTTAGCCGCTACAGTTTGGAATGCCTGAAAATGTGCACTTTAAAGTAGTGTCAAGAAAATGTTCCATGTTTCCATGTTTTTTTTTGCTGTTGTACTTTTTGGCGTGGCACAGTCTGTGTGAAGATGACCAAAGTGCTTTTTATTTGTTGGAAAAATGTGTATTATTAACACAAAATAACTGTTTCGGTTTCACATTATTGGAAACGCTTGAAGAAAACATAGTGTTGCCTCATCTTTTTCTTTCTTTGGCAGTTTTGTCTTTATTGTTGTTGTGAAGACGGTCACTCATGGTCTGTAGTTGCCAGAGAAAAGACACAATTTGCAGTCACTTGAGTGTATTTGTATTTAGAAAATTACTCTGAACCTGTCTGAAATGCCACCCTGATCCCTAGTGCACTACTTTTGACCAGAGCCCAGGTCAAAAGTAGTGCACTACGTAGGGAATAGGGTGACATTTCAGACGCACCTTTGTTTGCTTTGTGATTCCGTTTTCAAAGGAAGTCTGCATAGTTATGTTTAAGAAAAAAAAACACTACTTTTTGTGAGCTGGTCTGTTTCATCAGTTGTAGGTGTTTATAAGAAAAATAAACATTGACATTGTTGTGTCACTCAGACTCAACTTCCAGTTTCTTCCTCTGTACTCCATACATCATATGAGCAAAACAACAGTTTAGTTTCCTAGATTTCATCATGGCTGTGTACCAATACATATTCCCTATATAGTGCACTACTTTTGACCAGACCCCTATGGTTCCTGTTCAAAAGTAGTGCACTATGTAGGGAATATGGTGCAATTTAGGATGCAGATCATAATTAATTCCTTGCAAATAACTTTCTTCACTTAAAACATATTTCATATACATTACATACCACCCCTTGTAGAGACACTCGATCAAATCAAGCGATCGTATCTCTTGATGGGAATCATTTAAATAATGTCAACCATAAAATCTGTCTGGATACACATCAGCAATCAGCCTGAACAGGACCAATGTCTATCTGTACACACATCAGCAATCAGCCTGAACAGGACCCATGTCTATCTGTACACACATCAGCAATCAGCCTGAACAGAACCCATGTCTATCTGGACACACATCAGCAATCAGCCTGAACAGGACCAATGTCTATCTGTACACACATCAGCAATCAGCCTGAACAGGACCAATGTCTATCTGTACACACATCAGCAATCAGCCTGAACAGGACCAATGTCTATCTGTACACACATCAGCAATCAGCCTGAACAGGACCAATGTCTATCTGGACACACATCAGCAATCAGCCTGAACAGGACCAATGTCTATCTGGACACACATCAGCAATCATCCTGAACAGGACCAATGTCTATCTGTACACACATCAGCAATCAGCCTGAACAGGACCAATGTCTATCTGTACACACATCAGCAATCAGCCTGAACAGGACCAATGTCTATCTGTACACACATCAGCAATCAGCCTGAACAGGACCAATGTCTATCTGGACACACATCAGCAATCAGCCTGAACAGGACCAATGTCTATCTGGACACACATCAGCAATCAGCCTGAACAGGACCAATGTCTATCTGGACACACATCAGCAATCAGCCTGAACAGAACCCATGTCTATCTGGACACACATCAGCAATCAGCCTGAACAGGACCAATGTCTATCTGGACACACATCAGCAATCAGCCTGAACAGGACCCATGTCTATCTGGACACACATCAGCAATCAGCCTGAACAGGACCAATGTCTATCTGGACACACATCAGCAATCAGCCTGAACAGGACCAATGTCTATCTGGACACACATCAGCAATCAGCCTGAACAGGACCAATGTCTATCTGGACACACATCAGCAATCAGCCTGAACAGGACCAATGTCTATCTGGACACACATCAGCAATCAGCCTGAACAGGACCAATGTCTATCTGGACACACATCAGCAATCAGCCTGAATAGGACCAATGTCTATCTGGACACACATCAGCAATCAGCCTGAACAGGACCAATGTCTATCTGGACACACATCAGCAATCAGCCTGAACAGAACCAATGTCTATCTGTACACACATCAGCAATCAGCCTGAACAGAACCCATGTCTATCTGGACACACATCACCAATCAGCCTGAACAGGACCAATGTCTATCTGGACACACATCAGCAATCAGCCTGAACAGAACCCATGTCTATCTGGACACACATCACCAATCAGCCTGAACAGGACCAATGTCTATCTGGACACACATCAGCAATCAGCCTGAACAGAACCAATGGGCACAAAAAGAAAAGAGCTGTAGAAAGTTATTCACCTTATTACAAATCTGTATACAAATTTTACCTTTAGAAAAATCAAGTGTGATACTTGCTATTTAGGCAATGTTAGTGCTATGTTCAATCCATAGCGCTGAAGATCCCCTGTATAGCGCGATTGAAATGTAAAGAATGTTTGAAGAGTCTGCATACGGTGCCTTCGGAAAGTTTTCAGACCCCTTGACTTTTTCCACATTTTGTTACGTTACAGCCTAATTCTAAAATGGATTAAATTAAAACAATTCCTCAGCAATCTACACACAATTTTCTTTTTTGCTAATTTATAAAAGTTAAAAACATAAATTATTTACATAAGTATTCAGACCCTTTGCTGAGACTCGAAATTGAGCTCAGGTGTATCCTGTTTCCATTGATCATCCTTGAGATGTTTCTACAACTTGATTGGAGTCCACCTGTGGTAAATTCAATTGATTGGACATGATTTGGAAAGGCACACACCTGTCTATATAAAGGTCCCACAGTTGACAGTGTATGTCAGAGCAAAAACCAAGCCATGAGGTCGAAGGAATTGTCCATAGAGCTCAGCGACAGGATTGTGTCGAGGCACAGATCTGGGGAAGGGTACCAAAACATTTATGCAGCATTGAAGGTCCCCAAGAACACAGAGGCCACCATCATTCTTAAATGGAAGAAGTTTGGAACCACCAAGACTTCCTAGAGCTGGCCGCCTGGCCAAACTGAGCAATCGGGGGAGAAGGGCCTTGGTCAGGGAGGTGACTAAGAACCCGATGGTCACTCTGACAGAGCTCTAGAGTTCCTCTGTGGAGATGGGAGAACCTTCCAGAAGGACAACCTTCTCTGCAGCACTCCACCAATCAGACCTTTATGGTGGAGGCCAGACAGAAGCCACTCCTCAGTAAAAAGACACATGACAGCCCGCTTGGAGTTTGCCAAAAGGACTCAGGTCATGAGAAACAAGAAGTTAGTCCTAAATATTTCAAAAAGGCACCTAAAACCAAGAGAAACAAGATTCTCTGGTCTGATGAAACCAAGATTGAACTCTTTGGCCTGAATGCCAAGCGTCACGTCTGGAGGAAACCTGGCACCATCCCTACGGTGAAGCATGGCGGTGGCAGCATCATGCTGTGGGGATGTTTTTCAGCGGCAGGGACTGGGAGACTAGTCAGGATCGAGGCAAAGATGAACGGAGCAAAGTACAGAGAGATCCTTGATGAAAACCTGCTCCAGAGCGCTCAGGACCTCACTGGGGCGAAGGTCACCTTCCAACAGGACAACGACCCTAAGCACACAGCCAAGACAACGCAGTAGTGGCTTCGGGACAAGTCTCTGAATGTCCTTGTGTGGCCCAGCCAGAGCCCGGACTTGAACCCGATCGAACATCTTGGAATAATCTACAATCCATGCTTCATCTAGATATGTTAGTGCCACTGAATGAATTTAAAATATTGATGGGAGACTGTTACGGAGGAGTGTAAATGCTTTTTTTAGGCTGGATCATGTTGTTGTATTGTATGTATTAATTCTGTAATGTATTGATTGTTGCTGCCTTCTTGGCCAGGTCTCCCTTGAAACAGAGACTCTGGGTCTCAATGGGCTTTTCATGGTTAAATAAAGGTTAAATAAAATAACATCTCTAGAGACCTGAGAATAGTTTTGCAGCAATGCTCCCCATCAACCTGACATTTCAGGTCCTCCCAAGCAGAGACGAATGGGAGAAACTCCCCAAATACAGGTGTTCCAAGCTTGTATCTTCAACAAAGTACTGAGTAAAGGATCTGAATACTTATGTAAATGTAATATTTCATTTTTTATTTGTAATAAATTATCAAAGTTTAGCTTTTTCATTATGGGGTATTGTGTGCAAATTGATGAGGGGGATAAAATAACAATTGAATACGTTTTAGAATAAAGTTGTAACGTAAAGAACATTTGGAAAAAGTCAAGGGATCTGAATAGTTTCCGGAGGGTCAGGTGAAAATGTCAAGTTGTTCAGTTTGAGGTTCAGTTTGACATAATCATGAGATCAAATCAGAATGACTTGTCCATCAAGTGCTACAATAATTAATGGCAATACATTTGAATGTGTCATTGTTTAGAAAATCCTAAAACCAACCCCATAAGTTGTACATGGCTGTGTCATACAAATTCATTTAGAATACAAACGATCATAATAATTTCAGACGTGATACTAAATCATTAGTTGAGAGAAGGCATGTTTTTAACTATTTGGATCCTAGTAAGAAGAGCTAGAAGTGTGAGAGTTTGTGGCTTTGAGGTTCAATTCCTGCCTTCAAACACAGAGGTTATGGGTTCAAATCCTGGGTTTGAGTTAGTGGAAATTTCAGCAAGTCAAAACGACAAGGAAACAGTTAAGAGGTGTGAAGGAGTCTGTGGCTCTGGTGTAAAGATCTCGAAATTGAGGTTCAAACCCAGTCACAGCTCTGGATCAGGATGTGGTCATAAACCTCTGAGAAAGTAGACAATTAAGTTTTCAAATTGACCTTTTTAAAAACCTACAGGTCTACTTTTTCCAGAGGTTTTCCTCCATAACTGATGCTGTTCACAGGAGGGGAAACCCCCATCAGTTGTCACAGTCCTCCAAGCTTTGTCAGGAATCATACCTACAACCCCATGCTTATGGGGTGAGATCTTTACCACTGAGCCACCAGCTCACATTCCAAAACACGTCTCTTAGTGTATTTGACGTTAAGATTTGACTCAGGCGGAGCAGACAGTTGCACATCCCGTCCACATGGGGGCAATGTTGAAGCAGAAACAAAAGCCCAGCCACAGATCCCTGTGGCAGAAATATCAACCAGGCCTACATGATACCTACTGTTTCAAATGAGACATGTGAACACTGGAATCCTATCTTATCTCCTCACCCCAGCACTGCCTCTTGAACAAGAGACATGTTAAGAAAGCAGTGAACTCATGACCTCTGGTCAACCAGGTGGGGGTCATCCCAGAGAGCTCAGCTAGGTCTGATTGATCTCTCCTCATTTCCACTGGACCTTTCACAAGACTTGAAGAGGCACCTCAGACTGTTTCCTCTCCACTGGACCTTTCACAAGACTTGAAGAGGCACCTCAGACTGTTTCCTCTCCACTGGACCTTTCACAAGACTTGAAGAGGCACCTCAGACTGTTTCCTCTCCACTGGACCTTTCACAAGACTTGAAGAGGCACCTCAGACTGTTTCCTCTCCACTGGACCTTTCACAAGACTTGAAGAGGCACCTCAGACTGTTTCCTCTCCACTGGACCTTTCACAAGACTTGAAGAGGCACCTCAAGACTGATTCAAAGTTGTCAGTCACTGAGCATCAGTAATACAAACACAAAGAAATACAAATAAGTACAGTTTATCCTCCAAATGAAGCACTAGAAGTAAAAATGAGGCAAAAAAAAATAGATTTAATAAAAGGGAGTTTACTGTAGAAATATTCCGTGAAAAATTGACCCTAGAAAGAACGTTGTGTTTTTAGAGACGACGGTGTGTGTGGAGTACCGATGGTGCCAGTATGTGTGATATTCCCTTGAGATCCATCAGACCTATGGCTGCAAATCTCCAGAAACTTTCTCACTAGTCACATATTTTCCAGAAATCAGTAGTGAATAAGCAGGCAATCCAAGAGCATCCAACTGGGATTAGGGAAATGTGACCAGAAATCCCAAATTACACCACACTCTGTCTACCACTCTCTCTGCTGTACCCAGAGGATGAAGAGTCTGAGCAGCTGTGGTGGGAGAAGTCTATGAAGATGCCATCAGGGTCAGAGTCCATAGAGTCCAGTATCTGATCTACCACTGTCTCCGGGCTGGAGGAACAGCTGGGGATCGACCCCGTCTCCGAACCAGAGCGGGCCTGACACAGAACAGAGGGGGACACTGTCGACTCCCCCCCACCGTGGAGGAAGGGTCCTGGGGAGTGGGAGTCCTGAAAGATGGAGGGCTGGAGGTGGGACCCCAAAGACTCAGACCCCACAGACCCACAGAGATCCAGACTTCCACCACCTCCACCACAACCCAACCCTGTCAGGCTGAGCTCCTGCTCCAGGGAGGAGAGGCCCGGCTGGGCCGCGGAGGCCAGGGAGGAAGTGGTGGTGATGTCGGTGATGGCGCCTTCTTCCAGACAGGAAGTCATCTCGCAGACGGAATGGCGGCGGATGCCCACGCTGCTCACAGAGCCTGTCTCGGTATCATACTCCACCACAGGCGTCAACATGGGCACGTTGTAGGACTTGGAGCGCATCACCAGGTTCTTTGCGGGGGCGTCGCCTGACTTGGGCCACCGCCGCTGCAGACGCTTTTCTGGAGAGAGGGAGGGAGGAGGGGTGAAGAGGGATGAGTGAAGGAGAGAAAGAAGTGGTGGGATGGAGGGAGGGGTGGTGGGATGGAGGGAGGGAGGGAGGGAGGGAGGGAGGAGGGAGGGAGGGAGGGAGGGAGGGAGGGAGGGAGGGAGGGAGGGAGGGAGGGAGGGAGGAGGGAGGGAGGGTGAAGAGGGATGAGTGAAGGAGAGAAAGAAGTGGGAGGAGGGGTGAAGAGGGATGAGTGAAGGAGAGAGGGAGGGAGGAGGGGTGAAGAGGGATGAGTGAAGGAGAGAAAGAAGTGGTGGGATGGAGGGAGGGAGGGATGGAGGGATGGAGGGAGGGAGGAGGGGTGAAGAGGGATGAGTGAAGGAGAGAAAGAAGTGGTGGGATGGAGGGAGGGAGGGAGGGAGGGAGGGAGGGAGAGAGGAGGGGTGAAGAGGGATGAGTGAAGGAGAGAAAGAAGTGGTGGGATGGAGGGAGGGAGGGAGGGAGAGAGGAGGGGTGAAGAGGGATGAGTGAAGGAGAGAAAGAAGTGGTGGGATGGAGGGAGGGAGAAAGATGGGATGTGAAGAAGTGAAAACAACACAGACGTTGAGGTTGTCTAGACTAGTATAGCACAGGAAACTAACAGCATATCAGTTGAACAGCTGTGGCTGGAGAGTAAAAATCATGCATGATGAAATGGAAATCATTTAGCTGTATGAGTATTAGTCTAACTACCCAGTACGCAGGAGGAGTATTGCATTGAGGATCCGTCATTGGAGTAGAGGCCGTGGGTTCCCAGGTAGGGAGACACCACCTTCTGAACCAAAGCTTCCAGACGCAGGTAGTCCTCAGTCACTCCTTTAGACTCATGGACACTCTGGAACACACACATCACAGTTAGTCCTCAGTCACTCCTTTAGAATCATGGACACTCTGGAACACACACATCACAGTTAGTCCTCAGTCACTCCTTTAGACTCATGGACACTCTGGAACACACACATCACAGTTAGTCCTCAGTCACTCCTTTAGACTCATGGACACTCTGGAACACACACATCACAGTTAGTCCTCAGTCACTCCTTTAGACTCATGGACACTCTGGAACACACACATCACAGTTAGTCCTCAGTCACTCCTTTAGACTCATGGACACTCTGGAACACACACATCACAGTTAGTCCTCAGTCACTCCTTTAGACTCATGGACACCCTGGAACACACACATCACAGTTAGTCCTCAGTCACTCCTTTAGAATCATGGACACCCTGGAACACACACATCACAGTTAGTCCTCAGTCACTCCTTTAGACTCATGGACACTCTGGAACACACACATCACAGTTAGTCCAACCACCTAAAATAAATCTGTCCTCAAACCATAACCATATTTGAGTCTATTGAAATCTCAGTTTCTGAGGAAATACATTGTCCATTAGAGGCTCTGTGTTTGCTGTTTAGAATAGAACATAGAGAAAGGGGTCAGAAAACAACGAGTAAATACTGAGCTGGAGGAAAGTAACTGAGTAACTGTACATCAGTGGAGAGCCAGTAACTAACTGTATATCAGAGGAGAGCCAGTAACTAACTGTACATCAGTGGAGAGCCAGTAACTAACTGTATATCAGAGGAGAGCCAGTAACTAACTGTATATCAGAGGAGAGCCAGTAACTAACTGTATATCAGAGGAGAGCCAGTAACTAACTGTATATCAGAGGAGAGCCAGTAACTAACTGTACATCAGTGGAGAGCCAGTAACTAACTGTACATCAGAGGAGAGCCAGTAACTAACTGTACATCAGAGGAGAGCCAGTAACTAACTGTATATCAGAGGAGAGCCAGTAACTAACTGTATATCAGTGGAGAGCCAGTAACTAACTGTATATCAGAGGAGAGCCAGTAACTAACTGTATATCAGTGGAGAGCCAGTAACTAACTGTATATCAGAGGAGAGCCAGTATCTAACTGTATATCAGAGGAGAGCCAGTAACTAACTGTACATCAGAGGAGAGCCAGTAACTAACTGTACATCAGAGGAGAGCCAGTAACTAACTGTACATCAGAGGAGAGCCAGTAACTAACTGTACATCAGAGGAGAGACAGTAACTAACTGTACATCAGAGGAGAGCCAGTAACTAACTGTACATCAGAGGAGAGCCAGTAACTAACTGTATATCAGAGGAGAGCCAGTAACTAACTGTATATCAGAGGAGAGCCAGTAACTAACTGTATATCAGAGGAGAGCCAGTAACTAACTGTATATCAGAGGAGAGCCAGTAACTAACTGTACATCAGAGGAGAGCCAGTAACTAACTGTATAACAGAGGAGAGACAGTAACTAACTGTATATCAGAGGAGAGCCAGTAACTAACTGTATATCAGAGGAGAGCCAGTAACTAACTGTATATCAGAGGAGAGCCAGTAACTAACTGTACATCAGAGGAGAGCCAGTAACTAACTGTACATCAGAGGAGAGCCAGTAACTAACTGTACATCAGAGGAGAGCCAGTAACTAACTGTACATCAGAGGAGAGACAGTAACTAACTGTATATCAGAGGAGAGCCAGTAACTAACTGTATATCAGAGGAGAGCCAGTAACTAACTGTACATCAGTGGAGAGCCAGTAACTAACTGTACATCAGAGGAGAGCCAGTAACTAACTGTATAACAGAGGAGAGCCAGTAACTAACTGTATATCAGAGGAGAGCCAGTAACTAACTGTATATCAGAGGAGAGCCAGTAACTAACTGTATATCAGAGGAGAGCCAGTAACTAACTGTATATCAGAGGAGAGCCAGTAACTAACTGTATATCAGAGGAGAGCCAGTAACTAACTGTATATCAGAGGAGAGCCAGTAACTAACTGTATATCAGAGGAGAGCCAGTAACTAACTGTATATCAGAGGAGAGCCAGTAACTAACTGTACATCAGAGGAGAGCCAGTAACTAACTGTACATCAGAGGAGAGCCAGTAACTAACTGTATATCAGAGGAGAGCCAGTAACTAACTGTATATCAGAGGAGAGCCAGTAACTAACTGTATATCAGAGGAGAGCCAGTAACTAACTGTATATCAGAGGAGAGTAACTAACTGTATATCAGAGGAGAGCCAGTAACTAACTGTATATCAGAGGAGAGCCAGTAACTAACTGTATATCAGAGGAGAGCCAGTAACTAACTGTATATCAGAGGAGAGCCAGTAACTAACTGTATATCAGAGGAGAGCCAGTAACTAACTGTATATCAGAGGAGAGCCAGTAACTAACTGTATAACAGAGGAGAGCCAGTAACTAACTGTACATCAGAGGAGAGCCAGTAACTAACTGTACATCAGAGGAGAGCCAGTAACTAACTGTACATCAGAGGAGAGCCAGTAACTAACTGTATAACAGAGGAGAGCCAGTAACTAACTGTATATCAGAGGAGAGCCAGTAACTAACTGTATATCAGAGGAGAGCCAGTATCTAACTGTATATCAGAGGAGAGCCAGTAACTAACTGTATATCAGAGGAGAGCCAGTAACTAACTGTTTATCAGTGGAGAGCCAGTAACTAACTGTATATCAGAGGAGAGCCAGTAACTAACTGTACATCAGAGGAGAGCCAGTAACTAACTGTATATCAGAGGAGAGCCAGTAACTAACTGTATATCAGAGGAGAGCCAGTATCTAACTGTATATCAGAGGAGAGCCAGTAACTAACTGTATATCAGAGGAGAGCCAGTAACTAACTGTACATCAGAGGAGAGCCAGTAACTAACTGTATATCAGAGGAGAGTAACTAACTGTACATCAGAGGAGAGCCAGTAACTAACTGTATATCAGAGGAGAGCCAGTAACTAACTGTATATCAGAGGAGAGCCAGTAACTAACTGTATATCAGAGGAGAGCCAGTAACTAACTGTATATCAGAGGAGAGCCAGTAACTAACTGTATATCAGAGGAGAGCCAGTATCTAACTGTATATCAGAGGAGAGCCAGTAACTAACTGTTTATCAGTGGAGAGCCAGTAACTAACTGTATATCAGTGGAGAGCCAGTAACTAACTGTATATCAGAGGAGAGCCAGTAACTAACTGTATATCAGAGGAGAGCCAGTAACTAACTGTATATCAGAGGAGAGCCGGTAACTAACTGTATATCAGAGGAGAGCCGGTAACTAACTGTATATCAGAGGAGAGTAACTAACTGTATATCAGAGGAGCGCCAGTAACTAACTGTATATCAGAGGAGAGCCAGTAACTAACTGTATATCAGAGGAGAGCCAGTAACTAACTGTATATCAGAGGAGAGCCAGTAACTAACTGTATATCAGAGGAGAGCCAGTAACTAACTGTATATCAGAGGAGAGCCAGTAACTAACTGTATATCAGAGGAGAGCCAGTAACTAACTGTATATCAGAGGAGAGCCAGTAACTAACTGTACATCAGAGGAGAGCCAGTAACTAACTGTACATCAGAGGAGAGCCAGTAACTAACTGTACATCAGAGGAGAGCCAGTAACTAACTGTATATCAGAGGAGAGCCAGTAACTAACTGTATATCAGAGGAGAGCCAGTAACTAACTGTATATCAGAGGAGAGCCAGTAACTAACTGTATATCAGAGGAGAGCCAGTAACTAACTGTATATCAGAGGAGAGCCAGTAACTAACTGTATATCAGAGGAGAGCCAGTAACTAACTGTATATCAGAGGAGAGCCAGTAACTAACTGTATATCAGAGGAGAGCCAGTAACTAACTGTATATCAGAGGAGAGCCAGTAACTAACTGTATATCAGAGGAGAGCCAGTAACTAACTGTACATCAGAGGAGAGCCAGTAACTAACTGTACATCAGAGGAGAGCCAGTAACTAACTGTATATCAGAGGAGAGCCAGTAACTAACTGTATATCAGAGGAGAGCCAGTAACTAACTGTATATCAGAGGAGAGCCAGTAACTAACTGTATATCAGAGGAGAGCCAGTAACTAACTGTATATCAGAGGAGAGCCAGTAACTAACTGTATATCAGAGGAGAGCCAGTAACTAACTGTATATCAGAGGAGAGCCAGTAACTAACTGTATATCAGAGGAGAGCCAGTAACTAACTGTATATCAGAGGAGAGCCAGTAACTAACTGTATATCAGAGGAGAGCCAGTAACTAACTGTATAACAGAGGAGAGCCAGTAACTAACTGTACATCAGAGGAGAGCCAGTAACTAACTGTACATCAGAGGAGAGCCAGTAACTAACTGTACATCAGAGGAGAGCCAGTAACTAACTGTATAACAGAGGAGAGCCAGTAACTAACTGTATATCAGAGGAGAGCCAGTAACTAACTGTATATCAGAGGAGAGCCAGTATCTAACTGTATATCAGAGGAGAGCCAGTAACTAACTGTATATCAGAGGAGAGCCAGTAACTAACTGTTTATCAGTGGAGAGCCAGTAACTAACTGTATATCAGAGGAGAGCCAGTAACTAACTGTACATCAGAGGAGAGCCAGTAACTAACTGTATATCAGAGGAGAGCCAGTAACTAACTGTATATCAGAGGAGAGCCAGTATCTAACTGTATATCAGAGGAGAGCCAGTAACTAACTGTATATCAGAGGAGAGCCAGTAACTAACTGTACATCAGAGGAGAGCCAGTAACTAACTGTATATCAGAGGAGAGTAACTAACTGTACATCAGAGGAGAGCCAGTAACTAACTGTATATCAGAGGAGAGCCAGTAACTAACTGTATATCAGAGGAGAGCCAGTAACTAACTGTATATCAGAGGAGAGCCAGTAACTAACTGTATATCAGAGGAGAGCCAGTAACTAACTGTATATCAGAGGAGAGCCAGTATCTAACTGTATATCAGAGGAGAGCCAGTAACTAACTGTTTATCAGTGGAGAGCCAGTAACTAACTGTATATCAGTGGAGAGCCAGTAACTAACTGTATATCAGAGGAGAGCCAGTAACTAACTGTATATCAGAGGAGAGCCAGTAACTAACTGTATATCAGAGGAGAGCCAGTAACTAACTGTATATCAGAGGAGAGCCGGTAACTAACTGTATAACAGAGGAGAGCCAGTAACTAACTGTATATCAGAGGAGCGCCAGTAACTAACTGTATATCAGAGGAGAGCCAGTAACTAACTGTATATCAGAGGAGAGCCAGTAACTAACTGTATATCAGAGGAGAGCCAGTAACTAACTGTATATCAGAGGAGAGCCAGTAACTAACTGTATATCAGAGGAGAGCCAGTAACTAACTGTATATCAGAGGAGAGCCAGTAACTAACTGTACATCAGAGGAGAGCCAGTAACTAACTGTACATCAGAGGAGAGCCAGTAACTAACTGTACATCAGAGGAGAGCCAGTAACTAACTGTATATCAGAGGAGAGCCAGTAACTAACTGTATATCAGAGGAGAGCCAGTAACTAACTGTATATCAGAGGAGAGCCAGTAACTAACTGTATATCAGAGGAGAGCCAGTAACTAACTGTATATCAGAGGAGAGCCAGTAACTAACTGTATATCAGAGGAGAGCCAGTAACTAACTGTATATCAGAGGAGAGCCAGTAACTAACTGTATATCAGAGGAGAGCCAGTAACTAACTGTACATCAGAGGAGAGCCAGTAACTAACTGTACATCAGAGGAGAGCCAGTAACTAACTGTACATCAGAGGAGAGCCAGTAACTAACTGTATATCAGAGGAGAGCCAGTAACTAACTGTATAACAGAGGAGAGCCAGTAACTAACTGTATATCAGAGGAGAGCCAGTAACTAACTGTATATCAGAGGAGAGCCAGTAACTAACTGTATAACAGAGGAGAGCCAGTAACTAACTGTATATCAGAGGAGAGCCAGTAACTAACTGTATATCAGAGGAGAGCCAGTAACTAACTGTATATCAGAGGAGAGCCAGTAACTAACTGTATAACAGAGGAGAGCCAGTAACTAACTGTATATCAGAGGAGAGCCAGTAACTAACTGTACATCAGAGGAGAGCCAGTAACTAACTGTACATCAGAGGAGAGCCAGTAACTAACTGTATAACAGAGGAGAGCCAGTAACTAACTGTATATCAGAGGAGAGCCAGTAACTAACTGTATATCAGAGGAGAGCCAGTATCTAACTGTATATCAGAGGAGAGCCAGTAACTAACTGTATATCAGAGGAGAGCCAGTAACTAACTGTTTATCAGTGGAGAGCCAGTAACTAACTGTATATCAGAGGAGAGCCAGTAACTAACTGTACATCAGAGGAGAGCCAGTAACTAACTGTATATCAGAGGAGAGCCAGTAACTAACTGTATATCAGAGGAGAGCCAGTATCTAACTGTATATCAGAGGAGAGCCAGTAACTAACTGTATATCAGAGGAGAGCCAGTAACTAACTGTACATCAGAGGAGAGCCAGTAACTAACTGTATATCAGAGGAGAGTAACTAACTGTACATCAGAGGAGAGCCAGTAACTAACTGTATATCAGAGGAGAGCCAGTAACTAACTGTATATCAGAGGAGAGCCAGTAACTAACTGTATATCAGAGGAGAGCCAGTAACTAACTGTATATCAGAGGAGAGCCAGTAACTAACTGTATATCAGAGGAGAGCCAGTATCTAACTGTATATCAGAGGAGAGCCAGTAACTAACTGTTTATCAGTGGAGAGCCAGTAACTAACTGTATATCAGTGGAGAGCCAGTAACTAACTGTATATCAGAGGAGAGCCAGTAACTAACTGTATATCAGAGGAGAGCCAGTAACTAACTGTATATCAGAGGAGAGCCGGTAACTAACTGTATATCAGAGGAGAGCCGGTAACTAACTGTATAACAGAGGAGAGCCAGTAACTAACTGTATATCAGAGGAGAGTAACTAACTGTATATCAGAGGAGCGCCAGTAACTAACTGTATATCAGAGGAGAGCCAGTAACTAACTGTACATCAGAGGAGAGCCAGTAACTAACTGTATATCAGAGGAGAGCCAGTAACTAACTGTATATCAGAGGAGAGCCAGTAACTAACTGTATATCAGAGGAGAGCCAGTAACTAACTGTATATCAGAGGAGAGCCAGTAACTAACTGTATATCAGAGGAGAGCCAGTAACTAACTGTATATCAGAGGAGAGCCAGTAACTAACTGTATATCAGAGGAGAGCCAGTAACTAACTGTATATCAGAGGAGAGCCAGTAACTAACTGTACATCAGAGGAGAGCCAGTAACTAACTGTACATCAGAGGAGAGCCAGTAACTAACTGTACATCAGAGGAGAGCCAGTAACTAACTGTATATCAGAGGAGAGCCAGTAACTAACTGTATAACAGAGGAGAGCCAGTAACTAACTGTATATCAGAGGAGAGCCAGTAACTAACTGTATATCAGAGGAGAGCCAGTAACTAACTCTACATCAGAGGAGAGCCAGTATCTAACTGTATATCAGAGGAGAGCCAGTAACTAACTGTACATCAGAGGAGAGCCAGTAACTAACTGTACATCAGAGGAGAGCCAGTAACTAACTGTACATCAGAGGAGAGCCAGTAACTAACTGTACATCAGAGGAGAGACAGTAACTAACTGTACATCAGAGGAGAGCCAGTAACTAACTGTACATCAGAGGAGAGCCAGTAACTAACTGTACATCAGAGGAGAGCCAGTAACTAACTGTACATCAGAGGAGAGCCAGTAACTAACTGTACATCAGAGGAGAGCCAGTAACTAACTGTATATCAGAGGAGAGCCAGTAACTAACTGTACATCAGAGGAGAGCCAGTAACTAACTGTACATCAGAGGAGAGCCAGTAACTAACTGTACATCAGAGGAGAGCCAGTAACTAACTGTACATCAGAGGAGAGACAGTAACTAACTGTACATCAGAGGAGAGCCAGTAACTAACTGTACATCAGAGGAGAGCCAGTAACTAACTGTATATCAGAGGAGAGCCAGTAACTAACTGTATATCAGAGGAGAGCCAGTAACTAACTGTATATCAGAGGAGAGCCAGTAACTAACTGTATATCAGAGGAGAGCCAGTAACTAACTGTATATCAGAGGAGAGCCAGTAACTAACTGTACATCAGAGGAGAGCCAGTAACTAACTGTACATCAGAGGAGAGCCAGTAACTAACTGTACATCAGAGGAGAGCCAGTAACTAACTGTATATCAGAGGAGAGCCAGTAACTAACTGTATAACAGAGGAGAGCCAGTAACTAACTGTATATCAGAGGAGAGCCAGTAACTAACTGTATATCAGAGGAGAGCCAGTAACTAACTGTATATCAGAGGAGAGCCAGTAACTAACTGTATATCAGAGGAGAGCCAGTAACTAACTGTACATCAGAGGAGAGCCAGTAACTAACTGTACATCAGAGGAGAGCCAGTAACTAACTGTACATCAGAGGAGAGCCAGTAACTAACTGTATATCAGAGGAGAGCCAGTAACTAACTGTATAACAGAGGAGAGCCAGTAACTAACTGTATATCAGAGGAGAGCCAGTAACTAACTGTATATCAGAGGAGAGCCAGTAACTAACTCTACATCAGAGGAGAGCCAGTAACTAACTGTATATCAGAGGAGAGACAGTAACTAACTGTATATCAGAGGAGAGCCAGTATCTAACTGTATATCAGTGGAGAGCCAGTAACTAACTGTATATCAGAGGAGAGCCAGTAACTAACTGTATATCAGAGGAGAGCCAGTAACTAACTGTACATCAGAGGAGAGCCAGTAACTAACTGTATATCAGAGGAGAGCCAGTAACTAACTGTATATCAGAGGAGAGCCAGTAACTAACTGTATATCAGTGGAGAGCCAGTAACTAACTGTATATCAGAGGAGAGCCAGTAACTGTCCCACCCTGTGCCAACCATTGACAGTAAAGTAATATGTGCAAACCATGGAAAATCCCAGACTGAGTGTTAGCTAATGACACTAAATACCTATTATGGAAAGATCTGGAACTAGTTTGCTTGTTTGGGACTTCATTTAACCAAATCCTTCCCAGAACAACTTCTTTACCAGAACTATTTTGTCATGAAACCTGAAAAGGAACAAAACATTGGTGAAGGCAAACTGTCTTCAGATAATACATTGACTCACTCAACCACAGCCCAAAACATCTAGCCAACCAGTTTGACAACCACCACATCAATGCATTGACTGGAGTAATGACATCAATGCATAACAAGTAAATAGGAGAGAAATTGTTCACAGATGAAAGCTCTTACAACACAACAAATACCAATGAGACAGAGAGAGAGAGAGAGAGAGAGAGAGAGAGAGAGAGAGAGAGAGAGAGAGAGAGAGAGAGAGAGAGAGAGAGATCCATTGCCGATGGGGTATGGAAACAACATTTTAACAAAACGTACATTCTTCCCTTGTCAAAACAAACTGATCCTTTGTCTGTGTGCCCTCTGGATGCTTTAATCAGTAGCAGATGTGGCCTAGTGAGAAATACAGGCCAGTTAGATAGAACGGTGTCTCCAGTGTAAGGTCTACTCTGTAGTGTCACCCAAGCTGTACCACAGAGTAATGAGAGAGAGAGAGAGAGAGAGAGAGAGAGAGAGAGAGAGAGAGAGAGAGAGAGAGAGAGAGAGAGAGAGAGAGAGAGAGAGAGAGAGAAACAGAGACAGAGAGAGCGAGATAAAAGGAAAGAGGATGATTCTGATTTTTACTCCCTTTGAGAAGAGTGAGTAGAAAGAGAAATTCATCTAATTGAGGGTGATACTGAGTAAGACTCCCATCTTGCACCTTAGTCTGAATTCTAGAGCAGTGACGATATCAGTATCACTATATTTAGTCTAAATTCTAGAGCTGTGACGATATCAGTATCACTATATTTAGTCTGAATTCTAGAGCTGTGACGATATCAGTATCACTATATTTAGTCTGAATTCTAGAGCTGTGACGATATCAGTATCACTATATTTAGTCTAAATTCTAGAGCTGTGACGATATCAGTATCACTATATTTAGTCTGAATTCTAGAGCTGTGACGATATCAGTATCACTATATTTAGTCTGAATTCTAGAGCTGTGATGCTGTCTGTCTCTGTGTGTGCGTGTGTTTGATTCCAGATACATACTGTGGGGAAAAAGCACTAGGTCTTTCCAGTCTGTACTGCTGGTACTTCTCCCACCCTGAAACACGTGTGCTTAAGACTACAGAAGAGACACACATTACCTTTAGGGAAATGTCCTTTTCTAGTTCAATATGGCCTTGCCCAGCCCACCATCGCCAAGATCTAACCCACCATCGCCAAGGTCTAACCCAGCATTACCAAGGTCTAACCCAGCATTACCAAGGTCTAACCCAGCATTACCAAGGTCTAACCCAGCATTAACAAGGTCTAACCCAGCATTACCAAGGTCTAACCCAGCATTACCAAGGTCTAACCCAGCATTACCAAGGTCTAACCCAGCATTACCAAGGTTTAACCCAGCATTACCAAGGTTTAACCCAGCATTACCAAGGTCTAACCCAGCATTACCAAGGTCTAACCCAGCATTACCAAGGTCTAACCCAGCATTACCAAGGTCTAACCCAGCATTACCAAGATCTAACCCACCATCGCCAAGGTCTAACCCAGCATTACCAAGGTCTAACCCAGCATTAACAAGGTCTATCCCTGCATGGCTGCCTGTCTCTTTAGGGAAGGGGAGAGTGATGTAAGCAAGGGTGTAATTTCCCTCACCCCTCCTCACCCCGGGACTTCAAACAAGAATGTGTGTGTTTCCTTACATTAGCTTGCTGGAACAGTGTGTTCCAATAGGAATGCTAATGAGGCTGGCTATGCTAACAGACAGGCCCTGGCTGAAGGGGAGGCAGAGTGTTCTACAGAGCAGTTAATAAAGCAGAGAGAGGAGAAAGAGGAGGTGAAGTCTGTCACCTTTACTGGTCTTTGTTCTGCCTTTAGTGTGATGCTACATACTTCTAGGTACTGATACGGATACTGATATTGGTTCTGATACTGGTATTGCTTCTGATACTGGTACTGCTCTGAAACTGATACTGTTCTGATACTGGTACGGCTCTGATACTAGTTCTGGTACTGGTTCTGATATTGATACTGATGCTGATACTGGTATTGATACTGATGCTGGTACTAGTTCTGATACTGGTTCTGGTTCTTGTACTGGTTCTGGTTCTGCCTAGAGCCGCTCCTCTTTCTTTTCTCTCTCTCGGTCCTGTTCTTTCCTCTCTCCTCTCTTGGTCCTGTTCTCTGTTCTCTCGGTCCTGTTCTCTCCTCTCTCTTGGTTCTGTTCTCTGTTCTCTTGGTCCGGTTCTCTCCTCTCTCTTTGTCCTGTTCTCTGTTCTCTCCTCTCTTTCTATTTCTGCTGCATCCCAGTGTTCTCCATTGCTCTCTGTCTCCTAGTATTGGTTATTTGTATCCATGACCCTCACTCCCTGTCTCTCTCTCTGTCCATCCCTCAGTCTCTTTATCCATCTCTCTAGTTTCTCTCTCTACTCTACGATCTCTCCTGTGTGCTCCAGTTTGTCCCTGGCTCCTGGCGTCTGGCAGAGAGGAGACAGCAGATCTGGGTCACCCAGTCACTCTAATGATGTCAGTGGAGAACTGTGCAGAGAAGTCACAGACACACAGATGCATGCATACACACATACACACACACTGAGGTGGGGGTCGACAGCAGTCATGGGAAGAAGGCTCCATTCTGACTTCACACTGAGACAGTTTCCTGTCAGATCGCTCTCCTGCTCACTATATCACACTCTCTCTGGTCTGGCATCCTGCTAATCACTGAGAAAAGAGATGATCTGGTCTGGCATTCTGCTAACCACTGAGAACAGAGATGATCTGGTCTGGCATCCTGCTAACCACTGAGAACAGAGATGATCTGGTCTGGCATACTGCTAACCACTGAGAACAGAGATGATCTGGTCTGGCATACTGCTAACCACTGAGAACAGAGATGATTTGGTCTGGCATCCTGCTAACCACTGAGAACAGAGATGATTTGGTCTGGCATCCTGCTAACCACTGAGAACAGAGATGATCTGGTCTGGCATTCTGCTAACCACTGAGAACAGAGATGATCTGGTCTGGCATACTGCTAAACACTGAGAACAGAGATGATATGGCCAGGCATACTGCTAACCACCGAGAACAGAGATGATATGGCCAGGCATACTGCTAACCGCTGAGAAAATAAATGATCTGGTCTGGCATCCTGCTAACCACTGAGAACAGAGATGATCTGGTCTGGCATACTGCTAACCACTGAGAACAGAGATGATCTGGTCTGGCATCCTGCTAACCACTGAGAACAGAGATGATCTGGTCTGGCATCCTGCTAACCACTGAGAACAGAGATGATCTGGTCTGGCATCCTGCTAACCACTGAGAACAGAGATGATCTGGTCTGGCATCCTGCTAACCACTGAGAACAGAGATGATCTGGGCTGGCATCCTGCTAACCACTGAGAACAGAGATGATCTGGGCTGGCATCCTGCTAACCACTGAGAACAGAGATGATCTGGGCTGGCATCCTGCTAACCACTGAGAACAGAGATGATCTGGTCTGGCATCCTGCTAATCACTGAGAACAGAGATGATCTGGGCTGGCATCCTGCTAACCACTGAGAACAGAGATGATCCAGATAACGGCACATAACTCAGCCCAATACGACGGATGTCTTACTTCGTATGCAGTTACTATTTTATAGTGATGTTGATGTGGAATCATAGAAGATTGCCTGAAGGATGGAGAGAAGAAGAAGTCCCACGTCTCTGCCAGGGAATCCAGTAGCTTCTGACCTGGGGGCAACCAGGAAGTCAAAACAACCAATAGCTTCTAAACTGGTGGAAACCAGGAAGTCAAAACAACCAGTAGCTTCTGACCTGGGGACAACCAGGAAGTCAAAACAACCAGTAGCCTCTGACCTGGGGACAACCAGGAAGTCAAAACAACCAGTAGCATCTGACCTGGGGGCAACCAGGAAGTCAAAACAACCAGTAGCATCTGACCTGGGGGCAACCAGGAAGTCAAAACAACCAATATCTTCTGACCTGGGGACAACCAGGAAGTAAAAACAACCAATCCCTAAAAACGTCCACAGCTGCACCACTGAGAGCATCTTGACTGGCTGCATCACCGCTTGGTATGGCAACTGCTTGGCATCCGACCGCAAGGCTCTACAGAGGGTAATGCATACAGCCCAGTACATCACTGAGGCTGAGCTCCCTGCCATCCAGGACCTCTATACCAGGCGGTGTCAGAGGAAGACCCTAAAAATTGTCAAAGACTCCAGCCACCCAAGTCATAAACGTTTCGCTCTGCTACCGCACGGCAAGTGGTATCAATGAAAGTCTGGAACCAAGTCTGGAACCAACAGGACCCTGAACAGCTTCTACCCTCAAGCCATAAGACTGATGAATAGCTACCCGGACTATCTGCATTGACCCTTTTTGCACTATTCAATTCAATTCAATAGACTTTTTTGACATGGAAAGTTAAATTACTTCCATTGTCAAAGTATACATATAAATGGTGGGACCAACAGCAATAATAATAATAATGGAAATGGGATTACCATTAACAGCAACTACAACAACACTATTAATGATCATGAATTAAAGCAGTAGTAGTAGACCAGTCTCAACCTGACTGAGAAGACACATGACGTGGTATATGAAAGCCAAAACAAAACGGGAAGTATTATTGACATTACATTGCACTTTTCACTGGCTGTCCCTCAGGTTGTGGCAGGAGGACACATATTTGGCTTTTCACCCAATCAATATTTTATAGTTAAATATATATTATAGTTTCAAATTCTCTGTACTGAATGAGACCTTTGGGAAATAATTATTCTCTTAGGCCTGAGTATTTGTCACAGTGTAAAAGGAAATGCAGCTCTGTCTCTACCTCTCCCCTGGAGCAGAGTGAGCTCAGCCTGTCCTCTCTGGGCAGCCAGGTTTGTCTGTGACGACCGGTCTCTATAGCCAGACTGTGCTCACTGAGTCTGTACCTAGTCAGTGTTTTCCTCAGTTTTCTATCAGTCACAGTGGTCAGATAGTCTGCCACCAAGTACTGTCTGTAGCATTGAAGTTTTTTTGTGGTGTCTTTCCAACAGGTGATGTATTTTCCTTTTTGATTTGTGATGATTTGGTTGGGCCAGATGTTCTGAGTGCTGTCCTGAGGCTCTATGGGGTTGGTTTGGGTTAGTGAACTGAGCCTCAGAACCAGCTGGCTGAGGGGACTCTTCTCTTGTTTCCTCTCTTGACATTGTAGAGCTGTGTGATGGAATGTTTTGTGGTCACTTGTTTTTCGATGGTTGTAAAATGTGATGGCTCTTGTTTCTATTTGAATGAGGAGGGGGTTTTGGCCCAGTTCTGCTCTACATGTGTTATTTTGAGTTTTTCTCTGCACTTGCAACACAGTCTGGCAAAATTCTGCATGCAGTATTTCAATTGGATGTTTGTCCCATTTGGTAAATTAATTATTAGAGAGTGGACTCCATACTTCACTGCCATATAGAGCAATTGGTTCAATAACTGACTAGATTGTTTTTTATGTTGCCAGATTCTAATTGGAATTTCGATTTTAATGTTCCTTTTAATGGCATAGAATGCTCTTCTTGCTTTGTCTCTCAGCTTGTTCACAGCCATGTGAAAGCTCCCTGTGTTGCTGATATTTAGTCCTAGATACGTGTAGCTTTTGGTGTGTTCGAATAGAACTGTGTCCAAATAGAATGATTTCAGGACCTTTTTTGGAATCTCATTATATTCAGTTTTTTTTTTATTAACGGTCAGAGCCCAGGTCTGACAGAACCTGTGATTAACAGTCAGAGCCCAGGTCTGACAGAACCTGTGATTAACAGTCAGAGCCCAGGTCTGACAGAACCTGTGATTAACGGTCAGAGCCCAGGTCTGACAGAACCTGTGGTTAACGGTCAGAGCCCAGGTCTGACAGAACCTGTGGTTAACGGTCAGAGCCCAGGTCTGACAGAACCTGTGATTAACAGTCAGAGCCCAGGTCTGACAGAACCTGTGATTAACGGTCAGAGCCCAGGTCTGACAGAACCTGTGGTTAACGGTCAGAGCCCAGGTCTGACAGAACCTGTGATTAACGGTCAGGGCCCAGGTCTGACAGAACCTGTGATTAACGGTCAGAGTACATTGATTTAATAACATCATATGTTTTCACTTTCCACTTTCTATTAGTTTATAAAAAAAAAGACCTTTGTGCCAAATTGAATCAAATGTTTTCTTGAAGTCTACAAAACACAAGTAGAGTGAGCCTTTGTTTTGGTTTACTTGTTGGTCAATTAGCGTGGAGGGTGTAAATGTGGTCTGTTGTAAGATCAGTTTTTAGAAATCCAATCTGGCTTCTGCTTAGGACGTTGTGTTCATCAAGGAAATGGTGTAGTCTGCTATTTATGATACAGCAGAGAATTTAACTCTTTGGACTCATCACATGAGCTGCTGCTACTGTTAATGATCTATCCTGTTGCCTAGTCACTTTATCCCTACCTATACGTAGATATCTACCTCAATTACCTCGTACCCCTGCACATTGACAAAAGTTCTATTTTGGTTTCATCTGACCATATGACATTCTCCCAATCCTCATCTGGATCATCCAAATGCTCTCTAGCAAACTTCAGACGGGCCTGAACATGTACTGGCTTAAGCAGGGGGACACGTCTGGCACTGCAGAATTTGAGTCCCTGGCGGCTTAGTGTGTTACTGATGGTAGGCTTTGTTACTTTGGTCCCAGCTCTCTGCAGGTCATTCACTAGGTCCCCCCGTGTGGTTCTGGGATTTTTGCTCACCGTTCTTGTGATCATTTTGACCCCACGGGTGAGATCTTGCGTGGAGCCCCAGATCGAGGAAGATTATCAGTGGTCTTGTATGTCTTCCATTTCCTAATAATTGCTCCCACAGTTGATTTCTTCAAACCAAGCTGCTTACCTATTGCAGATTCAGTCTTCCCAACCTGGTGCAGGTCTACAATTTTGTTTCTGGTGTCCTTTGACAGCTCTTTGGTCTTGGCCATAGTGGAGTTTGGAGTGTGACTGTTTGAGGTTGTGGACAGGTGTCTTTTATACTGATAACAAGTTCAAACAGGTGCCATTAATACAGGTAACGAGTGGAGGACAGAGGAGCCTCTTAAAGAAGAAGTTACAGGTCTGTGAGAGCCAGAAATCTTGCTTGTTTGTATGTGACCAAATACTTATTTTCCACCATAATTTGCAAATAAATTCATAAAAAATCCTACAATGTGATTTTCTGGATTTTTTTTCCTCATTTTGTCTGTCATAGTTGAAGTGTACCTATGATGAAAATTATAGGCCTCTCTCATCTTTTTAAGTGAGAGAACTTGCACAATTGGTGGCTGACTAAATACTTTTTTGCCCCACTGTATATAGTCAAGTTATCGTTACTCGTTGTGTATTTATTCCTTGTGTTATTGTCTTTCTATGTTTCTCTCTGCGTTGTTGGGAAGGGCCCGTTAGTAAGCATTTCAACATTAGTCTGCACCCTGTTGTTTACGATGCGACAAATAACATTTGATTAGAGTCCTTATGTGTCTGTGTGCATGCCTCTGTACGTGTTTGACTGTGTGTGTGTGTATGCCTCTGTACGTGTTTGACTGTGTGTGTGTGTGTGTGTGTGTATGCCTCTGTATGTGTTTGACTGTGTGTGTGTGTGTGTGTATGCCTCTGTATGTATGTGTTTGACTGTGTGTGTGTGTGTGTGTGTATGCCTCTGTATGTGTTTGACTGTGTGTGTCTGTGTGTATGCCTCTGTACGTGTTTGACTGTGTGTGTGTGTGTGCATGCCTCTGTACGTGTTTGACTGTATGCCTCTGTATGTGTTTGACTGTGTGTGTGTGTATGCCTCTGTACGTGTTTGACTGTGTGTGTGTGTGTGCATGCCTCTGTATGTGTTTGACTGTGTGTGTGTGTGTGTGTGCATGCCTCTGTATGTGTTTGACTGTGTGTATGTGTGTGTGTGTGCATGCCTCTGTACGTGTTTGACTGTGTGTGTGTATGCCTCTGTACGTGTTTGACTGTGTGTGCATGCCTCTGTACGTGTTTGACTGTGTGTGCATGTCTCTGTATGTGTTTTACTGTGTGTGTGTGTGTGTGTGCATGCCTCTGTATGTGTTTGACTGTGTGTATGTGTGTGTGTGCATGCCTCTGTACGTGTTTGACTGTGTGTGTGTGTGTGTATGCCTCTGTACATGTTTGACTGTGTGTGTGTGTGTGTGTGTGTGCATGCCTCTGTACGTGTTTGACTGTGTGTGTGTGTGTGTGTGTGCATGCCTCTGTACATGTTTGACTGTGTGTGTGTGTGTGTGCATGCCTCTGTACGTGTTTGACTGTGTGTGTGTGTGTGTGTGTGTGTGTGTGCATGCCTCTGTACGTGTTTGACTGTGTGTGTGTGTGTGTGCATGCCTCTGTACGTGTTTGACTATGTGTGTGTGTGTGTCCATGCCTCTGTACGTGTTTGACTGTGTGTGTGTGTGTGCATGCCTCTGTACGTGTTTGACTGTGTGTGTGAGTGTGTGTGTGTGTGCCTCTGTACGTGTTTGACTGTGTGTGTGTGTGTGTGTGTGTGTGCGCGCCTCTCTACTCCCTACCTGCAGTATCAGCAACATCTGTATGATAGAGGGCGGGACACGGGCGCGTGGGCGGGACAGAGCGTCCTCCAGCTTGATGTTCAGAGTGATAATGCTCCTGAAGTGAAGCAGGGCCAGCTGCCGCACCGACGGCTCCTTACCCTGGTGGAGATTACACACAGAGATTACACACACATAGAAACACATAGAGAGAGACACAGAGACAGAGAGAGAGAAAGAGAGAGAGAGAGACACACCATGCTTAGGGCCACTCAACATTCTATTGTATGTTGAAATGTTTTTGGAAAATCTATCAAATTCTCCTCATTTGTTTTGGAAAACTCTGTTGTGGAAGAATGTGCACTGGGCTGTTCAATAAATAACTAACTGTTCAAGTGGCTACTGTATGTTGCTTTTTAGTTGTCTGAATACAACGGAAACACTACGGGGAGAAGTAACCAGTGCTTGACTTGGGCAGGAGCTCACTGGAGCTGAGTACCAGCAGCTCACATGTTCTACTGCTTGAGCTGCTGTTCCTCTTATAGAATATTAGCTCACAGGTATTGTGGAGCTCCTGCAACTAAATATAAACAGACTGACACCCAAAATGAGGAACTGTACCTGTACTGGGTAGAAGATAGCCTGAAGCATGGACAGAACATCACAGAAGAAAAAGTCCCACGTCTCTGCCAAGGAGTCCAATAGCTTCTGACCTGGAGACAATCAGGAAGTCAAAATAACCAATCAGAAATTAGCACTTGTTGCTAATTAGCAAAGACTCAAAAGTTTGAATGTTTGATATGTTGTAATTTCTCATGGTTTGTCACAAATACTGTCACAGATACTGTCACAGATACTGCCACAGATACTGTCACAGATCCTCAAAACCACAAACACCAGCAGAGAGAGCTACATCAACAACCCCTCTCTCTCACACTGAGATCTGAGACCTGCTTGTGGCAGAGGGAATCTGGAGAGAGATTTAGTTCTCAGCTAGCTGTTTCTGAGCAGTGCTGCCAAATGGCACAGTGGTGGGGACGGCTGGGTCACGGTGGCGGGGACGGCTGGGTCACGGTGGCGGGGACGGCTGGGTCACGGTGGCGGGGGGCGCCTGGGTCACAGTGGTGGGGACGGCTGGGTCACAGTGGCGGGGGGCGGCTGGGTCACGGCTGGAGCAGAGGGCTACTGGGTTCAACCATCTGAAGAGGACAAGTCATTTTGAAAGGGTTCTATTGTGAGAAGCTGACTGACACCAAACGAGGAACCGAAGAGAGGCAGTAAAGGGAAGGAGGAAGGATAGGAGGGTGAGGGACGAGGCCTGGTTCAACTTCTTCAACAATGTCAAATCTGACATCTGGCTGTGGTCTGAGAGCTGTGACGTTAGTAACACTTCCTGTCTGGTCGCCATGACAATAGCACAGCAGCAGAAATAAGCTGTGTACTTGATGTCAGGGTCAGGTGGTTTGAGCGTCTTAACCACTTGACAAGACCTCAACAGAGACGATAATGGGCCACAATAGGCTACATCATGACCAACCAGTACTTCAAATAGTACTTCAAACAGTACTTCAAACAGTACTACAACAGTACTTCAAACAGTACTACGACAGTACTTCGGACAGTACTACGACAGTACTACGACAGTACTTCGAACAGTACTACGACAGTACTTCGAACAGTACTATGACAGTACTTCAAACAGTACTACGACAGTACTTCAAACAGTACTACAACAGTACTTCAAACAGTACTATGACAGTACTTCAAACAGTACTATGACAGTACTTCAAACAGTACTACAACAGTACTTCAAACAGTACTACGACAGTATTTCAAACAGCACTACGACAGTACTTCAAACAGTACTACAACAGTACTTCAAACAGTACTACAACAGTACTTCAAACAGCACTACGACAGTACTTCAAACAGTGCCACACCTTTATTGTATTACTAATGTAACATGATACATACCTTCATAGAAACGCATTTTGTCCCTCAGTATCACCATTCCCTTTGTCAGCAGCTGATTCTGCAGAGGTGGAAAGAAAACAAGGTTTCACATTCTACGACCATGACTTTTTCTACTATATTAAGAGTAATGTTAGCAATATCAGAGTAATGTTAGCATTATCAGAGTAATGTTAGTAATATCAGAGTAATGTTAGTATTATCAGAGTAATGTTAGTAATATCAGAGTAATGTTAGTAATATCAGAGTAATGGTAGTAATATCAGAGTAATGGTAGTAATATCAGAGTAATGTTAGTAATATCAGAGTAATGTTGGTAATATCAGAGTAATGTTAGTAATATCAGAGTACTGTTAGTAATGTCAGAGTAATGTTAGTAATATCAGAGTACTGTTAGTATTATCAGAGTAATGTTAGTAATATCAGAGTAATGTTAGTAATATCAGAGTAATGGTAGTAATATCAGAGTAATGTTAGTAATATCAGAGTAATGTTGGTAATACCAGAGTAATGTTAGTAATATCAGAGTAATGGTAGTAATATCAGAGTACTGTTAGTAATATCAGAGTAATGGTAGTAATATCAGAGTAATGTTAGTATTATCAGAGTAATGTTAGTAATGTCAGAGTAATGGTAGTAATATCAGAGTAATGGTAGTAATATCAGAGTAATGGTAGTATTATCAGAGTAATGGTAGTAATATCAGAGTAATGTTAGTAATGTCAGAGGTATCAGAGTAATGTTAGTAATATCAGAGTAATGTTAGTAATATCAGAGTAATATTAGTAATATCAGAGTAATAATACTAATATCAGAGTCATGTTAGTAATATCAGAGTAATATTAGTATTATCAGAGTAATGTTAGTAATATCAGAGTAATGGTAGTAATATCAGAGTAATGGTAGTAATACCAGAGTAATATTAGTAATATTTGTAATATCAGAGTAATATTTGTAATATCAGAGTAATATTAGTAATATCAGAGTAATGGTAGTAATATCAGAGTAATGGTAGTAATATCAGAGTAATGGTAGTAATATCAGATTAATATTAGTAATATCAGAGTAATATTAGTAATATCAGAGTAATGTTAGTAATATCAGAGTAATGGAAGTAATATCAGAGTAATGGTAGTAATATCAGAGTACGGGTAGTAATATCAGAGTAATATTAGTAATATCAGAGTAATGTTAGTAATATCAGAGTAATGTTAGTAATATCAGAGTAATGGTAGTAATATCAGAGTAATGGTAGTAATATCAGAGTAATGTTAGTAATGTCAGAGTAATGGTAGTAATATCAGAGTAATGTTAGTAATATCAGAGTAAGGGTAGTAATATCAGAGTAATATTAGTAATACCAGAGTAATGTTAGTAATATCAGAGTAAGGGTAGTAATATCAGAGTAATATTAGTAATACCAGAGTAATGTTGGTAATATCAGAGTAATGTTAGTAATATCAGAGTAATGGTAGTAATATCAGAGTAATATTAGTAATGTCAGAGTAATGGTAATAATACCTGGAGGTATTCAGTGAAGAAAGAGCCCAGCTCAGTCTTCAGTAGTTGCCTAGAAGAAAACAGCAGTTTAACATCAGTGACCAGTTAGCGTTGTGAAGGTAACATTAGCGTTAGGGTAACGGGTTTGGGTTATGGCCAAGGTTAGCGTTAGGGTAGCGGGTTTGGGTTATGGCCAAGGTTAGCGTTAGGGTAACGGGTTTCGGTTATGGCCAAGGTTAGCGTTAGGGTAACGGGTTTGGGTTATGGCCAAGGTTAGCGTTAGGGTAATGGTTTGGGTTATGGCCAAGGTTAGCGTTAGGGTAACGGGTTTGGGTTATGGCCAAGGTTAGGGTTAGGATAATGGTTTGGGTTATGGCTAGGGTAAGGGTAATGGTTTGGGTTATGGTTAGGGTTAGGGTAATGGTTTGGGTTATGGCTAGGGTAAGGGTAATGGTTTGGGTTATGGCCAAGGTTAGGGAACAACACATTTTCAACAAACTCTGTAACAGTCATATAGTAAGAACCTCTCCCCACAGTTAACTTCTTTAGGAAAACAGATCTAATGTTGGAAACAAACATCATTATGTTGTCATCCAGAATCACATGTATTTATTTTCCTAGCTATAGTACACAATATGTTGCATACATTTTAAAGAACCAATCTGCTTCGTGTTTTCATTTTTGCCATATATTGATACTGGTATCATCACTGGTATCCTGACATCCATACAGAACTGGGTGGTCTCAGTACCACCTGACCTCCATACTGAACTGGGTGGTCTCAGTACCACCTGACCTCCATACTGAACTGGGTGGTCTCAGTAGCACCTGACCTCCATACTGAACTGGGTGGTCTCAGTCCCACCTGACCTCCATACTGAACTGGGTGGTCTTAGTCCCACCTGACCTCCATACTGAACTGGGTGGTCTCAGTACCACCTGACCTCCATACTGAACTGGGTGGTCTTAGTCCCACCTGACCTCCATACTGAACTGGGTGGTCTCAGTAGCACCTGACCTCCATACTGAACTGGGTGGTCTCAGTACCACCTGACCTCCATACTGAACTGGGTGGTCTCAGTCCCACCTGACCTCCATACTGAACTGGGTGGTCTCAGTAGCACCTGACCTCCATACTGAACTGGGTGGTCTCAGTAGCACCTGACCTCCATTCTGAACTGGGTGGTCTCAGTCCCACCTGACCTCCATACTGAACTGGGTGGTCTCAGTAGCACCTGACCTCCATACTGAACTGGGTGGTCTCAGTAGCACCTGACCTCCATACTGAACTGGGTGGTCTCAGTCCCACCTGACCTCCATACTGAACTGGGTGGTCTCAGTAGCACCTGACCTCCATACTGAACTGGGTGGTCTCAGTAGCACCTGACCTCCATACTGAACTGGGTGGTCTCAGTCCCACCTGACCTCCATACTGAACTGGGTGGTCTCAGTACCACCTGACCTCCATACTGAACTGGGTGGTCTCAGTAGCACCTGACCTCCATACTGAACTGGGTGGTCTCAGTAGCACCTGACCTCCATACTGAACTGGGTGGTCTCAGTCCCACCTGACCTCCATACTGAACTGGGTGGTCTCAGTAGCACCTGACCTCCATACTGAACTGGGTGGTCTCAGTAGCACCTGACCTCCATACTGAACTGGGTGGTCTCAGTCCCACCTGACCTCCATACTGAACTGGGTGGTCTCAGTACCACCTGACCTCCATACTGAACTGGGTGGTCTCAGTACCACCTGACCTCCATACTGAACTGGGTGGTCTCAGTAGCACCTGACCTCCATACTGAACTGGGTGGTCTCAGTCCCACCTGACCTCCATACTGAACTGGGTGGTCTCAGTAGCACCTGACCTCCATACTGAACTGGGTGGTCTCAGTAGCACCTGACCTCCATACTGAACTGGGTGGTCTCAGTCCCACCTGACCTCCATACTGAACTGGGTGGTCTCAGTACCACCTGACCTCCATACTGAACTGGGTGGACACACAGAAGCAGAGGCTAAACACACTATGCCAGATTGTTCCTGTCTCCGTCTCTTTCACCCTTCTCACTGCCTCTCTCTCTTCCCTCACCCTTCTCACTGCCTCTCTCTCTTCCCTCACCCTTCTCACTGCCTCTCTCTCTTCCCTCACCCTTCTCACTGCCTCTCTCTCTTCCCTCGCCCTTCTCACTGCCTCTCTCTCTTCCCTCACCCTTCTCACTGCCTCTCTCTCTTCCCTCGCCCTTCTCACTGCCTCTCTCTCTTCCCTCACCCTTCTCACTGCCTCTCTCTCTTCCCTCACCCTTCTCACTGCCTCTCTCTCTTCCCTCACCCTTCTCACTGCCTCTCTCTCTTCCCTCACCCTTCTCACTGCCTCTCTCTCTTCCCTCACCCTTCTCACTGCCTCTCTCTCTTCCCTCACCCTTCTCACTGCCTCTCTCTCTTCCCTCACCCTTCTCACTGCCTCTCTCTCTTCCCTCACCCTTCTCACTGCCTCTCTCTCTTCCCTCACCCTTCTCACTGCCTCTCTCTCTTCCCTCACCCTTCTCACTGCCTCTCTCTCTTCCTCACCCTTCTCACTTCCTCTCTCTCTTTCCTCACCCTTCTCACTGCCTCTCTCTCTTCCCTCACCCTTCTCACTGCCTCTCTCTTCCCTCACCCTTCTCACTGCCTCTCTCTCTTCCCTCACCCTTCTCACTGCCTCTCTCTCTTCCCTCACCCTTCTCACTGCCTCTCTCTCTTCCCTCACCCTTCTCACTTCCTCTCTCTCTTCCCTCACCCTTCTCACTGCCTCTCTCTTCCCTCACCCTTCTCACTGCCTCTCTCTCTTCCCTCACCCTTCTCACTCTCATGCCACCATATGTCACTCCTCTGTGCCTTTCCCACCACTAAGCCCACTCGCTCAGCCCAATGACAATACCAACCCCTTTCTTGCTCTATGAACACTGTGTCGTACCCTACTTATTAAACGTTAGGGAAATGGAAGAGGGATTGGTCAAAGCCAAGGCATATCTTTACACTGAGTTTACAAAACATTAAGAACATCTGTTCTTTCCATGACATGGTGAAATATATGATCCCTTATTGATGTCACCTTCAATCAGTGTAGATGAAGGGGAGGAGACAGGTTAAAGAAGGATTTTTAAGCCTTGGGACATTGTGTGTGTCATTCAGAGGGTGAATGGGCATGACAAAAGATTAAGTGCCTTTGAACGGGGTATGGTAGTAGGTGCCGGGCACACCGGTCTGTGTCACGCTCCTTCAGTTTCTAGTGACACAGCTGTGGGAAGCATTGGAGTCAACATGGGCCAGTATCCCTGTGGAACGCGTTGCACACCTTATAGAGTCCATGCCACGATGAATTGAATGCTGTTCTGAGGACAAAAGGGGGTGCACCGCAATATTAGGAAAGTGTTCTTAATGTTTTGTACACTCAGTGTAGATTCCTAAACAGGTCCTGTGGCAGTGGTGGAAAAAGTACCCAATTGTCATACTTGAGTAAAAGTAAAGATACCTTAATAGAAAATTACTCAAGTAAAAGTGAAATTCACCTAGTAAAATACTACTTGAGTAAAAGTCTACAAGTATTTGTTTTTAAATACACTTAAGTATCAAAAGTACATGTATAAATAATTTCAAATTCCTGATATTAAGCAAACCAGACAGCACAATTATTATTATTATTATTTTATATTTACGGATAGCCAGGTGCACACTCCAACACTCATAATTTACAAACGAAGCATGTGAGTCCACCAGATCATAGGCAGTAGGGATGACCAGGGATTTCCTCTTGATAAGTGTGTAAATTAGACCATTTTCCTGTCCTGTTAAGCAATCAAAATGTAACGAGTACTTTTGGGTGTCAGGGAAAATGTATGGAGTAAAAAGTACATTATTTGCTTTAGGAATGTAGTGAAGTAAAAGTTATCATAAATATAAATAGTAAAGTACAGATACGCCACAAACGACTTAAGTAGTACTTTAAAGTATTTGTACTTAAGTACTTTACACCACTGTCCTGTGGTGGACTGGAGAGGACGACAGGTGCTTCCTCTTTCACGTCCCATAACAATAAGGTCACAGGGCTCCTCATAACCACACAGGAAATGACCCTTGTCTGGTACAGCAGCAACAGACTGACAAAGTTTCTAATCTGACTGGAAGACATTTAGCTGACTCGTTCCGAGGAGACTTTATTTCCCTCAACACAATTGAACACCATTTGAAATGCAACACGTTGAATCAGTTTCTAAACTATAAATGATAGGGATAATGACCATGCTGACCTAGATCTTTGTGGAAGCACCAAGCTGCCCTTCATTCTGCCTGGGTGTATATGTTACTGTGTTAGGTCAGGCAGCTCCAGATTCGGGAGATGAGAGAGCTGTGTCCACACCATACAAGCCTGTCTAAATACTGTAGCACTGTGGTACAGATCATGGAAACAGTAGAATGTCTGTGTTGTTGAGTTGAATCATTTATACTCCAGTAATCTGCAGGGCTGACATCATGTCCCCAAGCCATTACGCTTTATTAAGTCTGTAGATTGTTGTGTCCAATACAAACACTACATTCATAAATGAAACACACACACACACACAGCGCTCTACAGGATTGGGCCTGATAAGAAATAAGCCATGCAATGGAAACAGCCTCATTATGTTGAAGCAGAGAGTCATGGGTAATAAGACTATGGTGAACTTACAACATCATGGCATTATAGTGTAAAGTCCAGCCATAACCCTAGGCTACGTCTAATGCAAGGAACAACCCCTTACATGGCATCAGGGTGAATGTGAAGGGGTGTGTGTGTTTGTGTGTTTGCGTGCATGTATGCTTAAGTGCCTGTCTCCCTGTATGTTGGAACATGTCTATGGGTGGAAGTACATTGGGGTGGGTAACATCCCAAATGTCAACTAACATACCAACATGGCAACATGGTTTGAGGCTCTTTCTTTGGCAGACAGACAGACAGACAGACAGACAGAGTAGAGCACCCTACCATGGCCCTGCTATGGCCCTCTCACCCCAGACTAGGATGTGGGCCCTGGACTCATCCAGACCCACAGAAATACTAGGATGTCAGCCCTGGACTCATCCAGACCCACAGAAAGACTAGGATGTCAGCCCTGGACTCATCCAGACCCACAGAAAGACTAGGATGTCAGCCCTGGACTCATCCAGACCTACAGAAAGACTAGGGTGTCAGCCCTGGACTCATCCAGACCCACAGAAAGACTAGGATGTCAGCCCTGGACTCATCCAGACCTACAGAAAGACTAGGGTGTCAGCCCTGGACTCATCCAGACCCACAGAAAGACTAGGGTGTCAGCCCTGGACTCTTCCAGACCCACAGAAAGACTAGGATGTCAGCCCTGGACTCTTCCAGACCCACAGAAAGACTATGATGTCAGCCCTGGACTCATCCAGACCTACAGAAAGACTAGGATGTCAGCCCTGGACTCATCCAGACCCACAGAAAGACTAGGGTGTCAGCCCTGGACTCATCCAGACCTACAGAAAGACTAGGATGTCAGCCCTGGACTCATCCAGACCTACAGAAAGACTAGGATGTCAGCCCTGGACTCATCCAGACCCACAGAAAGACTAGGATGTCAGCCCTGGACTCATCCAGACCTACAGAAAGACTAGGATGTCAGCCCTGGACTCATCCAGACCTACAGAAAGACTAGGATGTCAGCCCTGGACTCATCCAGACCTACAGAAAGACTAGGATGTCAGCCCTGGACTCATCCAGACCTACAGAAAGACTAGGATGTCAGCCCTGGACTCGGAACCGAAATATCACATTTACATAAGAATTCAGACCCTTTACTCAGTACTTTGTTGAAGCACCTGTGGCAGCGATTACAGCCTCAAAACCTCTGGGGTATGATGCTACAAGCTTGGCACACCTGTATTTGGGGAGTTTCTCCCATTCTTCTCTGGAGATCCTCTCAAGCTCTGTCAGGTTGGATGGGGAGCGTCGCTGCACAGCTATTTTCAGGTCTCTCCAGAGATGTTAGATCAGGTTCAAGTCCGGGCTCTGGCTGGGCCACTCAAGGACATTCAGAAACTTGTCCCGAAGCCACTCCTGCATTGCCTTGGCTGTGTGCTTAGGGTCGTTGTCCTGTTGGAAGGTGAACCTTGGCCCCAGTCTGAGGTCCTGAGCGCTCTGGAGCAGGTTTTCATCAAGGATCTCTCTGTACTTTGCTCCGTTCATCTTTCCCTCAATCCTGACTAGTCTCCCCGTCCCTGCCACTGAAAAACATCCCCACAGCATGATGCTGCCACCACCATGTTTCACCGTAGGGATGGTGCCAGGTTTCCTCCAGACGTGACGCTTGGCATTCAGGCCAAAGAGTTCACTCTTGGTTTCATCAGACCAGAGAATGTTGTTTCTCATGGTCTGAGAGTCCTTTAGGTGCCTTTTGGCAAACTCCAAGCAGGCTGTCATGTGCCTTTTACTGAAGAGTGGCTTCCGTCTGGCCACTCTACCGTAAAGGCATGATTGGTGGAGTCCTGCAGAGATGGTTGTCCTTCTGGAAGTTTCTCCCATCTCCACAGAGGAACTCTGGAGCTCTTTCAGAGTGACCATCAGGTTCTTGGTCACCTCCCTGACCAAGGCCCTTTTCCCCCGATTGCTCAGTTTGGCTGGGTAGCCAGCTCTAGGAAGAGGAAGAGTCTTGGGGGAGAATGATGTAGGCCACTGTGTTCTTGGGGAGCTTCAACGCTGCAGAAATGTTTTGGTACCCTTCCCCAGATCTGTGCCTTGACACAATCCTGTCTCTGAGCTCTATGGACAATTCCTTCAACCTCATGGTTTGGTTTTTTCTCTGACATCTGTGAGACCTTATATAGACAGGTGTGTGCCTTTCCAAATCATGTCCAATCAATTGAATTTACCACAGGTGGACTCCAATCAAGTTGTAGAAACATCTCAAGGATGATCAATGGAAACAGGATTCACCTGAGCTACATTTCAAGTCTCATAGCAAAGGGTCTGAATACTTCTGTAAATAAGGCATCTGTTTTTTATTTTTAATACATTCGCAATAATACATTCGCAAAGTTTTCACTTTGTCATTATGGGGTTATATGTGTAGATTGATGAGGAAAAATGTTTATTTAATCCATTTTAGAATAAGGCTGTAATGTAACAAAGTCTGGAAAAATTCAAGGCTTCTGAATACTTTCCGAATGCTCTGTATGAGGGAGGCAGGGAGAGAAAGAGAGAGAGACACAAATAAACCCCAATTTGCATCAATCCTGTAGTCCTACCAACTTCACTTCTTCAGGCACAGAGTTGTGTCTGAATGTGTAGACGTTTTACTCAGCGATTCAACCACTGAGAACATGTCCTAAGAAGTGGTTAAAAACGGAACACTACATGTCAATGAGCAATGAGTGGTAATTCTAATGAGCTCTGAAACACTATGCAGGTTCTATGAACACCAGTCATTTGCCTTGTTATTGTGTGCATATGTGGGGGAGTGGGTGTATGACTGTATAACTGCATTCCACCCTGGCAACACATTCTCACATTTACAACGCAACCTCAAAACGGAAGGCAAGTCAATACCGTTTTACAGTTAAAACAAGGCAGAATGCTTTGATCACGCCAGCTAAATTGGATCCTTTGAGCCTGGTGTACAAAGAGCTGCTCATGCATATATAAAGATAACACTAGCTAGCACCATCACCAAGTCAAACCATTTTGAAATATGCTATTCAATTTGCTCTTCACAGATCTCACTTTCTGGTCATTTCTACTGTGTTTACCAGGAAGGTGAAACAGGTGAAACTCTGTCTGTTGTTTTACTAACAGCAGGATCATTCTTACAGCTGTGGCTATTAGAGTTGTGAGGAGAGACGAGAAAGAGGGTGACTGGCAGAGGCAGAGAGAAACAGAGAGAGAGAAACAGAGAGAGAGAGAAACAGAGAGAGAGAGAAACAGAGAGAGAGAAACAGAGAGAGAGAAACAGAGAGAGAGAGAAACAGAGAGAGAGAAACAGAGAGAGAGAAACAGAGAGAGAGAAACAGAGAGAGAGAAACAGAGAGAGAGAAACAGAGAGAGAGAAACAGAGAGAGAAACAGAGAGAGAGAAACAGAGAGAGAGAAACAGAGAGAGAGAAACAGAGAGAGAGAAACAGAGGGAGAAACAGAGAGAGAGAGACAGAAAGAGAGAGAAACAGAAAGAGAGAGAAACAGAAAGAGAGAGAAACAGAAAGAGAGAGAAACAGAAAGAGAGAGAAACAGAGAGAGAGAAACAGAGAGAGAGAAACAGAGAGAGAGAGAAACAGAAAGAGAGAGAAACAGAAAGAAGGGAGACAGAGAGAGAGAGAGAAACAGAGAGAGAGAAACAGAGAGAAACAGAGAGGGAGAAACAGAGAGAGAGAAACAGAAAGAGAGAGAAACAGAAAGAAAGAGAGAGAAACAGAGAGAGAGAAACAGAGAGAGAGAAACAGAGAGAAAGAGAAACAGAGAGAGAGAAACAGAAAGAGAGAGAAACAGAAAGAAGGGAGACAGAGAGAGAGAAACAGAGAGAGAGAAACAGAGAGAAACAGAGAGGGAGAAACAGAGAGAGAGAAACAGAAAGAGAGAGAAACAGAAAGAAAGAGAGAGAAACAGAGAGAGAGAAACAGAGAGAGCGAGAGAGAGAGAGAGAGAGAGAGAGAGAGAGAGAGAGAGAGAGAGAGAGAGAGAGAGAGAGAGAGAGAAACAGAGAGAGAGAAACAGAGAGAGAAACAGAGAGAGAGAAACAGAGAGAGAAACAGAGAGAGAAACAGAGAGAGAAACAGAGAGAGAAACAGAGAGAGAGAGAGAGAGAGAGAGAGAGAGCGAGAGAGAGAGAGGGAGAAACAGAGAGAGAGAAACAGAGAGAGAAACAGAGAGAGAGAAACAGAGAAAGAGAGAAACAGAGAGAGAAACAGAGAGAGAGAGAGAGAAACAGAGAGAGAGAGAGAGAGAGAGAGAGAGAGAGAGAGAGAGAGAGAGAGAGAGAGAGAGCAATAGAAGTGTATAGGTAGAGGTCAGAGGTTATACAGTATGTCACCTGACTCCCTCATTGAGGATGTAGAGGTCATTCTCTCCCAGGTCTTTCCTCTGGAACACAGATATCACCGCATTGTGGATGCTGCAGGAACACACACACACACACCACGGGGGACAGTGTTAGAGTACAGCAGGGGAGAAGGCAGCTGCAGCAAACAAACAAACCATACAATAGAGGGATGATCAGAACATACAGTCCAATTATCACTCACACAGTACATTCACATACCCACAGCCATCCATCCATCCATCTAGCCATCCATCCATCCACACAGCCAGCCATCTATCTATCCATCCATCCAGCCATCTAGTCATCCATCCAGCCATCCACACAGCCAGCCATCTATCCATCCATCCATCCACACAGCCATCTATCCATCTAGCCATCCATCCATCCACACAGCAAGCCATCAATCCATCCATCCATCTAGCCATCCATCCATCCATCCACACAGCCAGCCATCTATCCATCCATTCATCCATCTAGCCATCCATCCATCCACACAGCCAGCCATCTATCCATCCATCCATCTAGCCATCCATCCACACAGCCAGCCATCTATCCATCCATCCATCCACACACACAGCCAGCCATCTATCCATCCATCCATTCATCCACACAGCCAGCCATCTATCCATCCATCCATCTGTCCATCCAGTCATCCATCTATCCATCCATCCACACAGCCATCTATCCATCCATCCATCCATCCATCCATCCACACAGCAAGCCATCAATCCATCCATCCATCTAGCCATCCATCCATCCACACAGCCAGCCATCTATCCATCCATCCATATAGCCATCCATCCATCTACACAGCCAGCCATCTATCCATTCATCCATCTAGCCATCCATCCACACAGCCAGCCATCGATCCATCCATCCATCCACACAGCCAGCCATCTATCCATCCATCCATCCACACACACAGCCAGACATCTATCCATCCATCCATTCATCCACACAGCCAGCCATCTATCCATCCATCCATCTGTCCATCCAGTCATCCATCTATCCATCCATCCATCCACACAGCCATCTATCCATCTAGCCATCCATCCATCCATCCACACAGCAAGCCATCAATCCATCCATCCATCTAGCCATCCATCCATCCACACAGCCAGCCATCTATCCATCCATCCATATAGCCATCCATCCATCTACACAGCCAGCCATCTATCCATCCATCCATCTACCCATCCATCCATCTACCCATCCATCCACACAGCCAGCCATCTGTCCATCCAGTCATCCATCTATCCATCCATCCATCCATCCACACAGCCATCTATCCATCTAGCCATCCATCCATCCATCCACACAGCAAGCCATCAATCCATCCATCCATCTAGCCATCCATCCATCCATCCACACAGCCAGCCATCTATCCATCCATCCATATAGCCATCCATCCATCTACACAGCCAGCCATCTATCCATCCATCCATCTACCCATCCATCCATCTACCCATCCATCCACACAGCCAGCCATCTATCCATCCATCCATCCACACAGCCAGCCATCTATCTATCCATCCATCCATCTGTCCATCCAGTCATCCATCTGTCCACACAGCCATCCATCCATCCTTCAATCTAGCGTTCCCCACCGTTAGTCAATGCTGATATATTCATTAACCACAGAATCAGAACCATTAACTCAATAGTGTCTCGTGACGGTGATGGGGGTTGACACATAATGACATTATATTAACTAACATTTCCATAACCTCAATTAGCCCTGTGAGTTGACCTGCTAAGGTGTTCCTCTCAGGCTAGGGACGCCCTGGGCTAGTCATGACAGGTTCAGGAATGATTCACCCTTTAACTACATGGGAGCTAGCTATAATAAGGAGTCAGACTGAATCCCTCTTAATGTCAACTATTGTATAGATCTGCAGCTGGAAGGTCCAGCTAACTCCATCCTCTTCATGTATCGGCCGTACTACAGCACCACTGTTCATGTGTTTACAGTAAAATACACACTTAGCATTTTGTTGACCGCTGTTTTTAGAAGGTGGAAAATGCAAAGGGCTGTCACAAATATTACACAAGCCACTTCTGAAGTAAATTACACTTCTTATTCCTACACTGCAAATGTGCTGTACACGTGATGTAAATGTGCTGTAAACGTGATGTAAATGTGCTGTAAATGTACTGTAAACATGCTGTAAATGTACTGTAAATGTACTGTAAATGTGTCGTACACGTGCTGTAAATGTACTGTAAACGTGATGTAAATGTGCTGTAAACGTGATGTAAATGTGCTGTAAATGTACTGTAAATGTGTCGTACACGTGATGTAAATGTACTGTAAACGTGATGTAAATGTGCTGTATATGTACTGTAAATGTGCTGTACACGTGATTTAAATGTACTGTAAACGTGATGTAAATGTGCTGTAAATGTACTGTAAACATGCTGTAAATGTACTGAAAATGTGTCGTACATGTGCTGTAAATGTACTGTAAACGTGATGTAAATGTGCTGTAAACGTGATGTAAATGTGCTGTAAATGTACTGTAAATGTACTGTACAAGTGCTGTAAATGTACTGTAAACGTGCTGTAAATGTACTGTAAATGTACTGTAAATGTGTCGTACACGTGCTGTAAATGTACTGTAAACGTGATGTAAATGTGCTGTAAATATGCTGTAAATGTACTGAAAATGTGTCGTACACGTGCTGTAAATGTACTGTAAACGTGATGTAAATGTGCTGTAAACGTGATGTAAATGTGCTGTAAACGTGATGTAAATGTGCTGTAAATGTATTGTAAATGTGCTGTAAATGTGCTGTAAATGTATTGTAAATGTGATGTAAATGTGCTGTAAATGTGCTGTAAATGTACTGTAAATGCGCTAGTATATCTGACGTGACTAGCAGAAGTCTTGTTAGTTATTCAGAGTTCTCTGCTCAGTTATATAGAGGTCATCCCGTAGCACACTGATCCTAGGTCTGCAACACAGTGTCTGGAATTCACTGAGGAATGAATTCCCTTTCTGATTTGGGAAGCAGCTGAATGAGACTAGGAATAGTGATGACAGTAATGCTTATAGTAATGCTTCTTCAGTGTGACATTCCCAAGGAAATCCCAGGAGAGCCGTGTAGATCTCAGAGTACAGGACAGGGACAGACAGACTGACTGACACACAACCACATCTCTGGCCTTTCTAGCGGTCAGTGGAGTTTCACAACAAGGAAGGAGTAGGTATAGTACCTCCTGTTCACTGACTGACACAAAGCAGTCACTGGATAGGACGCAGGGTGACACACACGCGCACACACACACACACACACACACAGAGTATAGACTACAGTACCTGTTCCAGGTGGCGTTAGCCCCAGCTTTTCTCTGCTGTGTCCCTCTCTCCTCCAAGGCTGCCTTGTCACTCTTCCCCAGGTCACTGAGGCTGGGGGAACTCATCAACTTCAACCTATGGAGAGTCCTCATGGTCAGAATGCAACAACACACAGAGAGAGAGAGAGAGGAAGCTCAGTGCTCTCAGGCTCAGACTACAGGAAGAACTATGCTCACAGAGAGAGAGAGAGAGGAAGCTCAGTGCTCTCAGGCTCAGACTACAGGAAGAACTATGCTCACAGAGAGAGAGAGAGAGAGGAAGAGAGATAAGGCAGGGGAAAGAGAGAGAATGAAGTTGCACGCAATAGAGAGAGAGAGAGAGAAAGAGAGAAAGGCGTCCCTCCCGCAAGACGCAGCATACCCCCACACTCCTTACATCTCTCTCCTCCTCCCTCTCCTCCTTTCTCTCTCTCTCTCACTCTCTGCACTGCTCTTCAGGCAGGGAGGCAATCTGTCTCTGATTGGCAGGGAGGCAGTCTGTCTCTGATTGGCAGGGAGTTGCCGTGTGACCCTGCTGGTTATTCTAGTGTTTTGTAGACAAACCAACTCCTCTCTCCTGCTGCTGTGCAGTGAGTATCCCTTCTCTGTTTCTGTTCCTCTCTCTTCCTCAGTCTCCATACACATAAAGTAAGTACATATAGACATATTGTAATTACACACACACACACACACACACACACACACACACACACACACACACACACACACACACACACACACACACACACACACACACACACACACACACACACACACACACACACACACACACACACACACACACACAGACAGACAGACAGACAGACAGACAGACACACAGAGACACACACTGGGTTGTGTGACTATGTGTTCCTCTCTGTGTATAAATACAGGAGTAGCAGAGACACCAGCAGTGGAGGAGATGCTGGTAAAATAAGTTAGTCCTTGACATTCACCTGAACTGACAGAGGAACAGAGCAGGGAGGAGACCTCTCTAACACAGAGGAACAGAGCAGGGAGGAGACCTCTCTAACACAGAGGAACAGGGCAGTGAGAGGAGGAGACCTCTCTAACACAGAGGAACAGAGCAGGGAGGAGACTTCTCTAACACAGAGGAACAGAGCAGTGAGGAGACCTCTCTAACACAGAGGAACAGGGCAGTGAGAGGAGGAGACCTCTCTAACACAGAGGAACAGAGCAGTGAGGAGACCTCTCTAACACAGAGGAACAGAGCAGTGAGGAGACCTCTCTAACACAGAGGAACAGAGCAGTGAGAGGAGGAGACCTCTCTAACACAGAGCAACAGGGCAGTGAGAGGAGGAGACCTCTCTAACACAGAGGAACAGAGCAGTGAGGAGACCTCTCTAACACAGAGGAACAGAGCAGTGAGGAGACCTCTCTAACACAGAGGAACAGGGCAGTGAGAGGAGGAGACCTCTCTAACACAGAGGAACAGAGCAGTGAGAGGAGGAGACCTCTCTAACACAGAGGAACAGAGCAGTGAGGAGACCTCTCTAACACAGAGGAACAGAGCAGTGAGGAGACCTCTCTAACACAGAGGAACAGGGCAGTGAGAGGAGGAGACCTCTCTAACACAGAGGAACAGAGCAGTGAGAGGAGGAGACCTCTCTAACACAGAGGAACAGAGCAGTGAGGAGACCTCTCTAACACAGAGGAACAGAGCAGTGAGGAGACCTCTCTAACACAGAGGAACAGAGCAGTGAGGAGACCTCTCTAACACAGAGGAACAGAGCAGGGAGGAGACCTCTCTAACACAGAGGAACAGAGCAGGGAGGAGACCTCTCTAACACAGAGGAACAGAGCAGGGAGGAGACCTCTCTAACACAGAGGAACAGAGCAGGGAGGAGACCTCTCTAACACAGAGGAACAGAGCAGGGAGGAGACCTCTAACACAGAGGAACAGGGCAGTGAGGAGACCTCTCTAACACAGAGGAACAGAGCAGTGAGGAGACCTCTCTAACACAGAGGAACAGAGCAGGGAGGAGACCTCTCTAACACAGAGGAACAGAGCAGGGAGGAGACCTCTCTAACACAGAGGAACAGAGCAGGGAGGAGACCTCTCTAACACAGAGGAACAGAGCAGGGAGGAGACTTCTCTAACACAGAGGAACAGAGCAGGGAGGAGACCTCTAACACAGAGGAACAGGGCAGTGAGGAGTAGCTCTCTAACACAGAGGAACAGGGCAGTGAGAGGAGGAGACCTCTCTAACACAGAGGAACAGAGCAGTAAGGAGTATCTCTCTAACACAGAGGAACAGGGCAGTGAGAGGAGGAGACCTCTCTAACACAGAGGAACAGGGCAGTGAGAGGAGGAGACCTCTCTAACACAGAGGAACAGGGCAGTGAGAGGAGGAGACCTCTCTAACACAGAGGAACAGAGCAGGGAGGAGACCTCTCTAACACAGAGGAACAGGGCAGTGAGAGGAGGAGACCTCTCTAACACAGAGGAACAGGGCAGTGAGAGGAGGAGACCTCTCTAACACAGAGGAACAGGGCAGTGAGAGGAGGAGACCTCTCTAACACAGAGGAACAGGGCAGTGAGAGGAGGAGACCTCTCTAACACAGAGGAACAGGGCAGTGAGAGGAGGACCTAGGAGCTAGGGTTCGTTTTAGGGTTAGGTTAGCAGCTAGGGTTAGGAGCTAGGGTTAGGTTTAGGGTTAAGGTTAGGTTTTTGGTTTAAGGTTAGGGTTAGGGTAAGGGTAAGGAAAATAGGATTTTGAATGGGACTGAATTGTATGTCCCCACAAGGTTAACTACGCAAGACTGTGTGTGTGTGTGTATCTATGTCATTCTCATAAGAGCGGACAGAACCAAATCATAGCCCCCACACTGGAGTTGGTCTGGCCAGGGAAGAGGGACAGAGTGCTTTCACACCCCGACAGGCAGGAATAATACAACCACAATGGAGAACCAAGACGTCACAGCCCAGAGTGGGATGACTGTACACTACTGCACAACTACTGAGTGAATTACTTTGATACTCATACTGTGAATGAACTGGTGGCACGGAGATTTAAAGTCACTCAAAAGCCTACAGTCATAAACCCATCAATCAATGCACGACATGACTGTGTAAATCTAACAGGAACAACTAGAGCACATAATCACTATAAACGGTACTTACTCCAGTAAATAGATTGGTACATAGTATCCCCACTCCATGACGCAGCACTGATGTAGGACAGAGGTGAAGACAAACTACAGCCATCCAGACAAGACAGGGTTAAGTTTCACACTCCTCCCTCCCCCCCTCCTCCTCTCCCCCCTCCTCCTCTCCTCTCCTCTCCCCTCCTTCTCTCCTCTCTTCTCTCCCCTACTCCTCTACTCTCTCTCCTCTACTCTCTCCCCTCCTCTCCTCTCCTCTCTCCCCTCCTCTCTCCTCCTCCTCTCCTCTCCTCTCCCTTCCTCCTCTCCTCTCTCCCCTCCTCCTCCTCTCCTCTCTCCCCTCCTACCCTCATACCTTCCTCTCCTCCTCCTCCTCCTCCTCTCCCCTCCTCTCTCCTCCAGACTGCACCAGCCAAACTAAGCCCTGTGAGGGCCAGTGAGTACCAGCTAATGATATACAAAGGATCTATTCAGCCCAGCCTGACGAAGGGGGAACGTTTCAAAGGTGACAAGCATATTTACTCTCCCTCTGTGTTCAGGAGAAGAGAGTGTGTGTATGTGTGTGTGTCTTGTTTTGTTGTGCCAAAAGCTCAATACATTAACTACACAGCAGCATCTTCCACTACTCTCCTCTGTTAAAACCCACACTGCAGCTTAAAGTGAGAATGAGATAGATAGAGAGAGAGGGAGAAAGATAGACAGACATACTGAAGAAGGTTTCAGGGTCTATAGACAACATACTGTAGAATGTTTCAGGGTCTTCAGACAACATACTGAAGAATGTTTCAGGGTCTATAGACAACATACTGTAGAATGTTTCAGGGTCTATAGACAACATACTGTAGAATGTTTCAGGGTCTATAGACAACATACTGTAGAAGGTTTCAGGGTCTATAGACAACATGCTGTAGAATGTTTCAGGGTCTATAGACAACATACTGTAGAATGTTTCAGGGTCTTCAGACAACATACTGTAGAATGTTTCAGGGTCTATAGACAACATACTGTAGAATGTTTCAGGGTCTATAGACAACATACTGTAGAATGTTTCAGGGTCTTCAGACAACATACTGTAGAATGTTTCAGGGTCTATAGACAACATACTGTAGAATGTTTCAGGGTCTATAGACAACATACTGTAGAATGTTTCAGGGTCTATAGACAACATACTGTAGAATGTTTCAGGGTCTATAGACAACATACTGAAGAATGTTTCAGGGTCTTCAGACAACATACTGAAGAATGTTTCAGGGTCTATAGACAACATACTGTAGAATGTTTCAGGGTCTATAGACAACATACTGTAGAATGTTTCAGGGTCTATAGACAACATACTGTAGAATGTTTCAGGGTCTATAGACAACATACTGTAGAATGTTTCAGGGTCTATAGACAACATACTGTAGAATGTTTCAGGGTCTATAGACAACATACTGTACAATGTTTCAGGGTCTATAGACAACATACTGTTTCAGGGGATTGTTCAAAGACAAAGGTATTCAGAGAGTTCAATATTGTAAATTGGACTCTACTCAATGTTCTGTTCTGTGCCACTATGCAAGGTAAACAACTAGGGCAATATCAACATCCCATCTCTCCCCATCCAAAAACAACAGTTAAATGTATTCAAAAGCAGTTGGCCTACGCAATATAGAACTAAATGTACGATAGAAGTTCACAGGGATGCCAGGTCTGTCCCACAGGGAAACACTAGTAGCAGTGTGTGTGTGTGTGTGTGTTTGTTTGCCTGCATGTGGGCTAGATGCTAAGCATGCTGGGAGCTCTGAGGGTGCTCAGGGCGTTTTCCATTGGCCCTCCTCTCCTCCTCACCAGGGTCCCGTTCACTAACAGGAGATGTTCTCAAACAGGAAATGAAAATGAGTGTTTTTACGTAGAAGTACAGATAGAGGTTCAAATGTAGCTCCAGCTGCTTCTCTCACCCTGCACAGGCCTGTACTGTTCATGACAACACTACAAGGCTAGTTTCCTTCTATATAACTGACCCTGCATCTGTGAAACCTGTAGCATGTGGGTACACTAAAAACAAAACGACAGGTAGCCTGCTACCTCCTGTTGAAAAAAGTCAAAATATTAACTCCTGTTTTGTACACAAGAGACACAACCCAGCTGGGCTCTGTTCTCCTTGGATTAGTCTTGCTGAGTTTCAGCCGGAAATGGTCCAACATTCCTGAGTTTCCCACCGTCTGTATGTCTGCTCCGAGGAGATTGTTCATTAACATTGCCAACCTCAGCCTCCAAGACACACACACACCATGACGCTTCCGTCCCTCCCGCTGTCCTGGACGAGCCCCTGGAATGTGGTCCCATTTGAAATGTAATCAGGGAGACTTGTGTTTACGTCTTGGACTCTGACGGCGATTACAGATCATTTATCTTACTACTCGATGTATTTGTGTTGAATACGAGCACTGTCCGTGCTGTAGACCAATATTACCCATGAACCTTATTAGGAATGTCTGTTTCTCTATGATGTCACTACTACACACACACACACACACACACACACACACACACACACACACACACACACACACACACACACACACACACACACACACACACACACACACAGAGTAAACACACCCACCTCAGTTGTTATGTTGAATATAAAGGAGGTTGAGAAGCTGACGACGTATCCCTGACTCAACACATTCTCTATAATGTGATTTAGTGGGGCTGGGTAACAACTCCCAGCTGGCTATACACCAGCTATACAGGGACACACCTGACATAGTTACAGGCCCTTCAAACATTACCATCTGACATTTATCAAGCTCTTATTTGTCCCGGAAACTTCCCCCCAGAGAGAGGGAGGGAGAAAGAGAGGGCGAGAGTAGAGAGAAAGAGATAGGGAGCGAGAGACATACAGAGAGAGAGAGGGTGGAGAAAGAGAGAGAGACAGAGAGAGAAAGAGAGAGACAGACAGAAGACCCAACCAAATCCTGAGAAAACCAAAAGATAATTACTTGACACATTGGAAAGAATTTACCAAAAAACAGAGCAAGCTGGAATACTATTTGGCAGAATACCTGACCACTGTGACTGACCCAAAATTAAGAAAAGCTTTGTACAGACTCAGTGAGCATAGCCTTGCTAATGAGAGAGGTCGCCGTAGGCAGACCTGGCTCTCAAGAGAAAACAGGATATGTGCACACTGCCCACAACATGAGGTGGAAACTGAGCTGCACTTCCTAACCCCCTGCTAAATGTATGACCATATTAGAGACACATATTTCCCTCAAATTACACAGATCCACAAAGAATTCTAAAACAAACCCGATTTTGATAAACTCCCATATCTACTGGGTGAAATACCACAGTGTGCCATCACAGCAGCAATATGTGTGACCTGTTGCCACAAGAAAAGGGCAACCAGTGAAGAACAAACACCATTGTAAATACAACCCATATTTATGTTTATTTATTATCCCTTTTGCACTTTTGCACATTGAAATGTGTTTATTCCTTTGAAACTTGTGAGTGTAATGTTTACTGTTCATTTTTTATTGTTTATTTCACTTTTGTTTATCTATTTCACTTCCTTCGGCAATGTAAACACGTTTCCCATGCCAATACAGCCTCTTGAATTGAATTGAGAAACAGAGAGAAACAGAGAGAAACAGAGAGAGAGAGAGACAGAGACCGAGAGAAACAGAGAGAGAGATAAACAGAGAGAGCGAGAGAGACAGAGAGAGCTGCGAGAGTCTTGAGGTAGTGTACAGAATAGAACAGTCCCCCGGCCAGAATAGATCAGTACCTGGGCCAGAATAGAACAGTACCTGGGCCAAGGCCAGAATAGAACAGTACCTGGGCCAAAATAGAACAATACCTGGGCCAAGGCCAGAATAGAACAGTACCTGGGCCAGAATAGAACAATACCTGGGCCAAGGTCATAATAGAACAGTACCTGGGCCAGAATAGAACAATACCTGGGCCAGAATAGATCAGTACCTGGGCCAAGGTCATAATAGAACAGTACCTGGGCCAGAATAGATCAGTACCTGGGCCAAGGTCAGAATAGATAAGTACCTGGGTCAGAATGGATCAGTACCTGGGCCAGAATAGAACAGTACCTGGGCCAAGGCCAGAATAGAACAGTACCTGGGCCAAGGCCAGAATAGAACAATACCTGGGCCAGAATAGAACAATACCTGGGCCAAGGCAAGAATAGAACAGTACCTGGGCCAGAATAGAACAATACCTGGGCCAAGGCCAGAATAGAACAGTACCTGGGCCAGAATAGAACAATACCTGGGCCAGAATAGATCAGTACCTGGGCCAAGGCCAGAATAGATCAGTACCAAGGCCAGAATAGAACAGTACCTGGGCCAGAATAGATCAGTACCTGGGCCAAGGTCATAATAGAACAGTACCTGGGCCAGAATAGATCAGTACCTGGGCCAAGGTCATAATAGAACAGTACCTGGGCCAAGGTCATAATAGAACAGTACCTGGGCCAGAATAGAACAGTACCTGGGCCAAGGCCAGAATAGAACAATACCTGGGCCAAGGCCAGAATAGAACAGTACCTGGGCCAGAATAGAACAATACCTGGGCCAGAATAGAACAATACCTGGGCCAGAATAGATCAGTACCTGGGCCAAGGCCAGAATAGATCAGTACCAAGGCCAGAATAGAACAGTACCTGGGCCAGAATAGATCAGTACCTGGGCCAAGGTCATAATAGAACAGTACCTGGGCCAGAATAGATCAGTACCTGGGCCAAGGTCATAATAGAACAGTACCTGGGCCAGAATAGAACAGTACCTGGGCCAAGGTCATAATAGAACAGTACCTGGGCCAGAATAGAACAGTACCTGGGCCAGAATAGAACAGTACCTGGGCCAAGGCCAGAATAGAACAGTACCTGGGCCAAGGCCAGAATAGAACAGTACCTGGGCCAAGGTCAGAATAGAACAGTACCTGGGCCAAGGTCAAAATAGAACAGTACCTGGGCCAAGGTCAAAATAGAACAGTACCTGGGCCAAGGCCAGAATAGAACAGTACCTGGGCCAAGGTCAGAATAGAACACTACCTGGGCCAAGGTCAGAATAGAACAGTACCTGGGCCAAAGTCAGAATAGAACAGTACCTGTCTGATGGGTGACAATATTAGCATATCACTTGTGAATTATATATTATCAATTGTGAATGATGCCCAGCTGAGGTAGGCTCCAATAGTTTATCAACATTTTAAGCTAAACATTCAGATCTGGGCCAAGGTCATAATAGAACAGTACCTGGGCCAGAATAGATCAGTACCTGGGCCAAGGTCATAATAGAACAGTACCTGGGCCAGAATAGAACAGTACCTGGGCCAAGGTCATAATAGAACAGTACCTGGGCCAGAATAGAACAGTACCTGGGCCAGAATAGAACAGTACCTGGGCCAAGGTCAGAATAGAACAGTACCTGGGCCAAGGTCAAAATAGAACAGTACCTGGGCCAAGGTCAAAATAGAACAGTACCTGGGCCAAGGCCAGAATAGAACAGTACCTGGGCCAGAATTGAACAGTACCAGGGCCAAGGCCAGAATAGAACAGTACCTGGGCCAAGGCCAGAATAGAACAGTACCTGGGCCAAGGTCAGAATAGAACAGTACCTGGGCCAAGGTCAGAATAGAACAGTACCTGGGCCAAGGTCAGAATAGAACAGTACCTGGGCCAAAGTCAGAATAGAACAGTACCTGTCTGATGGGTGACAATATTAGCATATCACTTGTGAATTATATATTATCAATTGTGAATGATGCCCAGCTGAGGTAGGCTCCAATAGTTTATCAACATTTTAAGCTAAACATTCAGATCTGTTCCGTCAGCCACATTGCGAAAAAACGTTTTTGGAAGGCTAGTGATTGTATTAATTTGGGATCTATCGCATCCCACAACTGTCCCAGACTATGTTTGGAATATGTATTTCTAGCACAGAATAGAACCGGTCAACTTTTGTACTATGGGGGATAATAGATTGATATAGGTTAGTGCTTTTGCTGTTCGTTAGGCCTACTCATCTTGTTGACTGACGAAAACTAAATGTGGACAGTTCTTCCAATATCTTCAATTTGCACCTCGGAATTGGATAAGGATGTACGCAGCAAATCTTTTTCTGCTAAATTAACTAGTGTAGCCCAAAGCCATTTGGCATAGCCAGATCAGGACCTAACATAAGGACAACTCAGAGTATGCTATTCTGTTCTTCTGAAATAGACTATATTTTCTTCATATCATGCTTCTTTAGACCTGTCTAAAATAAATAATGGATTTATTGTGAAGGTGTAGGCTATATTACATGGATTTATTGTGAAGGTGTAGGCTTTATTACATGGATTTATTGTGAAGGTGTAGACTATATTACATGGATTTATTGTGAAGGTGTAGGCTATATTACATGGATTTATTGTGAAGGTGTAGGCTATATTACATGGATTTATTGTGAAGGTGTAGACTATATTACATGGATTTATTGTGAAGGTGTAGACTATATTACATGGATTTATTGTGAAGGTGTAGGCTATATTACATGGATTTATTGTGAAGGTGTAGACTATATTACATGGATTTATTGTGAAGGTGTAGGCTATATTACATGGATTTATTGTGAAGGTGTAAACTATATTACATGGATTTATTGTGAAGGTGTAGGCTATATTACATGGATTTATTGTGAAGGTGTAGGCTATATTACATGGATTTATTGTGAAGGTGTAGACTATATTACATGGATTTATTGTGAAGGTGTAGGCTATATTACATGGATTTATTGTGAAGGTGTAGGCTATATTACATGGATTTATTGTGAAGGTGTAGGCTATATTACATGGATTTATTGTGAAGGTGTAGGCTATATATTACATGGAATTATTGTGAAGGTGTAGACTATATTACATGGATTTATTGTGAAGGTGTAGGCTCTATTACATGGATTTATTGTGAAGGTGTGGGCTATATTACATGGATTTATTGTGAAGGTGTAGGCTATATTACATGGATTTATTGTGAAGGTGTAGGCTATATTACATGGATTTATTGTGAAGGTGTGGGCTATATTACATGGATTTATTGTGAAGGTGTAGGCTATATTTCATGGATTTATTGTGAAGGTGTAGGCTATATTACATGGATTTATTGTGAAGGTGTAGGCTATATTACATGGATATATTGTGAAGGTGTAGGCTATATTACATTTAGTAGACTTTTTAAAATGTAGATGCATCAGTGGCTTGTAGGCTGTGTGTGGAAACCAGAAGATGCTAAATGTGTTGATGTGAATTAACGGTCAATTAACGTGAGACTAACTGTTATTTGCTTGACAATCACCGTAGGAGAAGTAGGAGAAGGTTTGTATAGGAGATAGGTAGGAGAAGGTTTGTAAAGGAGATAGGTAGGAGAAGGTTTGTAAAGGAGATAGGTAGGAGAAGGTTTGTAAAGGAGATAGGTAAGAGAAGGTTTGTATGGAGTTGGTAAGCGAAGGTTTGTATGGGAGATCGGTAGGAGAAGGTTTGTATGGGAGATAGGTAAGAGAAGGTTTGTATGGAGTTGGTAAGCGAAGGTTTGTATGGGAGATCGGTAGGAGAAGGTTTGTATGGGAGATCGGTAGGAGAAGGTTTGTATGGGAGATAGGGAAGAGAAGGTTTGAGATAGGTAAGAGAAGGTTTGTATGGGAGATAGGTAGGAGAAGGTTTGTACGGGAGATAGGCAAGAGAAGGTTTGTATGGGAGATAGGTAGGAGAAGGTTTGTATGGGAGATCGGTAGGAGAAGGTTTGTATGGGAGATCGGTAGGAGAAGGTTTGTATGGGAGATAGGTAGGAGAAGGTTTGTATGGGAGATCGGTAGGAGAAGGTTTGTATGGGAGATAGGGAAGAGAAGGTTTGAGATAGGTAAGAGAAGGTTTGTATGGGAGATCGGTAGGAGAAGGTTTGTATGGGAGATCGGTAGGAGAAGGTTTGTATGGGAGATCGGTAGGAGAAGGTTTGTATGGGAGATCGGTAGGAGAAGGTTTGTATGGGAGATAGGTAGGAGAAGGTTTGTACGGGTGTACTATACTATTAAACCAATGAATTATAACTGTTTTTAATCATTTATAAATTACATTCTCAATATATCTAACAACAAACACATTAAAATAGCCCAAGTGTGTTAGATTGTAAATGATGACAGAGGTCACTCTATGAACCTCTGGGGGGTCCAGAATCCCTAATAAATTGAATAGAAACAGCCACTGGGGGAGAAGCTTCAAAGTGTTCCCTGCTCCCCGTGAGAGGAACAGTAGGATACATGTGTTGAGTTAAGAGTTGAAGTGGATGTTAGACTGATCTGTATCAGATCTCACTTGATGATAAAAACACATAGGGGAGAAGGGTGTAAGTTGAGCCGAAGGGGTACATTGAGCCACCCTTGTTTCTAGGAAACCATACACAAAATGGATTCTTTGACCAAATATTTAGGAAAGAGGTCATCATTTCATGGAGTCTGTGAAGAAAGAAACCACATGGAAAAAGTGGTAAGCAAGTTAGGTCCAAAAAACTGTTTTCACCAAGTCAAATGAACGTATTGTGTTAGAGGGTTCATGATCTAAACTAAAGCAGATCATTTTAACATTGTTCTATACATCAGTTGGGGGTCTCTATAAGCTTCAATATGAGGACCTAAACATAGCATGAAAGAGCATCATTATAGCTGTGTCGGGTAATATTATCAATATGTTTGCCTTGGGGTAAGTTGAGCCAATGGCCTTGGGGTAAGTTGAGCCAATGGCCTTGGGGTAAGTTGAGCCAATGGCCATGGGGTAAGATGAGCCAATGGCCTCGGGGTAAGATGAGCCAATGGCCTTGGGGTAAGTTGAGCCAATGGCCTTGGGGTAAGTTGAGCCAATGGCCTTGGGGTAAGTTGAGCCAATGGCCTTGGGGTAAGTTGAGCCAATGGCCATGGGGTAAGTTGAGCCAATGGTCATGGGGTAAGTTGAGCCAATGGCCTTGGGGTAAGTTGAGCCAATGGCCTTGGGGTAAGTTGAGCCAATGGCCTTGGGGTAAGTTGAGCCAATGGCCTTGGGGTAAGTTGAGCCAATGGCCTTGGGGTAAGTTGAGCCAATGGCCTTGGGGTAAGTTGAGCAAGTGGTTGAGCCAATGGCAAGTTGAGCAAATTGAAGTGTTTTCTTCCCAGTCGTAATGCAAGGCATTATCGCTGGGATATGAGCTAACAAACGGTGGAATTGTCCCACCAAAGGACTTTTTTAAAAAGTTGAAGCTCATTTCAACCAAAAGGTATCTTCTGCATTTAACCCAACCCCTCTGAATTAGAGAGGTGTGGTGGGCTTATTGGGGAGATGTAGGCCTTATTGGGGAGATGTAGGCCTTATTGGGGAGATAGGCCATGTTGAGATGTTCATATTGAAACATGTATATATTTTTTTAAGTTCCTAACTTGTTTGATAAAATTCGTACAGATTTTCTCAGGGGTTTGGGACGGGGGTGGGGACACAGCAGCACCCGCTGCTCGTTGAGAAGAGAAAGAGCGATGCGTGCTTTCACGTCAGTCTCCAATAACACCAGAAAAAGTCGCTAGATTTGTCACTAGTCGCTTTTTTAAAAAAATGTGTCGCTAGAAGGATCTGAATACTCGCTAAATATTGAGCCAATGGCCTTGGGGTAAGGGCTAAATTGGCAATGGCCTTGGGCTAAATTGGCAACACTGTGTAGTTCATTTCACGTCTCAATCCCTCCGCCTGTGGAGGGCGGAGTCAGCCGTTTGACTCTGGGGAACCAATCAGGAGGAGGCAGGAGAACAAACCACTGTTTACTATTCCGCTGGTTCTCAAAGAGGCAGGCGCGATTAGAACTCAGTCCGATCAGCAATATAAACGTTCTGAGCTTTGATCAACGCTGGGAGCAATATTTAAATGTTGACCTGTAATGGATTTCCTTTATTATGAACAATATATATATATTTTTAATAGCAAAAAATATAATTAGAAGAGATTCCAGAGATCCGGACCTCAGTGTCCTCATATGTAGTTACGGCCCTGACCCCACCCTCCCCTACTGAAACACTGTTGTATCTAAATCGTGTGTGTGTGTGTGTGTCTGTGTGTGCATGGAGAGAGGCAGTGACTTGTGGTCTCTCACCTCCTAAAGGAATGGGCGCGTTCTTCCATCCGAGGTGAGGGGTCAAAGGTGAGGGGTGGGGGTCAGAGACTGAACTTGACCTAGGGACCGGTGTCCAGCCAGCATCTTTCACAAACAACAAGAAAACACACCAGTCACAGTTCAGAACATGCTCTATCCATAGGGATGGTTAGAGGACTCAACTCAACTCAACTTTGTTTTAGCATGGACATTGCCGCTCAGGGCTTACACCATTTTAAAGTAGTCAACTGGGTGGGGATTCCTATGGGTTGGGAGCGATCAGCCAATTATCAGAGCATTGTCATCTTCTTCAAATTGGGTGTTATGGTTTATAAATGCCTTTAAGCTATATCACCGCCATCTAGTGGCCACAATACATGAATGACACCCAGGATTTGGTTCAGGACTCCAGCACTGCAGGTGGCGGCAAATCACCAATATTAGCTTTTCACTTTTTTCAAACACAAAATGAAGAAAATGTACAACTTTAAAATGGAGATGGCCCATGCTGTCACAGACGCCATAATGGCACAGATACAAAGATGAGACGTCTTTCCATCTCTATGGTTCTCTCTCAGTCTCCAATGCATTTCATTACTCTTATTGCAATCCAAACTTCTTCTGCTTATTCACGCATTGTATTAAACCTTTCCTATTATTGCCTTCCCATAGTCGCCTCATCTCAACTCCGATTCATACACTTCACACTTGTATATACATATATGACTTCATACCACAATAACCCACAGGGGGCACACATGTACCAAGGCCTCTTCCTCTGTTGCACTACCATTCACCCAGCACTGCAAGAGGAAAACAAACTACCAAGTCTCAGTAGAGATCCAACAGTTGGTTAGCGTGCGACGCTCTCAGAGATCCAACAGTTGGTTAGCGTGCGACGCTCTCAGATATCCAACAGTTGGTTAGCGTGCGACGCTCTCAGAGATCCAACAGTTGGTTAGCGTGCGACGCTCTCAGAGATCCAACAGTTGGTTAGCGTGCGACGCTCTCAGAGATCCAACAGTTGGTTAGCGTGCGACGCTCTCAGAGATCCAACAGTTGGTTAGCGTGCGACACTCTCAGAGATCCAACAGTTGGTTAGTGTGCGACACTCTCAGAGATCCAACAGTTGGTTAGCATGCGACGGAGATCCAACAGTTGGTTAGCGTGCGATGCTCTCAGAGATCCAACAGTTGGTTAGCGTGTGACGCTCTCAGAGATCCAACAGTTGGTTAGCGTGCGACGCTCTGAGATCCAACAGTTGGTTAGCGTGCAACGCTCTCAGAGATCCAACAGTTGGTTAGCGTGCGACGCTCTCAGAGATCCAACAGTTGGTTAGTGTGCGACACTCTCAGAGATCCAACAGTTGGTTAGTGTGCGACACTCTCAGAGATCCAACAGTTGGTTAGCGTGCGACGGAGATCCAACAGTTGGTTAGCGTGCGATGCTCTCAGAGATCCAACAGTTGGTTAGCGTGCGACGCTCTCAGAGATCCAACAGTTGGTTAGCGTGCGACGCTCTGAGATCCAACAGTTGGTTAGCGTGCAACGCTCTCAGAGATCCAAGTTGGTTAGCGTGCGACGCTCTCAGAGATCCAACAGTTGGTTAGCGTGCGACGCTCTCAGAGATCCAACAGTTGGTTAGCGTGCGACGCTCTCAGAGATCCAACAGTTGGTTAGCGTGCAACGCTCTCAGAGATCCAACAGTTGGTTAGCGTGCGACACTCTCAGAGATCCAACAGTTGGTTAGTGTGCGACACTCTCAGAGATCCAACAGTTGGTTAGCGTGCGACGCTCTCAGAGATCCAACAGTTGGTTAGCGTGCGACGCTCTCAGAGATCCAACAGTTGGTTAGTGTGCGACACTCTCAGAGATCCAACAGTTGGTTAGTGTGCGACACTCTCAGAGATCCAACAGTTGGTTAGCGTGCGACGGAGATCCAACAGTTGGTTAGCGTGCGATGCTCTCAGAGATCCAACAGTTGGTTAGCGTGCGACGCTCTCAGAGATCCAACAGTTGGTTAGCGTGCGACGCTCTGAGATCCAACAGTTGGTTAGCGTGCAACGCTCTCAGAGATCCAAGTTGGTTAGCGTGCGACGCTCTCAGAGATCCAACAGTTGGTTAGCGTGCGACGCTCTCAGAGATCCAACAGTTGGTTAGCGTGCGACGCTCTCAGAGATCCAACAGTTGGTTAGCGTGCAACGCTCTCAGAGATCCAACAGTTGGTTAGCGTGCGACACTCTCAGAGATCCAACAGTTGGTTAGTGTGCGACACTCTCAGAGATCCAACAGTTGGTTAGCGTGCGACGGAGATCCAACAGTTGGTTAGCGTGCGATGCTCTCAGAGATCCAACAGTTGGTTAGCGTGCGATGCTCTCAGAGATCCAACAGTTGGTTAGCGTGCGACGCTCTCAGAGATCCAACAGTTGGTTAGCGTGCGACGCTCTCAGATATCCAACAGTTGGTTAGCGCGCGACGCTCTCAGAGATCCAACAGTTGGTTAGCGTGCAACAGAGATCCAACAGTTGGTTAGCGTGCAACGCTCTCAGAGATCCAACAGTTGGTTAGCGTGCGACGCTCTCAGAGATCCAACAGTTGGTTAGCGTGCGACGCTCTGAGATCCAACAGTTGGTTAGCGTGCGATGCTCTCAGAGATCCAACAGTTGGTTAGCGTGCAACGCTCTCAGAGATCCAACAGTTGGTTAGCGTGCGACGCTCTGAGATCCAACAGTTGGTTAGCGTGCGACGCTCTCAGAGATCCAACAGTTGGTTAGCGTGCAACGCTCTCAGAGATCCAACAGTTGGTTAGCATGCGACACTCTCAGAGATCCAACAGTTGGTTAGCGTGCGACGCTCTGAGATCCAACAGTTGGTTAGCGTGAGACGCTCTCAGAGATCCAACAGTTGGTTAGCGTGCGACGCTCTCAGAGATCCAACAGTTGGTTAGCGTGCAACGCTCTCAGAGATCCAACAGTTGGTTAGCATGCGACACTCTCAGAGATCCAACAGTTGGTTAGTGTGCGACACTCTCAGAGATCCAACAGTTGGTTAGCGTGCGACGGAGATCCAACAGTTGGTTAGCGTGCGATGCTCTCAGAGATCCAACAGTTGGTTAGCGTGCGATGCTCTCAGAGAAACAACAGTTGGTTAGCGTGCGACGCTCTCAGAGATCCAACAGTTGGTTAGCGTGCGACGCTCTCAGAGATCCAACAGTTGGTTAGCGTGCGACGCTCTCAGAGATCCAACAGTTGGTTAGCGTGCGACGCCTCAGATATCCAACAGTTGGTTAGCTACGACGCTCTCAGATATCCAACAGTTGGTTAGCGCGCGACGCTCTCAGAGATCCAACAGTTGGTTAGCGTGCAACAGAGATCCAACAGTTGGTTAGCGTGCGACGCTCTCAGAGATCCAACAGTTGGTTAGCGTGCGACGCTCTCAGATATCCAACAGTTGGTTAGCGCGCGACGCTCTCAGAGATCCAACAGTTGGTTAGCGTGCAACAGAGATCCAACAGTTGGTTAGCGTGCGACGCTCTCAGAGATCCAACAGTTGGTTAGCGTGCAACAGAGATCCAACAGTTGGTTAGCGTGCGACGCTCTCAGAGATCCAACAGTTGGTTAGTGTGCGACGCTCTCCTCCTCTCCTCTTTGTTTCTCCTCAGTTGTAATCTGTGTTCCGTGACTGTGTGTGTTTTGGGTTGCTGTGCACAGTCCCCCAACACAGCCCCCCACACAGACTGAACTGGGTTGAAAAGGCTATGATGCAGAATTGATTGATACCCCACTGTGAGAGCGGAGTAGTGTGTGTCTCTGTCCACTAGATCAAAGAACTGAGGTCAACAAGTTCATTGACGTAAAGGGGCCATTCTACTATGGCAGATGGCACGTGGAAATTTCACATAATAGACTTAAATACAGTCTTCTAGTTGACCATCCGTCTGTTTCTCATCACAATGGAGGTCGTAGAGAGAGCCTGCCATGCGGGGCTAACCTAAATGGAGATCAAACCAGAGACATTCAATATATTCCCAGGCAGACAGAGAGAGGGAGGACAGGGTGCATCCTGGGTACCTTCTGACGGATGCCAGAGAGGTGGCAGCTCAGCACTCCTACCCAATAAAATATGATCATTAAATGAATAGGGGTGTAGTCACGCGCGCACACACACACACACACACACACACACACACACACACACACACACACACACACACACACACACACACACACACACACACACACACACACACACACACACACACACACACACACACACACACACACACACACTGTAGTGAGACACTTGATCCTCCCCAAAGAGGTGCTGAGATCCTCCGCATAAAACAAACGACGGGTCCTAATGAACGAGTGTCCTTCAGAAGGTAGCCGAGGATGTGCCCGACAAACTTCAAAACATCACACATGCTTGATGTTTCTATATTCTCAACCATTCATATTTCAGATAGTAATCATACCCAATGAACCATCAGAATAAGTCAGAGAAGAGAATGTTACAACAGAATCTAAAACAGAAGAGGGTTTTCAAAAAAAACTAGGCAAGTCAGTTAAGAACAAATTCTTATTTTCCATGACAGCCTAGGAACAGTGGGTTAACTGCCTGTTCAGGGGCAGAACGACAGATTTGTACCTTGTCAGCTAGGGGGAATTGAACTTGCAACCTTTCGGTTACTAGTCCGACACTCTAACCACTAGGCTACCCTGCCGCTCTCTATTGTAACTATAGGGAGGGGGCTGACTACATATGCCGTTCATTTGTTCACAATGTTCTTGCTAAAAATACAGGCAATGTCTAGTAAATAATTTATGTAGAACTTAATTAAATATGATTGCATTGCCCCAGTCACTAGGATGACTCAGCTATGACTCAACTCTACTCAAGGGAGTGTCCTGATGTTCCTGGCCTCTCTCTCCTGTCACCTGTCTGGCTACTGGCTACAGCCCCTGCTCCACCTGCCACTCTGGGCCAATGGCCAGTCAGATGTCAGGCTTGGCCGCGGTCCCAGACCTGGACACCACATCACACAGTCACAGCTGACAGAACAGCCGACAGGCACATAGCAGCTTTACAGCCAATCCCCTGCTTAAGGTCTGCTGCTCTAGTCTGCAATTCTACAGGTCTCTATCCATCCTCTCTGGTGCCAGGAGCTAGGAACAGACCCTGGTATGGAGAAGTCATCTGGGCTGTGGCTGCTCCCTCTCATCTCTGGCCCTGCTCTAGGATTCTCTGCCTCTTGACTTCTTTCTCTATTGTTCTCTCTCTCCCTCTCTCTAGTCTTCCCCTCTCCCGTCTCGCTCTATACCTCTCCCCCCTCCCTCTCTCTCCATCTGGGCTCTAGTAGTAACATGAGTGGGCTCCCTGCCATCACCACTGTGTAAACAGATACTAGGGCAGCACTCAACACTCAGTCCTGACCATTACCACCAACAGCACCCAATATAATAATAATGAGCTAGTGTTGGTGCTGTATACTTGTGTTGGTAATTCCAGGCAGAAGATACCAGTTGAAAAGTGTGTACAGTGTTTCGAACTGGGATATTTCCAACCAAGCGTGCAGCCTGCAGCTAAAACAGTATTGCGGAGATGTTTTGAAATAGTTGAAAAAAAAAGCGACGATTCTAATTCCATCAGAGTTCGTGAACTTTGTCTCCACCTTCTGGTTACAGTGTGCCACTGCAGCACTAGGGGGACAGGCAATGCATTCATCAACATAAATCAGGTCAGGAGGAAGGATGCTAAATTCTATAAACCTACCAAACTCACATTAAAGAGGACAACCATATCCCAATAAGAAAAGGCAGTTTAAAATACATATTTTAAAACTATTTTCCAGACGTTGACATCAGGTACATTTTAAGTGATGAATGAAAGGTGAAAATATGTATTTTCCGGAGGTAGAAAATACCTACCTTCTGGACGTTGAAATCAGGTGCATTTGAAAATACGTATTTTTCAGTCATTGATTCCATGGCCAAATTTCAACTGTTATACATTCTCAATTCTAACAAGTAAGCATTATAATACAGACATCACAAGACTTGTCTGAAGGTCCTATGGAGACTGTTAGGTGCCAAAAACAAGGGGTTAAATACATGTAAAAAATGTTTTTCAGAACTTCAGAACAAACTTCCTTTTGGTTATTTTTGGGGACTATCGGTTGTTCCATGTAGTGAATCTGTTATTCAATGCGTTTGAATGGGCTAATGGCAGTAAGGTCCAAAAAATGTCATCCAATCATTATTTATTTTTATTTTTATTTTTTATCCTTCAAGGGGTCTTAAAATTCAAAATCAAATAGCTAAATGATCCTTGGTACGACCTTCTTAAAACAATTCCATATAGCTTAGTGGAACCCCTACGCCCTGGTTAGACAGGTTTTAATAGGAAAGAGGAACCAACTGAAGATCGCAACAAAATATTTACTATTGCTCCCATCTATCACATGCCAGTAAGTTCCTCTGGATAAGAGCATCTGCTGAATGACCAAAATGTAAAATGTCAAAACAAAAGACTTGCAAAGCATGCTGGATATTATTCTAATGGACTCCGCCCCCAAACAAGTAAAACTTTGGTCAGTGTAGACCAGAACCAAATCTGAACGAATCACAGACGTCTAGGCTGTTTCACAAGTTTGAACATCACAGTACAGTACGGCACAGTATAACACAGTAGAGTACAGTACAGTATAGTTTAATTCAGTAGAGTACAGTGCAGTTTTATTCAGTAGAGTACAGTACAGTACAGTTTAATTCAGTAGAGTACAGTACAGTAGAGTACAGTACAGTAGAGTACAATACAGTACACTATACTTTACTTTTCTCTACTAAGGTACTGTACGCTGCTGTCCAATGTGAAACATAGATGTCTATGATTGGTTCAGATTTGGTCCGGACCAAAATTCAACATCCCTGGGGGTTGACATTTTTTAAAAGATCAAAAAAAAGGACTGAGGACCAAAAGACATCAAAACGCTTACTGGGATGCTGTTTTAAGGGCAGTGGGATACAGGCCTAACAGTCATATTATCTCAATAATTCCTTCCAATGATCTACTCTACTTGACCTATACAGGTGCTAGTTCACACATAACCTACAGCATACACATTCACCAAGTTTCATTCTCATTGAGGACATGGCAGTATTGATCAATCTAGACCAGAGATCTACCTGTGTCCCCCATATAAAAAGGTACTGTCCCTCTTGACTGTATCCCAAACAAAACAACAATAATAATAACCATTCATCCCACCACTCCCCTTCCAGTATCCTGAAGAATAAGTTTCCATCCCCTACTTTCTATTTTTAATCAAGTTATTTACCCCTTTCCCAAGGACCCTTACCATGAACCGGGTTGGTAGTTGGTATCCTCTACCCAACCCTTCCCCTTAAACCTAAACCAGGTTCATATCTTCTACCCAATCCTTCCCCTTAAACCAGGTTCATATCTTCTACCCAATCCTTCCCCCCAAACCAGGTTCCTATCCTCTACCCAATCCTTCCCCTTAAACCAGGTTCCTATCCTCTACCCAACCCTTCCCCTTAAACCAGGTTCCTATCCTCTACCCAATCCTTCCCCTTAAACCAAGTTCATATCCTCTACCCAATCCTTCCCCTTAAACCAGGTTTATATCTTCTACCCAACCCTTCCCCTTAAACCAGGTTCCTATCCTCTACCCAATCCTTCCCCTTAAACCAGGTTCCTATCTTCTACCCAACCCTTCCCCTTAAACCAGGTTCATATCTTCTACCCAACTCCTCCCCTTAAACCAGGTTCCTATCTTCTACCCAACTCCTCCCCTTAAACCAGGTTCATATCTTCTACCCAATCCTTCCCCTTAAACCAGGTTCATATCTTCTACCCAACTCCTCCCCTTAAACCAGGTTCATATCCTCTACCCAACCCTTCCCCTTAAACCAGGTTCATATCTTCTACCCAACTCTTCCCCTTAAACCAGGTTCATATCCTCTACCCAACCCTTCCCCTTAAACCAGGTTCCTATCCTCTACCCAATCCTTCCCCCCAAACCAGGTTCATATCTTCTACCCAATCCTTCCCCTTAAACCAGGTTCATATCTTCTACCCAATCCTTCCCCTTAAACCAGGTTCATATCTTCTACCCAATCCTTCCCCTTAAACCAGGTTCATATCTTCTACCCAATCCTTCCCCTTAAACCAGGTTCATATCTTCTACCCAATCCTTCCCCCCAAACCAGGTTCATATCTTCTACCCAATCCTTCCCCTTAAACCAGGTTCCTATCTTCTACCCAACTCCTCCCCTTAAACCAGGTTCATATCTTCTACCCAACTCCTCCCCTTAAACCAGGTTCATATCTTCTACCCAATCCTTCCCCTTAAACCAGGTTCATATCTTCTACCCAATCCTTCCCCCCAAACCAGGTTCCTATCTTCTACCCAATCCTTCCCCTTAAACCAGGTTCATATCTTCTACCCAATCCTTCCCCCCAAACCAGGTTCATATCTTCTACCCAATCCTTCCCCTTAAACCAGGTTCCTATCTTCTACCCAATCCTTCCCCCCAAACCAGGTTCATATCTTCTACCCAATCCTTCCCCTTAAACCAGGTTCCTATCTTCTACCCAACTCTTCCCCTTAAACCAGGTTCATATCTTCTACCCAATCCTTCCCCTTAAACCAGGTTCATATCTTCTACCCAATCCTTCCCCTTAAACCAGGTTCCTATCTTCTACCCAATCCTTCCCCCCAAACCAGGTTCATATCTTCTACCCAATCCTTCCCCTTAAACCAGGTTCCTATCTTCTACCCAACTCTTCCCCTTAAACCAGGTTCATATCTTCTACCCAACTCCTCCCCTTAAACCAGGTTCATATCTTCTACCCAATCCTTCCCCTTAAACCAGGTTCATATCTTCTACCCAATCCTTCCCCCCAAACCAGGTTCCTATCTTCTACCCAATCCTTCCCCTTAAACCAGGTTCATATCTTCTACCCAATCCTTCCCCCCAAACCAGGTTCATATCTTCTACCCAATCCTTCCCCTTAAACCAGGTTCCTATCTTCTACCCAATCCTTCCCCCCAAACCAGGTTCATATCTTCTACCCAATCCTTCCCCTTAAACCAGGTTCATATCTTCTACCCAACCCTTCCCCTTAAACCAGGTTCATATCCTCTACCCAACCCTTCCCCTTAAACCAGGTTCATATCCTCTACCCAATCCTTCCCCTTAAACCAGGTTTATATCTTCTACCCAATCCTTCCCCTTAAACCAGGTTCATATCTTCTACCCAATCCTTCCCCTTAAACCAGGTTCATATCTCCTACCCAACTCTTCCCCTTAAACCAGGTTCATATCTTCTACCCAATCCCTCTATTTAATTTGATACTTTTTTACTTTTACTTCTTTACATATTTTTATCCAATAAAGTTTGTTTTAATGAAATCAAGTCGAAGTAGAAAAAATGAGAACTCCATCACCCTTCACCCTTGTACCGTTACCAAACCTCACCTTCACCATACATGGAGAAGAGGGATAGAAGAGGGTATGAAGCCCTGAGGTGTCCCTACCAGTCCCAGAGTTCGTCAACTGTCTCCCTACTCCATTAGTCTCTGTCATCCAACACGTTAAGATAGTTTTTTTGTTGACATTTTGACAGTCAATATGTCCCATCTAAAAAGATACAAAGGACAAGGTCTATGGACATACGGGGTTGCTCGCGTCCCTGAACCTGCCAACGTCTCACCTCTCCCCGGAACGCTACGGTCTCACACCTAAAAACAATCCCGGAGACAGTCTGGACAGCCTATGCTACTGCTCTGGTGTTGCATCGCTATTTCTGCATATATTCTATCTATTTATAACAAGGCACGGTATCATTCGACAACTTTACATCACGGCTACAGACGGAGTTGACAGCCACCACTAACGCTAGGCAAATCAAGTTCATAAGCTACACAGCGGACGTTTATAAAGGTACCCACCGTGTATGGTCGCTGTCTTCCTCTGGCGGTGCGCTACAACATGCCACAGAGATAATATATAGGCGCTCCAACACGCACTGAAAAATACTATCAAAATCTTTGTTTCAATTCTTCTTGGTTTGTAGAAAGTTGGCAAAGGTAGACACTAAAACTGAAGCTGTCCCGACAGTGTCCTTGTCTGTCTGAGTATGCGAGTGGAGTACGGATGTGTAAACGGAGCCGACTCCGAGGATGTCACGATTCGTGGATGTTTCCTCTTGCTCTTGTTGACGTGAGTTCGCAGCGCCAGCTGCTACTGTATCTAGTCGAGTCCGCGTAACACGAGCGTCTGGAAGTGTGTGTGGAATGTGTGTAGACTAGAGTGTGTGTGTGTTTGTGTGTGCGCGCACCGTAGTATATCCACGGGTCTGTCTGTGCTGAGAGTGCATGGAGAAACTGCTAAATGAGTGACTGTCCCACGCTATGAGTTCTGGAGGAGTGCCAGTGCCAAGATGAGTTAGTAGACACCCGGTTTTAAATCTGCAGTCTGTGGCGCCTCCTAACAACAATGTATAATGTTTAATTCATTTAAAACCAAAGCATACAGCCTAATGATCCCATAAAGCTATAAAGACAATCTTGTACATTATACTAAGTGGTCATAAAAGAGAAAGCTGTGATTCAGCTGTACACTCTCTTGACAAAATGCTGGTGATCAGCAAGTTTTCACATCCACTATCCAATCCCCACCTAATCCAACATCAATGGATTTGTCAAAGCACACCACTAAGGATCCTCACATAACCTAGATATTTTACATACATTTCAGTCCCACTGTTGCTTGAAGTTTGTGAAGAGACTGCGTGAAGAGTTATTGGAAGATCTCCCAAAATAAACCTCTAAGAAGAAGAAACCATATCAGAGAATCAACCAACCTTTGATTGTCCATCATCCTTCTGGAAGATATTTCAGGTATGATAATAATCAGCAACCTGCTGTTCTGTTTGACTTCTACAGTACCAAGTGTTTTGAGAATGTCACATGGCAAAGTCCAACTCCCAAGGTCAGGAATATCTGCCTTTACAATGCTGGGGCCATAAAAGAATAACAGTAAGGTACCTGGGGGAAAATAGAGCATGAGAAAGCTCTCTCTCTCTCTGGTTTAATGTGTAGCTTGTTGAGTAGCCAGAGTCATAAATTCCTGATGCTGTGGTGAGAGAATGTTTGTTTAGGGTCATGGAATTAACATTAAAGCCTAGAGAATGGCATGTGTCCAAACACATCGTCAATCAACCATGGATAAAACAATACTATAGTGCAGAAAGGCTGATTCTAAAAGTGCACAATTACAACTTTACTGGCTTTTTTACTGGTTTATATATATATATATATATATAGCATTTCATGATTAGGGACAGGAGTTTTTCCTGACTAGAGGTAAACTCCTGGCCTTGTGCATGAAACACCGGTATGCAGTATGTTGGGGAAGTTAGGAATATTTAACCACACTTGCCTCTTCATGCTAAATACTTTATTTTATGTCTGACCCTTATGATCCAGTCAGAGCCGGCTCCAGGCATAAGTGACATACATAACCTGACCAAATTGTATTGAATTGTTTTTAGAACTCAACATACTGTTGACAGTTAGAATAGTAGAATACACAAGGTGACATTTGTAATGTCAGCCACTGATAGTAATGTCAGCCACTGATAGTCCATGTCAGTTAATCATTTTTAGATTGGTAAGTTAGTCTAGCCAGCTATCTAAACTTGTAGTAATCATGGCCGAATACCGACTGGGCACGCAGGGAATGTGTCCAGGGGTCCTGACCTCCAGGGGGCCCCCATTGATTTTGTTAGTCACTCTCACTCAGCATTAACATGACAAAAGTCTTGGCAAAATCCCCCCTCCCCTGCCTGTCTGGTTTGGTATGTGTGACTGTGCCATATTCCCATTAACCTTACAGAATCATTAACTGACCTGGGGACTTCTAAGTCAAGAAGAAAGTTTGCCTCAATCTTCTTTGCAATTCCAGATTATCCGTACATGAAAACTATCAGCAAATTTCACATCAGAAGCCTGTTCATTAAAAGAGGATTGGTAAAATGTGAATGTTGAATCTGGTGTGTGCCAGGATAGGGCAAATGCTTTTATGTTTTGGGAGTTGAGGCATTATGCTGATGGTACACTACCTGACCAAAGGTATGTGGACACCTGCTCTCATTCCAAAATCATGGGCATTAATATAGAGTTGGTCCCACCTTTGCTGCTATAACAGCCTCCACACTTCTGGGAAGGCCAGTCAAGTTCTTCCACATCGATCTCGACAAACCATTTCTGGATGGACCTCGCTTTGTGCACAGGGGCATTGTCATGCTGAAACAGGAAAGGACCTTACCCAAACTTGCCACAAAGTTGGTAGCACAGAATCGTCAAGAATGTCATTGTATGCTGTAGTGTTAAGGTTTCCCTTCGCTGGAACTAAGGGGCCCAAACCATGAAAAACAGCCCCAGACCATTATTCCTCCTCCACCAAACCTTAGAGTTGGCACTACGCTTTCGGGCAGGTAGCGTTCTCCTGGCATCTGCCAAAAGCAGATTTGTCCGTCGGACTACCAGATGGTGAAGTGTGATTCATCTCCAGAGAACGCGTTTCCCCTGCTCCAGAGTCCAAAGGCGGCAAGCTTTACACCACTCCAGCCAACACTTGGAATTGCGCATGGTGATTTTAGGCTTGTGTGTGGCTGCTTAGACATGGAAACCCATTTCATGAAGGTCCCGACAAACAGTTATTGTGCTGCCATTGCTTCCAGAGGCAGTTTGGAACTCGGTAGGGAGTGTTGCAACGGAGGACAGACGATTTGTATGCGCTACGCACTTCAGCACTTGGCAGTCCCGTTCTGTGAGCTTGTGTGGCCTATCACTTCGCGGCAGAGCCGTTGTTGCTCCGAGACGTTTCCACTTCACAATAACAGCACTTACAGTTGACCGGGGCAGATCTAGCAGGGCAGAAATTTGACAAACCGGCTTTTTGGAAAGGTGGCATCCTATGCCGGTGCCACGTTGAAAGTCACTGAGCTCTTCAGTAAGGTCATTCTATTGCCAATGTTTGTCAATGCAGATTGCATGGCTGTGTGCTCGATTTTATACACCTGTCAGCAACGGGTGTGGCTGAAATAGCTAAATCCACTAATTTGAAGGGGGGTTTACATACTTTTGTATATATAGTGCATTTCAACATAACGATATGAGACATGAAATGCTTTAACTAATTTGTCACTTCTTTGATCACCATCAGACAAAGTACATCACAAGGTTGGTTCAGAATGAAATTCCAAACCTAAAGAGGTTCTTCTGAGAACTTCCAAACTAAATTCTCTCAGAGAAAAACACTTTTCACTGAATGAAACCATAGTTGGTACTTTATCTGGAAGAGCTAGAGTTTATGTTTGGATAGTATAAATTAAGCAACTAGCTATTATTTCTTATTTTCATTTAGGCTTATAAAACCCAGAGCTCATGACAAGTTACCGTTGCCATGGGAAGGGAGGTGAAGAGCGGTTTATTGATTTACAGCATTCTAGAACTAGAAGTTGAATGTGTGTATGTTTGTGTTCGCATGTGTGTGTTTTCTGACCCAAAAGTATGGTACCAGGGGAGGGTTAATGTGCAGTTCAGCCACACTGCACCGTGCTATATGAGTACTAGTTTGAAGGGCAGGTGGGTAAACTAAACATCCATAAGTTCACAGCACCAAGCAGTGTGAAACAGCATGAACTATTGATACTATTATTATCAATCTTTTTAGCAGGTTTGGAGAGAGAGAGAGAGAAGACAGGCCACTCAGCCTGTCAGTGAAAAGGGCACCCCGATTTAACACAGCTAATTGTTTCACGAACAGAGACAGAGCGAGAGAAAGACAGAGAGCACAAAGTCCCTGTTTGAGAGAGAGAGAGAGTGAGAGCACATTGTATTTTCCAGCTACAACCTGGGAAGACATGCAGAGAAGAGGGAAAGGAGAGGGTTCTCTATGTGGGTTCCAGAGTTCCACAGACTACCACAGTACACTCATAATGAGATCCCAAACTAAAAACACTGTGGTGGGACCTAGTCACATTAAGCAGCTCCAGTGTCAGGGGCAAGGGTTGTGGGTAGCTGCTGCCCCTCGGTCTAGCCCAGTGTGTGTCTGTTGCCCCCAGGTCTAGTATTGGTCCCACAGTCTATTTCAGTGGTGTTTAAAACGACCCCAGGTCTGGTCTGGTCTGGTCCAGGCCTGAGTGAGATCCTCCTCTCTCTCAGACAGGTTTCCAATGGCTGTAAAGTAAATCCAGTCTGGGTAGGAAACCACAGCGTCCGTGCGAACGTCTACGGTTCACCTCCTGTGTTCTATTTAGGTGTCCACGGCAGCCACAAGCCCCGTTGGACCAACTGTGAAAAAATGTCCTCCCAAGTTAACCATCACTGGCAAACAAAAACAGGAGCAAGTCTGCTGTGTGTGTGCAGGAGAGAGGAAGTCTGCTGTGCTTCCAAGGAAAACAGTCCAGGGTTTTAAAGCTATTTTTAAAAGCCTCACACATGCTGGGGGAAGATTTCGCAATAAAACAGATTGACTCACGGAGACAATCAAGGACTGCTTTACTGTTCAGAAATCAGATGAGTCCAGTGTGTATGTGTGTGTGTGTGTGTATGTGCGGTAAAGTTTTTCCAAGTATTGACAACCACAGTGAGTCAAGTCTATGTTTAGTCTTGGCACAAGCTTTGAGGAAATAAATAAACTCTAAAAAAGTATATTAGCTTAAACTGACAAGTAAATATGTGCTCATCATAAGCTATGAAAGAAGGCTACATAGAAAATAGTTGCAACGTGAAGTCTAACTAAAACAAGGTTTAAGGTTCTCCCTATTCCCCATAGAATGTACAGAATATGTGCCAACTGCCACCATTAGACTGCCATACATACCTGTCAATAGACTGCCATACATACCTATCATTAGACTGCCATACATGCCTGTCATTAGACTGCCATACATGCCTGTCATTAGACTGCCATACATGCCTGTCATTAGACTGCCATACATGCCTGTCATTAGACTGCCATACATACCTGTCATTAGACTGCCATACATACCTGTCATTAGACTGCCATACATACCTGTCATAAGACTGTCATACATACCTGTTAATAAACTGTCATACATACCTGTCAATAGACTGCCATACATACCTGTCATTAGACTGTCATACATACCTGTCAATAAACTGTCATACATACCTGTCAATAAACTGTCATACATACCTGTCAATAAACTGTCATACATACCTGTCAATAAACTGTCATACATACCTGTCAATAAACCTCCGATTTTTTTTTAGACCTCCACAAGTCTGGTTCATCCTTGGGAGCAATTTCCACCACCTGAAGGTACCACGTTCATCTGTACAATCAATAGTACGCAAGTATAAACACAATGGGACCGCGCAGCCGTCATACCGCTCAGGAAGGAGACGCGTTCCGTCTCCTAGAGATGAACGTACTTTGGTGCGAAAGGTGCAAATCAATCCCAGAACAACAGCAAAGGACCTTGTGAAGATGCTGGAGGAAACAGTTACAACAGTATCTATATCCACAGGAAAACGAATCCTATATCAACATAACCTGAAAGGCCGCTCAGCAAGGAAGAAGCCACTGCTCCAAAACCACCATAAAAAAGCCAGACTACGGTTTGCAACTGTACATGGGGACAAAGATCATACTTTTTGGAGAAATGTCCTCTGGTGTGATGAAACAAAAATAGAACCGTTTGGCCATAATGACCATCGTTATGTTTGGAGGAAAAAGGGGGAGGCTTGCAAGCCGAAGAACACCATCCCAACCGTGAAGCACAGGGGGTGGCAGCATCTTGTTGTGGGGGTGCTTTGCTGCAGGAGGGCCTGGTGCACTTCACAAAATAGATGGCGTCATGAGGTAGGAAAAGTATGTGGATATATTGAAGCAACATCTCAAGACATCTGTCAGGAAGTTAAAGCTTGGTCGCAAATGGGTCTTCCAAATGGACAATGACCCCAAGCATACTTCCAAAGTGGTGGCAAAATGGCTTAAGGACAACACAGTCAAGGTATTGGAGTGGCCATCACAAAGCCCTGACCTCAATCCTATAGAAAATGTGTGGGCAGAACATAAAAAACGTGTGAGGGCAAGGAGGCCTACAAACCTGACTCAGTTACACCAGCTCTGTCAGGAGGAATGGGACAAAATTCACCCAACTTATTGTGGGAAGCTTGTGGAAGGCTACCCGAAACATTTGACCCAAGTTAAACAATTTAAAGGCAATGCTACCAAATACTAATTGAGTGTATGTAAACTTATGACCCACTGGGAATGTGATGAAAGAAATACCAGCTGAAATAAATCATTCTCTACTATTATTCTGATTATTCTGGAATTTTTACTAGGATTAAATGTCAGGAATTGTGCTAACTATTCTCTCTGAGGGGAATACTAACTCTATTCTCTCTGAGGGGAATGCTAACTCTATTCTCTCTGAGGGGAATACTAACTCTATTCTCTCTGAGGGTATTCTAACTATTTGTTCTTTCAAGGGATTCTAACTCTATGCACTGAGGTAACAGTGAGTTTCTCCCCCATCCTATCCTCAGACTTTCAGCTATGTACCTACTGGATGAAAAGAGGTCAGGGAGTTCACTCTCTCTGTGATTCCTCTGTTTCCTGTCTCACAGAGCCACAGTGACTTACAGGTTAATCACTAACACACCTGCCACAGTGCCACCATAGATCCAAAATGTATGTTTGAGACTAGACCTGCATACCTGTGTGTGTGTGTGTGTGCGTCACTCCTCTGGCCTTGGTTCAGCTGGCTCTGTTAGCTCTCCTCCTGCCCTCTCTCCCTCACTAAATAACAATTAGTCCTTTCACAGTTCTTATTCAGATGCTGCTACAGTGCCAGTTAAACACAGTGGGGTTGGTAGAATACTGATATAGAGCCAGTTAAACACAGTGGGGTTGGTAGAATACTGCTATAGAGCCAGTTAAACACAGTGAGGTTGGTAGAATACTGATATAGAGCCAGTTAAACACAGTGGGGTTGGTAGAATACTGATATAGAGCCAGCTAAACACAGTGGGGTTGGTAGAATACTGATATAGAGCCAGTTAAACACAGTGTGGTTGGTAGAATACTGATATAGAGCCAGTTAAACACAGTGGGGTTGGTAGAATACTGATATAGAGCCAGTTAAACACAGTGGGGTTGGTAGAATACTGATATAGAGCCAGCTAAACACAGTGGGGTTGGTAGAATACTGATATAGAGCCAGTTAAACACAGTGGGGTTGGTAGAATACTGATATAGAGCCAGTTAAACACAGTGGGGTTGGTAGAATACTGATATAGAGCCAGTCAAACACAGTGGGGTTGGTAGAATACTGCTATAGAGCCAGTTAAACACAGTGAGGTTGGTAGAATACTGATATAGAGCCAGTTAAACACAGTGGGGTTGGTAGAATACTGATATAGAGCCAGCTAAACACAGTGGGGTTGGTAGAATACTGATATAGAGCCAGTTAAACACAGTGGGGTTGGTAGAATACTGATATAGAGCCAGTTAAACACAGTGGGGTTGGTAGAATACTGATATAGAGCCAGTCAAACACAGTGGGGTTGGTAGAATACTGCTATAGAGCCAGTTAAACACAGTGAGGTTGGTAGAATACTGCTATAGAGCCAGTCAAACACAGTGGGGTTGGTAGAATACTGATATAGAGCCAGTTAAACACAGTGGGGTTGGTAGAATACTGCTATAGAGCCAGTTAAACACAGTGGGGTTGGTAGAATACTGATATAGAGCCAGTTAAACACAGTGGGGTTGGTAGAATACTGCTATAGAGCCAGTTAAACACAGTGGGGTTGGTAGAATACTGATATAGAGCCAGTTAAACACAGTGTGGTTGGTAGAATACTGATATAGAGCCAGTTAAACACAGTGGGGTTGGTAGTATACTGATATAGAGCCAGTTAAACACAGTGTGGTTGGTAGAATACTGATATAGAGCCAGTTAAACACAGTGGGGTTGGTAGAATACTGATATAGAGCCAGTTAAACACAGTGGGGTTGGTAGAATACTGCTATAGAGCCAGTTAAACACAGTGGGGTTGGTAGAATACTGATATAGAGCCAGTTAAACACAGTGTGGTTGGTAGAATACTGATATAGAGCCAGTTAAACACAGTGGGGTTGGTAGTATACTGATATAGAGCCAGTTAAACACAGTGTGGTTGGTCCCTGAGAGGAAGTGAGTGTGTGTGTGTATATTTTTACAAACCGTTCCAAGACTAGTCTCATTATGTAGCCCACATGGCTTAGATCAGAACAGCGTAAGGGGAAACTGATCCTATATCAGTTGATGAGGTACCAGAGAAACCTAACAGGGTTACTATAGTGCTCTAATATTAGATCAGGTGTAGGAAACCCTGGTCCTGGATGCTCTATCATTAGATCAGGGGTAGGAAACCCTGGTCCTGGATGCTCTATCATTAGATCAGGGGTAGGAAACCCTGGTCCTGGATACTCTATCATTAGATCAGGGGTAGGAAACCCTGGTCCTGGATGCTCTATCATTAGATCAGGGGTAGGAAACCCTGGTCCTGGATGCTCTATCATTAGATCAGGGGTAGGAAACCCTGGTCCTGGATGCTCTATCATTAGACCAGGTGTAGGAAACCCTGGTCCTGGATGCTCTATCATTAGATCAGGGGTAGGAAACCCTGGTCCTGGATGCTCTATCATTAGATCAGGGGTAGGAAACCCTGGTCCTGGATGCTCTATCATTAGATCAGGGGTAGGAAACCCTGGTCCTGGATACTCTATCATTAGATCAGGGATAGGAAACCCTGGTCCTGGATGCTCTATCATTAGATCAGGGATATGAAACCCTGGTCCTGGATGCTCTATCATTAGATCAGGGGTAGGAAACCCTGGTCCTGGAGTGAAAGAGAGATGTATGCACAGCAAGCTTAGAGAGATGGTATAACTTTGAGATGGTAAAGCTTATAGAGATGGTAAAGCTTAGAGAGATGGTATAACTTAGAGAGATGGTAAAGGCAGATTCCCAGTCTAATCTCTAGTCAATCAGCAGGTGTACAGGACAGTGTCCTCTGTTAGGGTGACTGACTTTTCTCTGTATACAAAACAAACCTAAACAAACACCATCCACAGCAGGGTCAGTAACAGCCTCTTTCTGCCTGGTAACCTTCCCTGCTACTGGGGCAGAATGAACAGGTAAGGAGAGTGGCTGGAGTCACCTTGACAAATGTTTCTTAAGTCCCCTAGTGAGGGGAGAATCATACGTGTCTTCATGGACTATAAAACACACTACCTCAGTTTAAACATGTGTGTGTGTGTGTGTGTGTGTGAGAGTGTGTGTGAGAGAGAGAGAAAAGAGTGTGTGTGTGTGTGTACTGTATGTGTGTTCTTAACAGTGACTGAAGTCGTGCAGACAGCTGTGTCACAGTCTCACGTTGTCCTTAGCTAAACTCTCTCGCCCACAAACCACTTTCCCACAGCCTCACACTGGCTTTGAACTGGTTTTGAACTGTCTTTGAACTGACTTTGAACTGACTTTGAACTGACTTTGAACTGACTTCGAACGGGTTTTGAACTGGATTTGAACTGACTTTGAACTGACTTCGAACTGACTTCGAACAGGTTTTGAATGGGCTTTGAACTGGCTTTGAACTGGTTTTGAACTGGCTTTGAACGGGCTGCTTAACTAAATCCAGTCACCTTCCTCTACCAGTGAGAGAGAGAGAGACTGTTGCATATTTTCACAGACCACAATGTCTAACTGAGATCTTTGACGAAGGAAGCTCTTTGCTCCAACTTCCAACTGCCCCCTTGTTTCTTCCAAAACCATGTATCTTTGTTCAGAGGCAACAACACATGGTGTGCTGATTGCATTCCAGGAGATCCTCTTTCAAAAGACAATCTTCATGGTGGGATTGAAGAATCGTGAGAAAGACTTTAGAGGGTTAGTCTGAGGCTGGCGGGGAGTGTGTGAGTGGTAGCTGTGATCTCACTGCACGTCCATTTTTCAGGGAGGATCCAATAGAAGCTTGTTAGGGGAAGAGGAGGGGATGGAGTGACAGAGAGGGGAACAGTATGTCTCCACAGAGAGGGGGATGGAGTGACAGAGAGGGGGATGGAGTGACAGAGAGGGGGATGGAGTGACAGAGAGGGGAACAGTATGTCTCCACAGAGAGGGGGATAGAGTGACAGAGAGCGGGATGGAGTGACAGAGAGGGGAACAGTATGTCTCCACAGAGAGGGGGATGGAGTGACAGAGAGGGGAACAGTATGTCTCCACAGAGAGGGGAACAGTATGTCTCCACAGAGAGGGGATAGAGTGACAGAGAGGGGGATGGAGTGACAGAGAGGGGAACAGTATGTCTCCACAGAGAGGGGGATGGAGTGACAGAGAGGGGAACAGTATGTCTCCACAGAGAGGGGGATGGAGTGACAGAGAGGGGAACAGTATGTCTCCACAGAGAGGGGGATGGAGTGACAGAGAGGGGAACAGTATGTCTCCACAGAGAGGGGGGTGGAGAGACAGAGAGGAGGATGGAGTGACAGAGAGGGGAACAGTATGTCTCCACAGAGAGGGGGATAGTGTGACAGAGAGGGGGATGGAGTGACAGAGAGGGGGATGGAGTGACAGAGAGAGGGAACAGTATGTCTCCACAGAGAGGGGATAGTGTGACAGAGAGGGGATGGAGTGACAGAGAGGGGGACAGTATGTCTCCACAGAGAGGGGATGGAGTGACAGAGAGGGGATGGAGTGACAGAGAGGGGAACAGTATGTCTCCACAGAGAGGGGATAGTGTGACAGAGAGGGGATGGAGTGACAGAGGGGATGGAGTGACAGAGAGGGGATGGAGTGACAGAGAGGGGATGGAGTGACAGAGAGGGAACAGTATGTCTCCACAGAGAGGGGATAGAGTGACAGAGAGCGGGATGGAGTGACAGAGAGGGAACAGTATGTCTCCACAGAGAGGGGATGGAGTGACAGAGAGGGGAACAGTATGTCTCCACAGAGAGGGAACAGTATGTCTCCACAGAGAGGGGATAGAGTGACAGAGAGGGGGATGGAGTGACAGAGAGGGGAACAGTATGTCTCCACAGAGAGGGGGATGGAGTGACAGAGAGGGAACAGTATGTCTCCACAGAGAGGGGGATGGAGTGACAGAGAGGGGAACAGTATGTCTCCACAGAGAGGGGGATGGAGTGACAGAGAGGGGAACAGTATGTCTCCACAGAGACGGGGATGGAGTGACAGAGAGGGGAACAGTATGTCTCCACAGAGAGGGGGGTGGAGAGACAGAGAGGAGGATGGAGTGACAGAGAGGGGAACAGTATGTCTCCACAGAGAGGGGGATAGTGTGACAGAGAGGGGGATGGAGTGACAGAGAGGGAACAGTATGTCTCCACAGAGAGAGGGATGGAGTGACAGAGAGGGGGATGGAGTGACAGAGAGGGGAACAGTATGTCTCCACAGAGAGGGGGATAGTGTGACAGAGAGGGGGATGGAGTGACAGAGGGGGATGGAGTGACAGAGAGGGGAACAGTATGTCTCCACAGAGAGGGGGATGGAGTGACAGAGAGGGGAACAGTATGTCTACACAGAGAGGGGAACAGTATGTCTCCACAGAGAGGGGGATGGAGTGACAGAGAGGGGAACAGTATGTCTCCACAGAGAGGGGGATGGAGTGACAGAGAGGGGAACAGTATGTCTACACAGAGAGGGGAACAGTATGTCTCCACAGAGAGGGGGACAGTGTGACAGAGAGGGGGATGGAGTGACAGAGAGGGGAACAGTATGTCTCCACAGAGAGGGGGATAGAGTGACAGAGGGGAACAGTATGTCTCCACAGAGAGGGGGATGGAGTGACAGAGAGGGGAACAGTATGTCTCCACAGAGAGGGGGATGGAGTGACAGAGAGGGGAACAGTATGTCTCCACAGAGAGGGGAACAGAATGTCTCCACAGAGAGGGGAACAGTATGTCTCCACAGAGAGGGGAACAGTATGTCTCCACAGAGAGGGGGATGGAGAGACAGAGAGGGGAAGAGTATGTCTCCACAGAGAGGGGGATGGAGTGACAGAGAGGGGAACAGTATGTCTCCACAGAGAGGGGGATGGAGTGACAGAGAGGGGAACAGTATGTCTCCACAGAGAGGGGGATGGAGTGACAGAGAGGGGAACAGTATGTCTACACAGAGAGGGGAACAGTATGTCTCCACAGAGAGGGGGATGGAGTGACAGAGAGGGGAACAGTATGTCTCCACAGAGAGGGGGATGGAGTGACAGAGAGGGGAACAGTATGTCTACACAGAGAGGGGAACAGTATGTCTCCACAGAGAGGGGATGGAGTGACAGAGAGGGGAACAGTATGTCTCCACAAAGAGGGGGATGGAGTGACAGAGAGGGGGATGGAGTGACAGAGAGGGGAACAGTATGTCTCCACAGAGAGGGGGATGGAGTGACAGAGAGGGGAACAGTATGTCTCCACAGAGAGGGGGATGGAGTGACAGAGAGGGGAACAGTATGTCTCCACAGGGAGGGTTGAAGTAAAGTAGGAATGCTTGTAGTCAAATTCAAATAAAAAATCAAATCAAATCCATTTATAAAGCCCTTCTTACATCAGCTGATGTCACAGAGTGCTGTACAGAAACCCAGCCTAAAACCCCAAACAGCAAGCAATGCAGGTGTAAAAGCACGGTGGTTAGGCCAAAACCTAGAAAGAAACCTAGAGAGGAACCAGGCTGTGAGGGGTGGCCAGTCCTCTTCTGGCTGTGCCGGGTGCAGATTATAACAGAACATGGACAAGATTTTAAAATGTTCATAAAACAGGCAGAACAGTTGAAACTGGAGAAGCAGCATGGCCAGGTGGACTCAGGACATCAAGGAATCATCAGGCCAGGTAGGTCTTGAGGAATGGTCCTAATGCTCAGGTCCTCCGAGAAAAAAGAAAGAGAAAGAGAGAGAGAGAGATAATTAGAGAGAGCATACTTAAATTCACACAGGACACCGGATAAGAGAGGAGAAATACTCCAGATATAACAGACGGACCCTAGCCCCCCCGACACATAAACTACTGCAGCATAAATACTGGAGGCTGAGACAGGAGGGGTCGGGAGACACTGTGGCCCCGTCCGGCGATACCCCCGGACAGGGCCAAACAGGCAGGATATAACCCCACTCTGCCGAAGCACAGCCCCCACACCACTAGAGGGATATCTTCAACCACCAATTTACCATCCTGAGACAAGGCCGAGTATAGCCCACAAGATCTCCGCCACGGCACAACCCAAGGGGGGGGGCAACCCGGACAGGAAGATCACGTCAGTGACTCAACCCACTCAAGCGACCCCCCCCCCCAGGGACGGTATGGAACAGCACCAGTAAGCCAGTGACTCAGCCCCTGTAATAGGGTTAGAGGCAGAGAATCCCAGTGGAGGGGAACCGGCCAGGCAGAGACAGCAAAGGTGGTTCGTTGCTCCAGTGCCTTTCCGTTCACCTTCACACTACTGGGCCAGACTACACTCAATCATAGGACCTGCTGAAGAGATGAGTCTTCAATAATGACTTAAAGGTCGAGACCGAGTCTGCGTCTCTCACATGGATAGGCAGACCATTCCATAAAAATTGAGCTGTATAGGAGAAAGCCCTGCCTCCAGCTGTTTGCTTAGAAATTCTAGGGACAGTAAGGAGGCCTGCGTCTTGTGACCGTAGCGTACGTGTAGGTATGTACGGCAGGACCAAATCTGAAAGATAGGTAGGAGCAAGCCCATGTAATGCTTTGTAGGTTAGCAGTAAAACCTTCAAATCAGCCCTTGCCTTAACAGGAAGCCAGAGGCTAGCACTGGAGTAATATGATAAACTTTTTTGGTTCTAGTCAAGATTCTAGCAGCCGTGTTTAGCACTAACTGAAGTTTATTTAGTGCTTTATCCAGGTAGCCGGAAAGTAAAGCATTGCTGTAGTCTAACCTAGAAGTGACAAAAGCATGGATTAACTTTTCTGCCACATTTTTGGACAGAAAGTTTCAGATTTTTACAATGTTACGTAGATGGAAAAAAGCTGTCCTTGAAACAGTCTTGATATGTTCGTCAAAAGAGAGATCAGGGTCCAGAGTAACGCCGAGGTCCTTCACAGTTTTATTTGAGATGACTGTACAAGCATCAAGATTAATTGTCAGATTCAACAGAAGATCTCTTTGTTTCTTGGGACCTAGAACAAGCATCTCTGTTTTGTCAGAGTTTAAAAGTAGAACATTTTCCGCCATCCACTTCCTTATGTCTGAGACACAGGCTTCCAGGGAGGGCAATTTTGGGGCTTCACCATGTTTCATCGAAATGTAAAGCTGTGTGTCATCCACATAGCAGTGAAAGTTAACATTATGTTTCCGAATGACATCACCAAGTGGTAAAATATATAGTGAAAACAATAGTGGTCCCAAAACAGAGCCTTGAGGAACACCGAAGTTTACAGTTGATTTGTCAGAGGACAAACCATCCACAGAGACAAACTGATATCTTTCCGACAGTTAAGATCTAAACCAGGCCAGAACTTGTCCATGTAGACCAATTTGGGTTTCCAATCTCTCCAAAAGAATGTGGTGATCGATGGTATCAAAAGCAGCACTAAGGTCTAGGAGCACGAGGACAGTTGTAGAGCCTCGGTCTGACGCCATTAAAAGGTAATTTACCACCTTCACAAGTGCAGTCTCAGTGCTATGATGGGGTGGGTCTAAAACCAGACTGAAGCGTTTCGTATACATTGTTTGTCTTCAGGAAGGCAGTGAGATTGCTAAAGCGAACACCACCATGTTTAGTTTTGCCCAACCTAGATGGAGGCACAGACACACTCAATGGGGATAGCTGAGCTGACTACACTGACTGTGCTAGTGGCAGGCTCCGTTTATCTGACTACACTGACTGTGCTAGTGGCAGACTGACTCCATTAAGCTGACTACACTGACTGTGCTAGTGGCAGGCTCCATTAAGCTGACTACACTGACTGTGCTAGTGGCAGACTCCACTAAGCTGACTACACTGACTGTGCTATTGGCAGGCTCCACTAAGCTGACTACACTGACTGTGCTAGTGGCAGACTCCACTAAGCTGACTACACTGACTGTGCTCTTGGAAGACTCCACTAAGCTGACTGCACTGACTGTGCTAGTGGCAGACTCCAATAAGCTGACTACACTGACTGTGCTAGTGGCAGGCTCTGCCTGGCCTGCACCCTATCTCATTGTGAAGCTAGAGGAGTTAGAGCCCTGTCTATGTTCATAGATAAGATGAGAGCACCCCTCCAGCTAGGATGGAGTCCGTCACTCCTCAACAGGCCAGGCTTGGTCCTGTTTGTGGGTGAGTCCCAGAAAGAGGGCCAGTTATCTACAAAGTCTATATTTTGTGAGGGGCAGAAAACAGTTTTCAACCAGCGATTGAGTTGTGAGACTCTGCTCCAGAGCTCATCACTCCCCCTAACTGGGAGGGGGCCAGAGACAATTACTCGATGCCGACACATCTTTCTAGCTGATTTACACGCTGAAGCTGTGTTGCGCTTGGTGACCTCTGACTGTTTCATCCTAACATCGTTGGTGCCGACGTGGATAACAATATCTCTATACTCTCTACACTCACCAGTTTAAGCCTTAGCCAGCACCATCTTCAGATTAGCCTTAACGTCGGTAGCCCTGCCCCCTGGTAAACAGTGTATGATCGCTGGATGATTTGTTTTAAGTCTAATACTGCGGGTAATGGAGTCGCCAATTACTAGGGTTTTCAATTTGTCAGAGCTAATGGTGGGAGGCCTCGGCGTCTCAGACCCCGTAACGGGAGGAGTAGAGACCAGAGAAGGCTCGGCCTCTGACTCCGACCCGCTGCTTAATGGGGAGAACCGGTTTAAAGTTTCTGTCGGCTGAATGAGCGACACCAGTTGAGCATTCCTACAGCATTTCCCTCCAGAAGCCATGAGAAAACTGTCCGGCTGCGGGGACTGTGCGAGGGGATTCATACTACTATCTGTACTTACTGGTGGCACAGAGGCTGTTTCATCCTTTCCTACACTTACATTTCCCTTGCCTAATGATTGCGTCTGAAGCTGGGCTTGCAGCACAGCTATCCTCGCCATAAGGCGATCGTTCTCCTGTATATTAAGAGTACAGCGACTGCAATTGGTAGGCATCATGTTAATGTTACTACTTAGCTTCGGCTGGTGGAGGTCCTGACGAAACACGTCCAGATAAAGCGTTCGGGGTGACAAAGTTGAATTAAAAAAAGTTGAGCGATGGGAAAAATTAAAAATATAGACGGTAATTAAAAAGTAAAACCCGTAAAGTTGGCCGGTCACAAAGTTAGGATAGCAACAGCACAGCAGCACGTAAACAAGTCTGTAGTGACTCATCTCTGAAAAACAACCCATGTCATGGCGTACCATTCCCAGTGGTGAGAGTTGATGTTGATGGTATGAACAGACTATTTCCAGTGGTGAGAGTTGATGTTGATGTGGGTGTTATGAACAGACTATTCCCAGTGGTGAGAGTTGATGTTGATGTGGGTGTTATGAACAGACTATTCCCAGTGGTGAGAGTTGATGTTGATGTGGGTGTTATGAACAGACTATTCCCAGTGGTGAGAGTTGATGTTGATGTGGGTGGTATGAACAGACTATTCCCAGTGGTGAGAATTGATGTTGATGTTGATGTTATGAACAGACTATTCCCAGTGGTGAGAGTTGATGTTGATGTGGGTGTTATGAACAGACTATTCCCAGTGGTGAGAGTTGATGTTGATGTGGGTGTTATGAACAGACTATTCCCAGTGGTGAGAGTTGATGTTGATGTTGATGTTATGAACAGACTATTCCCAGTGGTGAGAGTTGATGTTGATGTGGGTGTTATGAACAGACTATTCCCAGTGGTGAGAGTTGATGTTGATGTGGGTGTTATGAACAGACTATTCCCAGTGGTGAGAGTTGATGTTGATGTGGGTGTTATGAACAGACTATTCCCAGTGGTGAGAGTTGATGTTGATGTGGGTGGTATGAACAGACTATTCCCAGTGGTGAGAGTTGATGTTGATGTGGGTGGTATGAACAGACTATTCCCAGTGGTGAGAGTTGATGTTGATGTGGGTAGTATGAACAGACTATTCCCAGTGGTGAGAGTTGATGTTGATGTTATGAACAGACTATTCCCAGTGGTGAGAGTTGATGTTGATGTGGGTGTTATGAACAGACTATTCCCAGTGGTGAGAGTTGATGTTGATGTGGGTGTTATGAACAGACTATTCCCAGTGGTGAGAGTTGATGTTGATGTGGGTGTTATGAACAGACTATTCCCAGTGGTGAGAGTTGATGTTGATGTGGGTGTTATGAACAGACTATTCCCAGTGGTGAGAGTTGATGTTGATGTGGGTGTTATGAACAGACTATTCCCAGTGGTGAGAGTTGATGTTGATGTGGGTGTTATGAACAGACTATTCCCAGTGGTGAGAGTTGATGTTGATGTGGGTGTTATGAACAGACTATTCCCAGTGGTGAGAGTTGATGTTGATGTGGGTGTTATGAACAGACTATTCCCAGTGGTGAGAGTTGATGTTGATGTGGGTGTTATGAACAGACTATTCCCAGTGGTGAGAGTTGATGTTGATGTGGGTGTTATGAACAGACTATTCCCAGTGGTGAGAGTTGATGTTGATGTGGGTGGTATGAACAGACTATTCCCAGTGGTGAGAGTTGATGTTGATGTGGGTGTTATGAACAGACTATTCCCAGTGGTGAGAGTTGATGTTGATGTGGGTGTTATGAACAGACTATTCCCAGTGGTGAGAGTTGATGTTGATGTGGGTGTTATGAACAGACTATTCCCAGTGGTGAGAGTTGATGTTGATGTGGGTGTTATGAACAGACTATTCCCAGTGGTGAGAGTTGATGTTGATGTGGGTGTTATGAACAGACTATTCCCAGTGGTGAGAGTTGATGTTGATGTGGGTGTTATGAACAGACTATTCCCAGTGGTGAGAGTTGATGTTGATGTGGGTGTTATGAACAGACTATTCCCAGTGGTGAGAGTTGATGTTGATGTGGGTGTTATGAACAGACTATTCCCAGTGGTGAGAGTTGATGTTGATGTGGGTGTTATGAACAGACTATTCCCAGTGGTGAGAGTTGATGTTGATGTGGGTGTTATGAACAGACTATTCCCAGTGGTGAGAGTTGATGTTGATGTGGGTGTTATGAACAGACTATTCCCAGTGGTGAGAGTTGATGTTGATGTGGGTGTTATGAACAGACTATTCCCAGTGGTGAGAGTTGATGTTGATGTGGGTGGTATGAACAGACTATTCCCAGTGGTGAGAGTTGATGTTGATGTGGGTGTTATGAACAGACTATTCCCAGTGGTGAGAGTTGATGTTGATGTGGGTGTTATGAACAGACTATTCCCAGTGGTGAGAGTTGATGTTGATGTGGGTGTTATGAACAGACTATTCCCAGTGGTGAGAGTTGATGTTGATGTGGGTGTTATGAACAGACTATTCCCAGTGGTGAGAGTTGATGTTGATGTGGGTGTTATGAACAGACTATTCCCAGTGGTGAGAGTTGATGTTGATGTGGGTGTTATGAACAGACTATTCCCAGTGGTGAGAGTTGATGTTGATGTGGGTGTTATGAACAGACTATTCCCAGTGGTGAGAGTTGATGTTGATGTGGGTGTTATGAACAGACTATTCCCAGTGGTGAGAGTTGATGTTGATGTGGGTGGTATGAACAGACTATTCCCAGTGGTGAGAGTTGATGTTGATGTGGGTGTTATGAACAGACTATTCCCAGTGGTGAGAGTTGATGTTGATGTGGGTGTTATGAACAGACTATTCCCAGTGGTGAGAGTTGATGTTGATGTGGGTGTTATGAACAGACTATTCCCAGTGGTGAGAGTTGATGTTGATGTGGGTGTTATGAACAGACTATTCCCAGTGGTGAGAGTTGATGTTGATGTGGGTGTTATGAACAGACTATTCCCAGTGGTGAGAGTTGATGTTGATGTGGGTGTTATGAACAGACTATTCCCAGTGGTGAGAGTTGATGTTGATGTGGGTGTTATGAACAGACTATTCCCAGTGGTGAGAGTTGATGTTGATGTGGGTGTTATGAACAGACTATTCCCAGTGGTGAGAGTTGATGTTGATGTGGGTGTTATGAACAGACTATTCCCAGTGGTGAGAGTTGATGTTGATGTGGGTGTTATGAACAGACTATTCCCAGTGGTGAGAGTTGATGTTGATGTGGGTGTTATGAACAGACTATTCCCAGTGGTGAGAGTTGATGTTGATGTGGGTGTTATGAACAGACTATTCCCAGTGGTGAGAGTTGATGTTGATGTGGGTGTTATGAACAGACTATTCCCAGTGGTGAGAGTTGATGTTGATGTGGGTGGTATGAACAGACTATTCCCAGTGGTGAGAGTTGATGTTGATGTGGGTGTTATGAACAGACTATTCCCAGTGGTGAGAGTTGATGTTGATGTGGGTGTTATGAACAGACTATTCCCAGTGGTGAGAGTTGATGTTGATGTGGGTGTTATGAACAGACTATTCCCAGTGGTGAGAGTTGATGTTGATGTGGGTGTTATGAACAGACTATTCCCAGTGGTGAGAGTTGATGTTGATGTGGGTGGTATGAACAGACTATTCCCAGTGGTGAGAGTTGATGTTGATGTGGGTGGTATGAACAGACTATTCCCAGTGGTGAGAGTTGATGTTGATGTGGGTGTTATGAACAGACTATTCCCAGTGGTGAGAGTTGATGTTGATGTGGGTGGTATGAACAGACTATTCCCAGTGGTGAGAGTTGATGTTGATGTGGGTGGTATGAACAGACTATTCCCAGTGGTGAGAGTTGATGTTGATGTGGGTGTTATGAACAGACTATTCCCAGTGGTGAGAGTTGATGTTGATGTGGGTGTTATGAACAGACTATTCCCAGTGGTGAGAGTTGATGTTGATGTGGGTGTTATGAACAGACTATTCCCAGTGGTGAGAGTTGATGTTGATGTGTTATGAACAGACTATTCCCAGTGGTGAGAGTTGATGTTGATGTGGGTGGTATGAACAGACTATTCCCAGTGGTGAGAGTTGATGTTGATGTGGGTGTTATGAACAGACTATTCCCAGTGGTGAGAGTTGATGTTGATGTGGGTGTTATGAACAGACTATTCCCAGTGGTGAGAGTTGATGTTGATGTGGGTGGTATGAACAGACTATTCCCAGTGGTGAGAGTTGATGTTGATGTGGGTGTTATGAACAGACTATTCCCAGTGGTGAGAGTTGATGTTGATGTGGGTGTTATGAACAGACTATTCCCAGTGGTGAGAGTTGATGTTGATGTGGGTGTTATGAACAGACTATTCCCAGTGGTGAGAGTTGATGTTGATGTGGGTGTTATGAACAGACTATTCCCAGTGGTGAGAGTTGATGTTGATGTGGGTGTTATGAACAGACTATTCCCAGTGGTGAGAGTTGATGTTGATGTGGGTGTTATGAACAGACTATTCCCAGTGGTGAGAGTTGATGTTGATGTGGGTGTTATGAACAGACTATTCCCAGTGGTGAGAGTTGATGTTGATGTGGGTGTTATGAACAGACTATTCCCAGTGGTGAGAGTTGATGTTGATGTGGGTGTTATGAACAGACTATTCCCAGTGGTGAGAGTTGATGTTGATGTGGGTGGTATGAACAGACTATTCCCAGTGGTGAGAGTTGATGTTGATGTGGGTGGTATGAACAGACTATTCCCAGTGGTGAGAGTTGATGTTGATGTGGGTGGTATGAACAGACTATTCCCAGTGGTGAGAGTTGATGTTGATGTGGGTGTTATGAACAGACTATTCCCAGTGGTGAGAGTTGATGTTGATGTGGGTGGTATGAACAGACTATTCCCAGTGGTGAGAGTTGATGTTGATGTGGGTGTTATGAACAGACTATTCCCAGTGGTGAGAGTTGATGTTGATGTGGGTGTTATGAACAGACTATTCCCAGTGGTGAGAGTTGATGTTGATGTGGGTGTTATGAACAGACTATTCCCAGTGGTGAGAGTTGATGTTGATGTGGGTGTTATGAACAGACTATTCCCAGTGGTGAGAGTTGATGTTGATGTGGGTGTTATGAACAGACTATTCCCAGTGGTGAGAGTTGATGTTGATGTGGGTGTTATGAACAGACTATTCCCAGTGGTGAGAGTTGATGTTGATGTGGGTGTTATGAACAGACTATTCCCAGTGGTGAGAGTTGATGTTGATGTGGGTGGTATGAACAGACTATTCCCAGTGGTGAGAGTTGATGTTGATGTGGGTGGTATGAACAGACTATTCCCAGTGGTGAGAGTTGATGTTGATGTGGGTGTTATGAACAGACTATTCCCAGTGGTGAGAGTTGATGTTGATGTGGGTGTTATGAACAGACTATTCCCAGTGGTGAGAGTTGATGTTGATGTGGGTGTTATGAACAGACTATTCCCAGTGGTGAGAGTTGATGTTGATGTGGGTGTTATGAACAGACTATTCCCAGTGGTGAGAGTTGATGTTGATGTGGGTGGTATGAACAGACTATTCCCAGTGGTGAGAGTTGATGTTGATGTGGGTGTTATGAACAGACTATTCCCAGTGGTGAGAGTTGATGTTGATGTGGGTGTTATGAACAGACTATTCCCAGTGGTGAGAGTTGATGTTGATGTGGGTGTTATGAACAGACTATTCCCAGTGGTGAGAGTTGATGTTGATGTGGGTGTTATGAACAGACTATTCCCAGTGGTGAGAGTTGATGTTGATGTGGTGTTATGAACAGACTATTCCCAGTGGTGAGAGTTGATGTTGATGTGGGTGTTATGAACAGACTATTCCCAGTGGTGAGAGTTGATGTTGATGTGGGTGTTATGAACAGACTATTCCCAGTGGTGAGAGTTGATGTTGATGTGGGTGGTATGAACAGACTATTCCCAGTGGTGAGAGTTGATGTTGATGTGGGTGTTATGAACAGACTATTCCCAGTGGTGAGAGTTGATGTTGATGTGGGTGTTATGAACAGACTATTCCCAGTGGTGAGAGTTGATGTTGATGTGGGTGTTATGAACAGACTATTCCCAGTGGTGAGAGTTGATGTTGATGTGGGTGTTATGAACAGACTATTCCCAGTGGTGAGAGTTGATGTTGATGTGGGTGTTATGAACAGACTATTCCCAGTGGTGAGAGTTGATGTTGATGTGGGTGTTATGAACAGACTATTCCCAGTGGTGAGAGTTGATGTTGATGTGGGTGTTATGAACAGACTATTCCCAGTGGTGAGAGTTGATGTTGATGTGGGTGGTATGAACAGACTATTCCCAGTGGTGAGTTGATGTTGATGTGGGTGTTATGAACAGACTATTCCCAGTGGTGAGAGTTGATGTTGATGTGGGTTATGAACAGACTATTCCCAGTGGTGAGAGTTGATGTTGATGTGGGTGTTATGAACAGACTATTCCCAGTGGTGAGAGTTGATGTTGATGTGGGTGTTATGAACAGACTATTCCCAGTGGTGAGAGTTGATGTTGATGTGGGTGGTATGAACAGACTATTCCCAGTGGTGAGAGTTGATGTTGATGTGGGTGTTATGAACAGACTATTCCCAGTGGTGAGAGTTGATGTTGATGTGGGTGTTATGAACAGACTATTCCCAGTGGTGAGAGTTGATGTTGATGTGGGTGGTATGAACAGACTATTCCCAGTGGTGAGAGTTGATGTTGATGTGGGTGTTATGAACAGACTATTCCCAGTGGTGAGAGTTGATGTTGATGTGGGTGTTATGAACAGACTATTCCCAGTGGTGAGAGTTGATGTTGATGTGGGTGTTATGAACAGACTATTCCCAGTGGTGAGAGTTGATGTTGATGTGGGTGTTATGAACAGACTATTCCCAGTGGTGAGAGTTGATGTTGATGTGGGTGTTATGAACAGACTATTCCCAGTGGTGAGAGTTGATGTTGATGTGGGTGTTATGAACAGACTATTCCCAGTGGTGAGAGTTGATGTTGATGTGGGTGTTATGAACAGACTATTCCCAGTGGTGAGAGTTGATGTTGATGTGGGTGTTATGAACAGACTATTCCCAGTGGTGAGAGTTGATGTTGATGTGGGTGTTATGAACAGACTATTCCCAGTGGTGAGAGTTGATGTTGATGTGGGTGTTATGAACAGACTATTCCCAGTGGTGAGAGTTGATGTTGATGTGGGTGTTATGAACAGACTATTCCCAGTGGTGAGAGTTGATGTTGATGTGGGTGTTATGAACAGACTATTCCCAGTGGTGAGAGTTGATGTTGATGTGGGTGGTATGAACAGACTATTCCCAGTGGTGAGAGTTGATGTTGATGTGGGTGTTATGAACAGACTATTCCCAGTGGTGAGAGTTGATGTTGATGTGGGTGTTATGAACAGACTATTCCCAGTGGTGAGAGTTGATGTTGATGTGGGTGTTATGAACAGACTATTCCCAGTGGTGAGAGTTGATGTTGATGTGGGTGGTATGAACAGACTATTCCCAGTGGTGAGAGTTGATGTTGATGTGGGTGGTTATGAACAGACTATTCCCAGTGGTGAGAGTTGATGTTGATGTGGGTGTTATGAACAGACTATTCCCAGTGGTGAGAGTTGATGTTGATGTGGGTGTTATGAACAGACTATTCCCAGTGGTGAGAGTTGATGTTGATGTGGGTGTTATGAACAGACTATTCCCAGTGGTGAGAGTTGATGTTGATGTGGGTGGTATGAACAGACTATTCCCAGTGGTGAGAGTTGATGTTGATGTGGGTGTTATGAACAGACTATTCCCAGTGGTGAGAGTTGATGTTGATGTGGGTATGAACAGACTATTCCCAGTGGTGAGAGTTGATGTTGATGTGGGTGGTATGAACAGACTATTCCCAGTGGTGAGAGTTGATGTTGATGTGGGTGTTATGAACAGACTATTCCCAGTGGTGAGAGTTGATGTTGATGTGGGTGTTATGAACAGACTATTCCCAGTGGTGAGAGTTGATGTTGATGTGGGTGTTATGAACAGACTATTCCCAGTGGTGAGAGTTGATGTTGATGTGGGTGTTATGAACAGACTATTCCCAGTGGTGAGAGTTGATGTTGATGTGGGTGTTATGAACAGACTATTCCCAGTGGTGAGAGTTGATGTTGATGTGGGTGGTATGAACAGACTATTCCCAGTGGTGAGAGTTGATGTTGATGTGGGTGTTATGAACAGACTATTCCCAGTGGTGAGAGTTGATGTTGATGTGGGTGTTATGAACAGACTATTCCCAGTGGTGAGAGTTGATGTTGATGTGGGTGTTATGAACAGACTATTCCCAGTGGTGAGAGTTGATGTTGATGTGGGTGTTATGAACAGACTATTCCCAGTGGTGAGAGTTGATGTTGATGTGGGTGTTATGAACAGACTATTCCCAGTGGTGAGAGTTGATGTTGATGTGGGTGTTATGAACAGACTATTCCCAGTGGTGAGAGTTGATGTTGATGTGGGTGTTATGAACAGACTATTCCCAGTGGTGAGAGTTGATGTTGATGTGGGTGTTATGAACAGACTATTCCCAGTGGTGAGAGTTGATGTTGATGTGGGTGTTATGAACAGACTATTCCCAGTGGTGAGAGTTGATGTTGATGTGGGTGTTATGAACAGACTATTCCCAGTGGTGAGAGTTGATGTTGATGTGGGTGTTATGAACAGACTATTCCCAGTGGTGAGAGTTGATGTTGATGTGGGTGGTATGAACAGACTATTCCCAGTGGTGAGAGTTGATGTTGATGTGGGTGTTATGAACAGACTATTCCCAGTGGTGAGAGTTGATGTTGATGTGGGTGTTATGAACAGACTATTCCCAGTGGTGAGAGTTGATGTTGATGTGGGTGGTATGAACAGACTATTCCCAGTGGTGAGAGTTGATGTTGATGTGGGTGGTATGAACAGACTATTCCCAGTGGTGAGAGTTGATGTTGATGTGGGTGGTTATGAACAGACTATTCCCAGTGGTGAGAGTTGATGTTGATGTGGGTGTTATGAACAGACTATTCCCAGTGGTGAGAGTTGATGTTGATGTGGGTGTTATGAACAGACTATTCCCAGTGGTGAGAGTTGATGTTGATGTTGACTATTCCCATGTGGGTGATGTTATGAACAGACTATTCCCAGTGGTGAGAGTTGATGTTGATGTGGGTGTTATGAACAGACTATTCCCAGTGGTGAGAGTTGATGTTGATGTGGGTGTTATGAACAGACTATTCCCAGTGGTGAGAGTTGATGTTGATGTGGGTGTTATGAACAGACTATTCCCAGTGGTGAGAGTTGATGTTGATGTGGGTGTTATGAACAGACTATTCCCAGTGGTGAGAGTTGATGTTGATGTGGGTGTTATGAACAGACTATTCCCAGTGGTGAGAGTTGATGTTGATGTGGGTGTTATGAACAGACTATTCCCAGTGGTGAGAGTTGATGTTGATGTGGGTGTTATGAACAGACTATTCCCAGTGGTGAGAGTTGATGTTGATGTGGGTGTTATGAACAGACTATTCCCAGTGGTGAGAGTTGATGTTGATGTGGGTGTTATGAACAGACTATTCCCAGTGGTGAGAGTTGATGTTGATGTGGGTGGTATGAACAGACTATTCCCAGTGGTGAGAGTTGATGTTGATGTGGGTGGTATGAACAGACTATTCCCAGTGGTGAGAGTTGATGTTGATGTGGGTGTTATGAACAGACTATTCCCAGTGGTGAGAGTTGATGTTGATGTGGGTGTTATGAACAGACTATTCCCAGTGGTGAGAGTTGATGTTGATGTGGGTGGTATGAACAGACTATTCCCAGTGGTGAGAGTTGATGTTGATGTGGGTGTTATGAACAGACTATTCCCAGTGGTGAGAGTTGATGTTGATGTGGGTGTTATGAACAGACTATTCCCAGTGGTGAGAGTTGATGTTGATGTGGGTGGTATGAACAGACTATTCCCAGTGGTGAGAGTTGATGTTGATGTGGGTGTTATGAACAGACTATTCCCAGTGGTGAGAGTTGATGTTGATGTGGGTGTTATGAACAGACTATTCCCAGTGGTGAGAGTTGATGTTGATGTGGGTGTTATGAACAGACTATTCCCAGTGGTGAGAGTTGATGTTGATGTGGGTGTTATGAACAGACTATTCCCAGTGGTGAGAGTTGATGTTGATGTGGGTGTTATGAACAGACTATTCCCAGTGGTGAGAGTTGATGTTGATGTGGGTGTTATGAACAGACTATTCCCAGTGGTGAGAGTTGATGTTGATGTGGGTGTTATGAACAGACTATTCCCAGTGGTGAGAGTTGATGTTGATGTGGGTGTTATGAACAGACTATTCCCAGTGGTGAGAGTTGATGTTGATGTGGGTGTTATGAACAGACTATTCCCAGTGGTGAGTTGATGTTGATGTGGGTGTTATGAACAGACTATTCCCAGTGGTGAGAGTTGATGTTGATGTGGGTGTTATGAACAGACTATTCCCAGTGGTGAGAGTTGATGTTGATGTGGGTGTTATGAACAGACTATTCCCAGTGGTGAGAGTTGATGTTGATGTGGGTGTTATGAACAGACTATTCCCAGTGGTGAGAGTTGATGTTGATGTGGGTGTTATGAACAGACTATTCCCAGTGGTGAGAGTTGATGTTGATGTGGGTGGTATGAACAGACTATTCCCAGTGGTGAGAGTTGATGTTGATGTGGGTGGTATGAACAGACTATTCCCAGTGGTGAGAGTTGATGTTGATGTGGGTGTTATGAACAGACTATTCCCAGTGGTGAGAGTTGATGTTGATGTGGGTGTTATGAACAGACTATTCCCAGTGGTGAGAGTTGATGTTGATGTGGGTTATGAACAGACTATTCCCAGTGGTGAGAGTTGATGTTGATGTGGGTGGTATGAACAGACTATTCCCAGTGGTGAGAGTTGATGTTGATGTGGGTGTTATGAACAGACTATTCCCAGTGGTGAGAGTTGATGTTGATGTGGGTGTTATGAACAGACTATTCCCAGTGGTGAGAGTTGATGTTGATGTGGGTGTTATGAACAGACTATTCCCAGTGGTGAGAGTTGATGTTGATGTGGGTGTTATGAACAGACTATTCCCAGTGGTGAGAGTTGATGTTGATGTGGGTGTTATGAACAGACTATTCCCAGTGGTGAGAGTTGATGTTGATGTGGGTGTTATGAACAGACTATTCCCAGTGGTGAGAGTTGATGTTGATGTGGGTGTTATGAACAGACTATTCCCAGTGGTGAGAGTTGATGTTGATGTGGGTGGTATGAACAGACTATTCCCAGTGGTGAGAGTTGATGTTGATGTGGGTGTTATGAACAGACTATTCCCAGTGGTGAGAGTTGATGTTGATGTGGGTGTTATGAACAGACTATTCCCAGTGGTGAGAGTTGATGTTGATGTGGGTGTTATGAACAGACTATTCCCAGTGGTGAGAGTTGATGTTGATGTGGGTGGTTATGAACAGACTATTCCCAGTGGTGAGAGTTGATGTTGATGTGGGTGTTATGAACAGACTATTCCCAGTGGTGAGAGTTGATGTTGATGTGGGTTATGAACAGACTATTCCCAGTGGTGAGAGTTGATGTTGATGTGGGTGTTATGAACAGACTATTCCCAGTGGTGAGAGTTGATGTTGATGTGGGTGTTATGAACAGACTATTCCCAGTGGTGAGAGTTGATGTTGATGTGGGTGTTATGAACAGACTATTCCCAGTGGTGAGAGTTGATGTTGATGTGGGTGGTATGAACAGACTATTCCCAGTGGTGAGAGTTGATGTTGATGTGGGTGTTATGAACAGACTATTCCCAGTGGTGAGAGTTGATGTTGATGTGGGTGTTATGAACAGACTATTCCCAGTGGTGAGAGTTGATGTTGATGTGGGTGTTATGAACAGACTATTCCCAGTGGTGAGAGTTGATGTTGATGTGGGTGTTATGAACAGACTATTCCCAGTGGTGAGAGTTGATGTTGATGTGGGTGTTATGAACAGACTATTCCCAGTGGTGAGAGTTGATGTTGATGTGGGTGTTATGAACAGACTATTCCCAGTGGTGAGAGTTGATGTTGATGTGGGTGGTTATGAACAGACTATTCCCAGTGGTGAGAGTTGATGTTGATGTGGGTGTATGAACAGACTATTCCCAGTGGTGAGAGTTGATGTTGATGTATGAACAGACTATTCCCAGTGGTGAGAGTTGATGTTGATGTGGGTGTTATGAACAGACTATTCCCAGTGGTGAGTTGATGTTGATGTGGGTGTTATGAACAGACTATTCCCAGTGGTGAGAGTTGATGTTGATGTGGGTGTTATGAACAGACTATTCCCAGTGGTGAGAGTTGATGTTGATGTGGGTGTTATGAACAGACTATTCCCAGTGGTGAGAGTTGATGTTGATGTGGGTGTTATGAACAGACTATTCCCAGTGGTGAGAGTTGATGTTGATGTGGGTGGTATGAACAGACTATTCCCAGTGGTGAGAGTTGATGTTGATGTGGGTGTTATGAACAGACTATTCCCAGTGGTGAGTTGATGTTGATGTGGGTGTTATGAACAGACTATTCCCAGTGGTGAGAGTTGATGTTGATGTGGGTGTTATGAACAGACTATTCCCAGTGGTGAGAGTTGATGTTGATGTGGGTGTTATGAACAGACTATTCCCAGTGGTGAGAGTTGATGTTGATGTGGGTGTTATGAACAGACTATTCCCAGTGGTGAGAGTTGATGTTGATGTGGGTGTTATGAACAGACTATTCCCAGTGGTGAGAGTTGATGTTGATGTGGGTGTTATGAACAGACTATTCCCAGTGGTGAGAGTTGATGTTGATGTGGGTGTTATGAACAGACTATTCCCAGTGGTGAGAGTTGATGTTGATGTGGGTGTTATGAACAGACTATTCCCAGTGGTGAGAGTTGATGTTGATGTGGGTGTTATGAACAGACTATTCCCAGTGGTGAGAGTTGATGTTGATGTGGGTGTTATGAACAGACTATTCCCAGTGGTGAGAGTTGATGTTGATGTGGGTGTTATGAACAGACTATTCCCAGTGGTGAGAGTTGATGTTGATGTGGGTGTTATGAACAGACTATTCCCAGTGGTGAGAGTTGATGTTGATGTGGGTATGAACAGACTATTCCCAGTGGTGAGAGTTGATGTTGATGTGGGTGTTATGAACAGACTATTCCCAGTGGTGAGAGTTGATGTTGATGTGGGTGTTATGAACAGACTATTCCCAGTGGTGAGAGTTGATGTTGATGTTATGAACAGACTATTCCCAGTGGTGAGAGTTGATGTTGATGTGGGTGTTATGAACAGACTATTCCCAGTGGTGAGAGTTGATGTTGATGTGGGTGTTATGAACAGACTATTCCCAGTGGTGAGAGTTGATGTTGATGTGGGTGTTATGAACAGACTATTCCCAGTGGTGAGAGTTGATGTTGATGTGGGTGTTATGAACAGACTATTCCCAGTGGTGAGAGTTGATGTTGATGTGGGTGTTATGAACAGACTATTCCCAGTGGTGAGAGTTGATGTTGATGTGGGTGTTATGAACAGACTATTCCCAGTGGTGAGAGTTGATGTTGATGTGGGTGTTATGAACAGACTATTCCCAGTGGTGAGAGTTGATGTTGATGTGGGTGTTATGAACAGACTATTCCCAGTGGTGAGAGTTGATGTTGATGTGGGTGTTATGAACAGACTATTCCCAGTGGTGAGAGTTGATGTTGATGTGGGTGTTATGAACAGACTATTCCCAGTGGTGAGAGTTGATGTTGATGTGGGTGGTATGAACAGACTATTCCCAGTGGTGAGAGTTGATGTTGATGTGGGTGTTATGAACAGACTATTCCCAGTGGTGAGAGTTGATGTTGATGTGGGTGGTATGAACAGACTATTCCCAGTGGTGAGAGTTGATGTTGATGTGGGTGTTATGAACAGACTATTCCCAGTGGTGAGAGTTGATGTTGATGTGGGTGTTATGAACAGACTATTCCCAGTGGTGAGAGTTGATGTTGATGTGGGTGTTATGAACAGACTATTCCCAGTGGTGAGAGTTGATGTTGATGTGGGTGTTATGAACAGACTATTCCCAGTGGTGAGAGTTGATGTTGATGTGGGTGTTATGAACAGACTATTCCCAGTGGTGAGAGTTGATGTTGATGTAGGTGTTATGAACAGACTATTCCCAGTGGTGAGAGTTGATGTTGATGTGGGTGTTATGAACAGACTATTCCCAGTGGTGAGAGTTGATGTTGATGTGGGTGTTATGAACAGACTATTCCCAGTGGTGAGAGTTGATGTTGATGTGGGTGGTATGAACAGACTATTCCCAGTGGTGAGAGTTGATGTTGATGTGGGTGTTATGAACAGACTATTCCCAGTGGTGAGAGTTGATGTTGATGTGGGTGTTATGAACAGACTATTCCCAGTGGTGAGAGTTGATGTTGATGTTATGAACAGACTATTCCCAGTGGTGAGAGTTGATGTTGATGTGGGTGTTATGAACAGACTATTCCCAGTGGTGAGAGTTGATGTTGATGTGGGTGGTATGAACAGACTATTCCCAGTGGTGAGAGTTGATGTTGATGTGGGTGTTATGAACAGACTATTCCCAGTGGTGAGAGTTGATGTTGATGTGGGTGTTATGAACAGACTATTCCCAGTGGTGAGAGTTGATGTTGATGTGGGTGTTATGAACAGACTATTCCCAGTGGTGATGTTGATGTGGGTGTTATGAACAGACTATTCCCAGTGGTGAGTTGATGTTGATGTTGATGAACAGACTATTCCCAGTGGTGAGAGTTGATGTTGAGAACAGACTATTCCCAGTGGTGAGAGTTGATGTTGATGTTATGAACAGACTATTCCCAGTGGTGAGAGTTGATGTTGATGTGGGTGTTATGAACAGACTATTCCCAGTGGTGAGAGTTGATGTTGATGTGGGTGTTATGAACAGACTATTCCCAGTGGTGAGAGTTGATGTTGATGTGGGTGTTATGAACAGACTATTCCCAGTGGTGAGAGTTGATGTTGATGTGGGTGTTATGAACAGACTATTCCCAGTGGTGAGAGTTGATGTTGATGTGGGTGTTATGAACAGACTATTCCCAGTGGTGAGAGTTGATGTTGATGTGGGTGGTATGAACAGACTATTCCCAGTGGTGAGAGTTGATGTTGATGTGGGTGTTATGAACAGACTATTCCCAGTGGTGAGAGTTGATGTTGATGTGGGTGTTATGAACAGACTATTCCCAGTGGTGAGAGTTGATGTTGATGTGGGTGTTATGAACAGACTATTCCCAGTGGTGAGAGTTGATGTTGATGTGGGTGGTATGAACAGACTATTCCCAGTGGTGAGAGTTGATGTTGATGTGGGTGTTATGAACAGACTATTCCCAGTGGTGAGAGTTGATGTTGATGTGGGTGTTATGAACAGACTATTCCCAGTGGTGAGAGTTGATGTTGATGTGGGTGTTATGAACAGACTATTCCCAGTGGTGAGAGTTGATGTTGATGTGGGTGTTATGAACAGACTATTCCCAGTGGTGAGAGTTGATGTTGATGTGGGTGGTATGAACAGACTATTCCCAGTGGTGAGAGTTGATGTTGATGTGGGTGGTATGAACAGACTATTCCCAGTGGTGAGAGTTGATGTTGATGTGGGTGTTATGAACAGACTATTCCCAGTGGTGAGAGTTGATGTTGATGTGGGTGTTATGAACAGACTATTCCCAGTGGTGAGAGTTGATGTTGATGTGGGTGTTATGAACAGACTATTCCCAGTGGTGAGAGTTGATGTTGATGTGGGTGTTATGAACAGACTATTCCCAGTGGTGAGAGTTGATGTTGATGTGGGTGTTATGAACAGACTATTCCCAGTGGTGAGAGTTGATGTTGATGTGGGTGTTATGAACAGACTATTCCCAGTGGTGAGAGTTGATGTTGATGTGGGTGTTATGAACAGACTATTCCCAGTGGTGAGAGTTGATGTTGATGTGGGTGTTATGAACAGACTATTCCCAGTGGTGAGAGTTGATGTTGATGTGGGTGGTTATGAACAGACTATTCCCAGTGGTGAGAGTTGATGTTGATGTGGGTGTTATGAACAGACTATTCCCAGTGGTGAGAGTTGATGTTGATGTGGGTGTTATGAACAGACTATTCCCAGTGGTGAGAGTTGATGTTGATGTGGGTGGTATGAACAGACTATTCCCAGTGGTGAGAGTTGATGTTGATGTGGGTGGTATGAACAGACTATTCCCAGTGGTGAGAGTTGATGTTGATGTGGGTGTTATGAACAGACTATTCCCAGTGGTGAGAGTTGATGTTGATGTGGGTGGTATGAACAGACTATTCCCAGTGGTGAGAGTTGATGTTGATGTGGGTGTTATGAACAGACTATTCCCAGTGGTGAGAGTTGATGTTGATGTGGGTGTTATGAACAGACTATTCCCAGTGGTGAGAGTTGATGTTGATGTGGGTGTTATGAACAGACTATTCCCAGTGGTGAGAGTTGATGTTGATGTGGGTGTTATGAACAGACTATTCCCAGTGGTGAGAGTTGATGTTGATGTGGGTGTTATGAACAGACTATTCCCAGTGGTGAGAGTTGATGTTGATGTGGGTGTTATGAACAGACTATTCCCAGTGGTGAGAGTTGATGTTGATGTGGGTGTTATGAACAGACTATTCCCAGTGGTGAGAGTTGATGTTGATGTGGGTGTTATGAACAGACTATTCCCAGTGGTGAGAGTTGATGTTGATGTGGGTGTTATGAACAGACTATTCCCAGTGGTGAGAGTTGATGTTGATGTGGGTGTTATGAACAGACTATTCCCAGTGGTGAGAGTTGATGTTGATGTGGGTGTTATGAACAGACTATTCCCAGTGGTGAGAGTTGATGTTGATGTGGGTGTTATGAACAGACTATTCCCAGTGGTGAGAGTTGATGTTGATGTGGGTGTTGTGAACAGACTATTCCCAGTGGTGAGAGTTGATGTTGATGTGGGTGTTATGAACAGACTATTCCCAGTGGTGAGAGTTGATGTTGATGTGGGTGGTTATGAACAGACTATTCCCAGTGGTGAGAGTTGATGTTGATGTGGGTGTTATGAACAGACTATTCCCAGTGGTGAGAGTTGATGTTGATGTGGGTGTTATGAACAGACTATTCCCAGTGGTGAGAGTTGATGTTGATGTGGGTGTTATGAACAGACTATTCCCAGTGGTGAGAGTTGATGTTGATGTGGGTGGTATGAACAGACTATTCCCAGTGGTGAGAGTTGATGTTGATGTGGGTGGTATGAACAGACTATTCCCAGTGGTGAGAGTTGATGTTGATGTGGGTGGTATGAACAGACTATTCCCAGTGGTGAGAGTTGATGTTGATGTGGGTGTTATGAACAGACTATTCCCAGTGGTGAGAGTTGATGTTGATGTGGGTGGTATGAACAGACTATTCCCAGTGGTGAGAGTTGATGTTGATGTGGGTGGTATGAACAGACTATTCCCAGTGGTGAGAGTTGATGTTGATGTGGGTGTTATGAACAGACTATTCCCAGTGGTGAGAGTTGATGTTGATGTGGGTGTTATGAACAGACTATTCCCAGTGGTGAGAGTTGATGTTGATGTGGGTGTTATGAACAGACTATTCCCAGTGGTGAGAGTTGATGTTGATGTGGGTGTTATGAACAGACTATTCCCAGTGGTGAGAGTTGATGTTGATGTGGGTGGTATGAACAGACTATTCCCAGTGGTGAGAGTTGATGTTGATGTGGGTGGTATGAACAGACTATTCCCAGTGGTGAGAGTTGATGTTGATGTGGGTGTTATGAACAGACTATTCCCAGTGGTGAGAGTTGATGTTGATGTGGGTGTTATGAACAGACTATTCCCAGTGGTGAGAGTTGATGTTGATGTGGGTGTTATGAACAGACTATTCCCAGTGGTGAGTTGATGTTGATGTGGGTGTTATGAACAGACTATTCCCAGTGGTGAGAGTTGATGTTGATGTGGGTGTTATGAACAGACTATTCCCAGTGGTGAGAGTTGATGTTGATGTGGGTGTTATGAACAGACTATTCCCAGTGGTGAGAGTTGATGTTGATGTTATGAACAGACTATTCCCAGTGGTGAGAGTTGATGTTGATGTGGGTGGTATGAACAGACTATTCCCAGTGGTGAGAGTTGATGTTGATGTTGATGTTATGAACAGACTATTCCCAGTGGTGAGAGTTGATGTTGATGTGGGTGTTATGAACAGACTATTCCCAGTGGTGAGAGTTGATGTTGATGTGGGTGTTATGAACAGACTATTCCCAGTGGTGAGAGTTGATGTTGATGTGGGTGGTATGAACAGACTATTCCCAGTGGTGAGAGTTGATGTTGATGTTATGAACAGACTATTCCCAGTGGTGAGAGTTGATGTTGATGTGGGTGTTATGAACAGACTATTCCCAGTGGTGAGAGTTGATGTTGATGTGGGTGTTATGAACAGACTATTCCCAGTGGTGAGAGTTGATGTTGATGTGGGTGTTATGAACAGACTATTCCCAGTGGTGAGAGTTGATGTGGGTGGTATGAACAGACTATTCCCAGTGGTGAGAGTTGATGTTGATGTGGGTGGTATGAACAGACTATTCCCAGTGGTGAGAGTTGATGTTGATGTGGGTGGTATGAACAGACTATTCCCAGTGGTGAGAGTTGATGTTGATGTGGGTGTTATGAACAGACTATTTAGAGCTGTTAAAAGTAAGCAATAAGCTTCGCATCAGAATCCAATGGTGATGAACTAGCCACTACTATTGTCACAGCACTGTGTTGTACAAGGTCAGACTAGTAGGAGGTTCCCATGACAACAGGACGTGGTTGAGTGGGCTGTTGTTTACCTGATCAGCTCTCTGTCTCCTCAGCAGAGACAAGAGGAGAGAGAAGACAGGCCACTCAATCTGTCAGTGAAAAGGGCACCCCGATTTAACACGAACAGAGACAGAGCGACAGAAAGACAGAGAGCCCGCACAAAGTCCCTGTTTGAGAGAGACAGAGAGAGACAGAGAGGCAGAGAGACAGAGACAGACAGAGAGACAGACAGACAGACAGAGAGAGAGCTCTGTTGACAGAGTGGTGCAGGTTTCTCCTAACCTATTACATCCCATAATAAACACAGAGCTCTGTTGACAGAGTGGTGCAGGTTTCTCCTAACCTATTACATCCCATAATAAACACAGAGCTCTGTTGACAGAGTGGTGCAGGTTTCTCCTAACCTATTACATCCCATAATAAACACAGAGCTCTGTTGACAGAGTGGTGCAGGTTTCTCCTAACCTATTACATCCCATAATAAACACAGAGCTCTGTTGACAGAGTGGTGCAGGTTTCTCCTAACCTATTACATCCCATAATAAACACAGAGCTCTGTTGACAGAGTGGTGCAGGTTTCTCCTAACCTATTACATCCCATAATAAACACAGAGCTCTGTTGACAGAGTGGTGCAGGTTTCTCCTAACCTATTACATCCCATAATAAACACAGAGCTCTGTTGACAGAGTGGTGCAGGTTTCTCCTAACCTATTACATCCCATAATAAACACAGAGCTCTGTTGACAGAGTGGTGCAGGTTTCTCCTAACCTATTACATCCCATAATAAACACAGAGCTCTGTTGACAGAGTGGTGCAGGTTTCTCCTAACCTATTACATCCCATAATAAACACAGAGCTCTGTTGACAGAGTGGTGCAGGTTTCTCCTAACCTATTACATCCCATAATAAACACAGAGCTCTGTTGACAGAGTGGTGCAGGTTTCTCCTAACAACTTTTGGTCATCGTCTTCAAAGTTGTTTCCGTGGGTGGCAGAAAGCTGAATGAGCATGACACCAGCTGAATGAGCATGACACCAGCTGAATGAGCATGACACCAGCTGTGAGAATAAACAGCAGGGTACATGCTCAGTGCCCTGTTGACATTTCACAGAGATACGCTTGTTTTGGTGAAAAAGGAACAGGAATTTCCAATTAATATGAATAGCTTATTGAAATATGGCAATACAAAAATCTCTATATCCATCTGACCTCTATATTGTTTTATGTCCTGCAGATTGGAGTAGGTCGATGACTAGATCAACAGGAAAGTGATTCTGTCAGGTAGCCAGTAGCCTGAACTCTCACACAGAATCCAGCCCGGCTGACCTGATCTCTGACAGCTTTTTCATCTGGCCTCCATTGATTTAGTCCCCCTATTTCTGGCCCTCATCCTACAACAGTAAAAACCCCATAACTTCTGGACGGATCATGAGAGAGACATGAGGTTTGGACCGTTGGTTTTCTTAGCAAAGTATCTACCGAATTAACATATTTCACCTACAGTATTGGTAAAAATGTGTTTTTGATTTGACAGCCTACTGTTCGGCTACTGTTTAGAAGCAGGGTCATTTCTCGTCTAATGGCAGATTCAAACCTAGAGGTGACAGGCGATCTCCTTGTTACATTCCACCAGGTGTAACAGACCTCTGGAGACTCAAGGAGAGAACATGAATAAGTCAACATTTTACATTTCCGTCAGTTAGCAGATAAGTGACGGTCTACCTGAAGATTATCAGTGAGCTTTTTCCACCCCAGGTTGTCTCTTTCCTCAGGTCTGGACTGATGAGGGACTCAACGTCTCAGAGTGCTGATCCAGGATGTTTCTAGATCCTAGTGAATATGATTATATGAACAGGGGGGGAACCTGATCCTAGAACAGCACTCCTACCCTTGGGGGCAGGTAGCCTAGCGGATAGAGTTTGGCCAGTTCGAATACCCGAGCCGACAAGGTAAAAAACGATGCCGATGTGCCCTTGAGCATAGCACTTAACCCTAATTTGCTCCAGGGGTGCCATACTACTATGTCTGACCCTGTAAAACAACACATTACACTGCACCTATCATACTACTATGTCTGACCCTGTAAAACAACACATTACACTGCACCTATCATACTACTATGTCTGACCCTGTAAAACAACACATTTCACTGCACCTATCATACTACTATGTCTGACCCTGTAAAACAACACATTTCACTGCACCTATCATACTACTATGTCTGACCCTGTAAAACAACACATTTCACTGCACCTATCATACTACTATGGCTGACCCTGTAAAACAACACATTACACTGCACCTATCATACTACTATGTCTGACCCTGTAAAACAACACATTACACTGCACCTATCATACTACTATGTCTGACCCTGTAAAACAACACATTACACTGCACCTATCATACTACTATGTCTGACCCTGTAAAACAACACATTTCACTGCACCTATCATACTACTATGTCTGACCCTGTAAAACAACACATCACACTGCACCTATCATACTACTATGTCTGACCCTGTAAAACAACACATTACACTGCACCTATCATACTACTATGTCTGACCCTGTAAAACAACACATTACACTGCACCTATCATACTACTATGTCTGACCCTGTAAAACAACACATTACACTGCACCTATCATACTACTATGGCTGACCCTGTAAAACAACACATTTCACTGCACCTATTTGGTGTAACACAATGTAAAGATATTTTTTATTTTGTGATGAGGTCACCAGCCTCTACAGGACCTCAGGCCAGCCCAACAGGGTTCGTCATTTGGTAACAAAAGCACAGCGATGGGCAAATACTGTGTGTCATGAAACAGGGGGAGGACTGCCAAGTTCCATGGTAGGGGGGCTGGGGAGCGTCAACTCAGCACAAACACAAGAGAATCAGAGGAATGCCCATTGCCTACTTCAGCAAACATGGGACAGACATTATTGTGTCAATCTGTTGAGCTGAGGCGGCACACACACACAGGAACGCAAGGCCTAAAAACGCAGAGTCCTACGCAGTATGTTCTTGTAGGACATTTCTGGATAAGAAAATAAATTAAGCATATCCATTTTTCATTTTCATCAGATAAGGAGGTACTGTTAAGATTGCCACCCTGATCTCATACAATCACAAATGATTTTAATGGCGTATAAAAACACTTGATCACCTGAAGAAACAATGCATTTCCTTCACTTGACGGCTTTCTACTTGTCTTAGACGTGAATGGGTACTTGACTAGCCACTAGTGGTGAGTGCATGGAGAGAAGCTCGTGGTTGTGTCCCAAATGGCACCCTATTCCCTACGTAGTGCACTACTTTTGACCAGGGCCCTGATTAAAAGTAGTGCACTACATAGAGAATAGGGTGCCATTTGGGAGGGAGCCTTATTCCTCTGTGATTTATATCAGGGTAGTGCAGCCTTGTTGTGGAATATTGTTCCTAACAAAATTCCCTTTTCCTTCCCGCTTGCCATTGACTTTATTATTTCCACAGAATCCATGACTACTGATCAACACTAGCTTCACAGCCTCCCACCAGCCTGCTTTCCAATTGGCTCTCAGTCACAAGCGGAAGTCATTCAGTCTGTCTATAATAATGTAGTGTACAACCTAGAACACTAGGTTTCAGTCCTGCCCAGCCAACAGTTTATAGAAACAGGCAGACCAGAGATCTTATGTACAGTATAAAGCATCTATGGGCAAAAATGCTGATCTAGGATCAGGTCCCTTATGTCCATTTAATGTTATTTATTGTGATCTAAACAGCAAAACTGATCCCAGTTATATGATATTACTATATGAGATGCAAAAGCCTACTGAGTTTGTCTCTTAAGCCTGGGAGAACTACAGTGCATTCGGAAAGTATTCAGACCCCTGGACTTTGTCCACATTTTGTGACGTTACGGCCTTATTCTAAAATTGATTAAATTGTTTTATTCCCTCAATCTACATAAAATACCATATAATGACATCACAATACCACATAATGACATCACAATACCTCATAATGACATCACAATACCATCACAATATTTTGATAAGCATTCAGAGCCTTTACTCAGTACTTTGTTGAAGCACATTTGGCAGCGATTACAGCCTTCTAGGGTATGACGCTACAAGCTTGGCACACCTGTATTTGGGGAGTTTCTCTCATTCTTCTCTGCAGATCCTCTCAAGCTCTGTCACGTTGGATGGGGAGCGTCGCTGCACAGCTATTTTCAGGTCTCTCCAGAGATGTTAGATCGGGTTCAAGTCTGGGCTCTGGCTGGGCCACTCAAGGACACTCCTGCGTTGTCTTGGCTGTGTGCTTAGGGTCGTTGTCCTGTTGAAAGGTGAACCTTGGCCCCAGTCTGAGGTCATGAGTACTCTGGACTAGGTTTTCATCCATACTTTGCTCCATTCATCTTTCCCTCTATCCTGACTAGTCTCCCAGTCCCTGCCGCTGAAAAACATCCCCACAGCATGATGCTGCCACCACCATGATTCACCGTAGGGATGGTGCCAGGTATTCTCCAGACGTGACACTTGGCATTCAGGCCAAAGAGTTAAATCTTGGTTTCATCAGACCTGAGAAGCTTGTTTCTCATGGTCTGAGAGTCCTTTAGGTGCCTTTTAACAAACTCCAAGCAGGCTGTCATGTGCCTTTTACTGAGGAGTGGCTTCCGTCTGGCCTCCACCATAAAGGCCTGATTGGTGGAGTGCTACAGAGATGGTTGTCCCTCTGGAAGGTTCTCCCATCTCCACAGAGGAACTCCGGAGCTCTGTCAGAGTGACCATTGGGTTCTTGGTCACCTCCCTGACCAAGGACCTTCTCCCCTGATTGCTCAGTTTTTGGCGGCCAGCTCTAGGAAGAGTCTTGGTGGTTCCAAACATCTTCCTTTTAAGAATGATGGAGGCCACTGTGTTCTTGGGGACCTTCAATGCTGCAGACATTTTTTGGCAACCTTCCCCAGATCTGTACCTCGACACAATCCTGCCTCAGAGCTCTACGGACGATTCCTTCGACCTCATGGCTTGGTTTTTGCTCTGACATGCACTGTCAACTGTGGGACCTTTATATAGACAGGTGTGTGCCTTTCCAAATCATGTCCAATCAATTGAATTTACCACAGGTGGACTCCAATCAAGTTGTAGAAACATCAAGGATGATCAATGGAAACAGGATGCACCTGAGCTCAATTTCTAGTATCAAATCAAATTGTATTTTTCACATGCGCCGAATACAACAGGTGTAGACCTTACAGTGAAATGCTTACTGACAAGCCCTTAAATCAACAATGCAGTTTTAAGAAAATACCTAAAAAAAGGTAAGAGATAAGAATAACAGATAATTAAAGAGCAGCAGTAAATAACAATAGCGGGGCTATATACAGGGGGTACCGGTACAGAGTCCATGTGCGGGGGCACCGGTGTCGAGGTAATATGTACATGTAGGTAGAGTTATAAAAGTGACTATGCAAAGACAATAGCAAAAGGGTCTGAATGCTTATTTATTTTTAATAAATCTGCAAAAATGTCTCAAAATCTGTTTTCGCTTAGTCATTATGGAGTATTGTGTGTAGATAGATATTGATTCTGTATTTATTTAATCCATTTCAGAATAAGGCTGTAATGTAACAAAATGTGGAAAAAGTCAAGGGGTCTGAATACTTTCCGAATGCTCTGTACAGTATGTCATATACTGCCCCCATGTGGTAGTGGATGGTACTAAAACAGGTGGATAAAAACAAACATTTAGGACAAGATTAAAAGACCAATAACTTGATGAATTTAAATTACTTTTATTTATTAAGTTTACAAATAAAGTAACAAATATATTTTATTGGAGCGCAAAGCGCAGTTTTATTTGAAGCTTGAACAGCCTCTACTTAATGCAGAACAGTTAAACGCTGCCAATGATTCCTAACAGGTTCCGTTTGGTTTTCCATTTTATTATTATTTGAAAACATTTTTGTACAATGTTAAACAGCACGAGGAAAAACCAATGAATTAAGTCACTAGATGTTTCTTGGGACACAAAATTGCAAAACCAAAAAATCTGATAAGTAGTACAAAACAAAATACTTTAAATCAACTTGAATTGTTTTGCTTCTGTGAGGGTGGCTGTGTGCACGTTTTGAGTCGTTGGTGTTAATAACTTTACAGTATAATGAGCGGTGCTGAAAAGGTATCATGCCAGATGTTATCTAGAGAAACAAGCATGCTCTTTACTGAACCACTTCGGTGTCAGTCAGACTAACGCTGAATTAAATGACATTCCCACATTTGATCTGCACTTTGCAGTACATAAATCAGTTACAGGGAGGCAAAGGAGGAGTTGTATCAGAACAGTAACAAGGAAAAGAACAGGGGAAGTAGCAGAATCGATCGGTATTCTGAATGATGGTCAAATTAATATTACTACACTTTGTAAATTCAGTAACTTCCCTCCTCTGTAACTATGTAAACGTAGCTCTGGTCCAGGGCGTGGTTCGGCTACGCTCTCACCATGATGATCGTTGGAGCACAGCCGAATGACGCCCTGGACCAGAGCTAGTGTAAATGTGTTCATCAGAGTAGGTCCTCAGTTTCACCACTGTAACCTCACCATAACCTGTTCACCACTGTAACCTCACCATGACCTGTTCACCACTGTAACCTCACCATGACCTGTTCACCATTGCATGTTACGCATTGCAGCCACTGTATCATACAGTATGACACTTAGTTAAGAGGAAGTAAACATTGTAAATATTGCTCAGTATTCTTTAGAGAGAGTAGATGTAGATAAAGTCATTACTGCATGGTAATGGCACTGAGGCAGTGGCATTGTAAAGGTTTTATTCGTTTTTTTGTTTTTCAAAAGTATCGATCATCAACAAAATAACTAAGCAAAAAGTGTATTTTTGTCACGTTCACAGCTTAAACCAAACTTGCTAAGTACTGTACTGCTGTACTGAGGGTCTCCGGTAAGGACCAAAAGTTCAATCCACAACACAGGCAAAAACAACCTTTTACAAAGAACCTCCCCAACTGTTTTTAACGGTTTTAAATATCCAGGATACAACATAGTCACTCTCAAAAGACAAATGGTTGAGAATCTACCATCTCTTTTCAAGTGAATTCCCGTAGTGGACATGTTTTACAGTGAGTAGAGACGACTGAAGCACTAAGTAGAAGGCGTTAGATCTAGCAGTCCTTGTCAGCTAATCAGTAGTTAAGGTGACGAGTGTTTATTAAAAATCACTTTTCTAAGGTATTCACTTTGAAACATGTTTGACCCCAGGTAATGGTTTTGTACAGTTGCTTTGAGAAGGATATGGGGCTTAATGAACTATTCTGTTGTACACAGATTGGACCAGTTTTACGGTGTACAACACTGTCAGGTAACGAGAAAGAAACAGACACTGTTGATCTATCATTACAACATGTTGAAGGTTTCCTAAAAGACAAGAGCAGAAGGACATCAGCCAAAAAACTACACATCCATGTAAAAAAAAATGGAATAATGCTGGAACCAACCATGTATTTATTTGCAATGTGAGTGGTGAGACTGTCTGCTACTTTAGAATAAGCTAGGAACCTGCAGTAAAAGCCCCAGGCGGTTTCATTATAGAGACTGGGGCAGCACTAGGCAGATGATGAAATAACTGGGCTAGAACCACCAGCATTGCATTGGTGATGAGGAAGTCACTTGTTGGTCAAACCCAGCAGCACAGTGTACAGTACTACCGCCATGTGTTGGAGATGGAGAGTCCCCTGACCTCTCCTCTTCTGCCTCCACTAGCCCTGACTTCTACCTCAACTCCACTTTCACTTCACCCACCTTCAATGGCATAGGGCCCAGTCACACCTACTACTGTAAAGACTACATCCCAAATGATGCCCTATTCCCTATTTAGTGGAATACTTTTGACCAGGGTCCATAGGGCTCTGGTCAAAAGTAGTGCCCTATATAGGGAATAGGATGCCATTTGGGGGACACAGCCTAAGACTTCCCCACTGACAGTAGACACATTATGCCTGGTTAGTAACTATACAACAACACAATCTGGTTTTAACTCTTTTGAGACATTCACACAAATACCGTTTCTCACTGACTGACTTTCTCTTCTCCATTCCTCTCCGGCTACCTCTTTCTCCCCTCTTTCACCACCAACACGAGGCTTGTATACCGTGCTGCTTGGTGTCGGACACACACAAGGCTTCGTGGACAGGCCATCAATAAAGATAGTCTGACTGTTGTAGTGGGTCTAAGGATAGGCTCAGTGCTAGCTAGAGATCTCTTGCATACTGAATGAATGGTTCTAGTATCTGAAACGTGTCCCCTGAACACTAGAACAAACGGAACAGCTAACAGCTAGCATTCCGTTCCTAACAGACCCTTTCTTTTAAATGATAGGTAACCCTGGTTCAGCCTCACTCTGTTTTGTTGTCTGCGTTCGTTTGTTCACTTCAAATACAGAGTTGTCCAAGCTTCAACTTTTTGTTTTTACCATCAGATCCATTCCTACTCTCTGTCTTCCGCCCCCCAAATCAAATGTATTTAACCCGAATACAAAAAAAGAAATGGCACAAAGAAAAAACCCGAGTTACCCCAGCCCACCTTCCCCCGTCTCCCCTTCGCAGTGTACCTTTGACCTTTGTACCCACAGAGCCAGTAAAGCACCTCAACGAAGCACAAATCAACAGCGCTTTCGTTACTCCATCATGGGAAAAAAAACTGTTAAAAAAAGAATCAAAAGAAATAATGCAAGGCACTAGAAACTCCAGCAAAGCTCTGACTGGAGTACTGGGGGGGCGAAAGGAGACGGAAAAGACCAAGGGTGAGTCCTACACGGCACCCTATTCCCTATATAGTGCACTACTTTAGACCAGAGCCCCATGGGCCCTGATCGAGGTCTATCGACCCCTGGTGAAAAGTAGTACACTATGTAGGGGATAGGGTGTTATTTGGGACTCAACCCCCAAGTTACTATTCAAGTACGTTAATTGAGTCCATTTAACATTCACATTTATGTAATATAAAGAAAGTACAAAGAGAAGAAAGGTTAAAGTGTCTTCGATAAGTACTGGATAAGGAAAATAGCTAGCCTTTTACTTTGTATTTTTTTTCAGCCTAAGTATTACCAATCCACCATAGCGTTTCCTCCAACTGTCTTTTTGTTTGTATTTTCTATATACTTTTTTCTTAAACTAATGTTGTCCAACAACATTGATAATAATCACAGTGTTTCAACATCAAAAACTGATGGGTAAATACAGGTCCATACAGAACACATCTTTTGTCTTTTTTTTAAATAGAATAATAAATGTACATTTTTGTTTTCAATCCCACTATTGAAAAGAGTCAGAAGTAGAGAGATTGAGGCCCATAATGATGTCAACATCATGATTATAAAAGCTGTTATGTTACTAATAGATCATAGGTTTGAAAGCTTCACAAGCCCTCCTCAGGACAGACAGCGTTGTGTGTTGCTGGAGATCCAAGGCTTTACTTTACAACCATCATACCATGCAGCCCACACCCAGTCCTCTCCCTGCCCCACCGAGACCTCTCCTTCTCTGGGTCCACGCAGGACCAACACCAACCCACCTCCCCAACCGTGAAAACAATCTCATGTGTGACACAGAGAGCCAACAGGCCATACCTCCCTCCGTTCGCCCTGACCTCCCTCTCAGAGCTAAACCACCTGTGAAAAGAAGACTATTGAGTTGAGTCTGAGAGAATCTACTTCAGTCAACAAGTCCTGTCTGAGAGAATCTACTTCAGTCAACAAGTCCTGTCTGAGAGAATCTACTTCAGTCAACAAGTCCTGTCTGAGAGAATCTACTTCAGTCAACAAGTCCTGTCTGAGAGAATCTACTTCAGTCAACAAGTCCTGTCTGAGAGAATCTACTTCAGTCAACAAGTCCTGTCTGAGAGAATCTACTTCAGTCAACAAGTCCTGTCTGAGAGAATCTACTTCAGTCAACAACTCCTGTCTGAGAGAATCTACTTCAGTCAACAAGTCCTGTCTGAGAGAATCTACTTCAGTTAACAACTCCTGTCTGAGAGAATCTACTTCAGTCAACAAGTCCTGTCTGAGAGAATCTACTTCAGTCAACAAGTCCTGTCTGAGAGAATCTACTTCAGTCCTGTCTGTGTTAGTTCAGGGGATAGGGAAATGCATATCATTAGGGATATGCAGATGAGAACCATGGAAACTAACAGCCAGCCAGCTTGTACAGACGTTAGGTTTCAGGATGGGGATCTCATAGGCCTCCCAGATACAGCACATTTTAAAATGGACTAACTATAAGCCTGAAGTTAAGACTGGGATAGATGGGTCTCACACACAGTACTCCCCTCCAATCAGGTAAAGAGATGGTTAGCATGGAGGGGAGTTGTAGTTTCTTTAAAAGGCCCTATACTGGGAGATGTAGTTTCTTTAAAGGCCCTATACTGAGAGAGAGTTCCTGGATAGCAGGGTCAACCCTAGCGTAAACCCTTTCATCATGCTACAGAAGAGTCTCCTCAGTTCAATGGGGACAGAGGAAAAAAATAAAACACTAATCAAAACATGTAATCATCATAAACCAAAACTCTAAACATGGATCGTTTAGTTTTCCTAATGAAGGTCACTTTATGTGGTTTTATTATATTTAGGAGGAGGTTTCTATTACTGTGTTCTTATTGCATCCCATGGCAACAGGAGGGGTAGAGTTGGGTATGAACCCCCAGGCCTATTCTACTGATTCTCCACCTACACACCAATGTACGTCCTAAATGATACATAGGAATAGCACTACATGTGGTTCTGGATGTCAACACTGCCTGACCAGCTACATACATGGCACCAGTCCCACACCTCGGCCTCACAAGCTCATTCCTTCACCCCGTAACCTTCCTCACATCTCCTCAGCATGCTACACAACTCTACCATAATGGACTTCTACTGGAGCTGTAGAGTACTGTACGGTCACTTAAAGCTCTGTCTGGAGGTCAGTTACCAGTAGGAGGAGCTGAACAGGCAGGGGGGCTCAGATAGGAGAGAGGGGGTTAGCTATGTACTGCAGCCCCCCAAACATAAGTACACCACCAGCCCCTTGGTCTGTTACTAGCCTCCATCCCTCCTCTCTGAGATCAGTACAAGGCTCTGGTCTCTACTATAGAGTACATGTAAAGGCCAGTCAGTGAAGAAACAAAGCCCATCACCACACATACACACATTTTACAATAGTAATTGTCACAATAACCCTCTTTGGCCACTTAACATTGCACTCGTGTCCATTGGTATTCCTTGTCGCGTTTTGCGGCTTTCTTCAACCCCCAAGGCCCACAGTTGACCTCGGGGTTGGGGGAGAGAGGGAAGTGGGGGAGTGTGTCCCTCTCCTGTCATCCTTCAGGGAAACAGAAGAGGGCAGTGTGGTGCATCACTTCACAGAGCAGCTGGCTCTTCTCTCTTCCTCTTCACAGCCAGCTCATTCACATTCAAAACAGTCCCACCAACCATGATGTCGCTTGTAACACACAAGCCCCTCTCCCCGTTGTAACACAGACACCCTTCTCTCCTCATGTCTCTCTCCCTCAGTCTGTCAGTCTCTCAGCCCGGCATGGCTAACATCCCCTCCCGGCCACTACGTGGTCCTCAGGTTGGGGCCTCCAGGGTTGCTGACGGATTTCTGCAAAGTGCTGATGTGTTGGAATCCCTGCAGGGAGCCCTGCCCCCCAGTGGCAGAGGAGGGGTACTGCGAGGAGGAGACGATCAGGGGCTGAGAGGAGGCTAACATACCCGCCTGACCCTGTCCCGGCCCTGTGGACCCCGTGGATCCCACCCACTGGGCGCTGCTGTAAGGTGCAGTGGAGGAGGGGTAGCATGCCCCGACCCCGCCGTACTGGGGAGGGGGACACAAGGAGCCCTTGCGGCCCCCCAGAGAGGTAGCGGGGGTGGAAGAGGCGTTGCTGGGGCACAGCTGACTCGGGGCGGAGAACTTACGGCCCTTGTTGGTCGACGGGGTTGCCTGGAGAGGGAGAAGAGACACCAGGGTGTGATATCCATACTAGCATACCACTTACATTACAAGGCCACAACTATCTCAGCTATGCTACGTGGAGGTTGGAACAGGACCCATATCTAGAACTCATGTTCCAGCTTTCAAACCCCATAACATTCCCTTCTCCATAACATTCCCTTCCAGTAATCTAGATTTCAAATAAGCAACACAATCAAACATGGACTATATTGATAAGGATTCAGCATCCCATTATTTTGATGAATAACACCTTTTTGTTACTATACTAGAAAGAGTCATTGTCTTTACTCACGTCGTAGCTGTGTCCCTGTGAGGGTTGCTGTTGGTGTTTGGAGCGACTCTTGCCCTGGGACAGACTGATGGCGTCGCGGGCCCAGTTGTCAACCAGCTTGTGCAGGTCGTCGGTGAACGTGCCCTTCCGGCCCTGTTGGGGGGGGTTGGGAGAAGGCTGGCCCTGGTTCTGGCCTCCTGGACCCTGGCCTCCTGGACCCTGGCCTCCTGGACCACTCACTGTGTTGGTGCTGCTGGTCCCTGGAGAGACGGGGAGAGAGAGAGAGAGAGCGAGAGAGAGAAAAAAGAGTGAGAGAGGGAGAGAGCAAGGGGGAGAGGGAGAGCGGGGGGAGGGGAGAAGGGGGAGCGAGAGAGAGAGGGAGCGAGAGCAAGAGGGGGAGAGAGGAGACGGAGAGAGAGACCGAGAGGAGGGTTATGGGATATGTAGAGTAAGTAGTTGTGTGGGTGTCAATGTGTTTGCGTTGGTTAATGACATACTCTAGCTATGTCAACGTGTCAGGACAGGATCCTATAAAACATTATGATCCACTCTGAGGCATGTATTTCAGCCTCCATCCTGATAAACTGGGCCAACATTTAGCAGGATGAAAATATCTCATCTAATCTGACAAATGTGTTCTGCAAATGAACAGCAGAGGGAGCTGTAACACTAGTCTAGTCCATCACCCTGAATGAACCAGAACATTCTCCATTTTAAAAACACATTCACTGTCTGCAGTTAAAATGTTCAATATATCAACAATGACTAGCTTAGACTTACAGCTAAAATGACCCATCTCTCACAAGATACATTTGGGGGATTTAATTTGGGCCAAGACCTACGATCATGGTGGTTTACGTTTGGACACTTAATGAATTGTATTTCAAAACAACATGTTGTTATCTAATGTTGTCTACAGTCATTCCGTATCAGCAGCCTTCCTGAACACTAACAGACATTACATTACAGAAAGCATTACAGGAGAACAGAGGTATTGAGCTGCAAACAGGCTTTAAAAGGTTAGCTGTTTAGTGCCTCTTCCTGGAAGCAGAGCCAGAACCCAAAATACACCAGAGGTGGTATGTACAGTGAGAAAGCCTTGTACCAGAGGTGGTATGTACAGTGAGAAAGCCTTGTACCAGAGGTGGTATGTACAGTGAGAAAGGGAAAATACATCAGCTCCTTTCACAGTCGCCTACTGCACTCTCAACAATCACAGACATGCAGTACTGCACTATCTCAACAATCAACAACAATCACAGACAGTGCAGTACTGCATGGCTACTGCATATCTCAACAATCAACAACAGACACAGACATGCAGTACTGCACGATCTCAACAACCAACAACAGACACAGACATGCAGTACTGCACAATCTCAACAATCAACAACAGACACAGACATGCAGTAGCCATGCAGTAGCTGGCTGCAATAGGAACTCAAGGACCTGATGCATTTCCTTTGCAAACAATAAATGAAGCTATGATAGAAAAACAAACTCCTAAAATGTAATTGTTGTTCGATAGAAAAACTAAGTTCAATCATTGAAGAGGCATACCTTATGGCATTTCTGACAAGCTATTGAGTCAATCATTTTTTTTTTAAAAAGGAAAAATAGAAAATGATAGATGGGAGGGGGAAAAGCAATGACGTAAAAGCAGCGATACACTGAGTCATGACTGCAGCACCAGTGGGAACTCTGGGTAGTGGAGTCCACAGGACAAGCCATGCTGTAGACTAGAAGGAGATGGGGGAAGGAGGAGGGGGGCAGCTGAATCACAACATGACTTCAGCATTTAGTGGTCTGGATGACTCCCATGCACTTTGCAACGACTCTGATTAAATATCTTGTAGGTTGGCCAATAACGAAAATACCTTATGTTTAAAGAGGCAATCAGCACTTGCTACATCAATTTTCTGACTTATACATACATGTACCCAATTATTCTTGAAAAATCTAACTTATTAATGCCTCATGTGCTTAGTTCAATTGTCCTATGCCATCAGAACCCAAAACATACGCTTGTTTTACTCCAATGTTTGTAAACAAAGGAACAAACACTATATAGCCTCAAAACATTGTTAAAACTATCATTTTAATGCTTCCCGAGTGGCGCAGTGGTCTAAGGCACTGCATCGCAGTGCCATTAGAGATCTTGAGATCTTGGTTTGAGTCCAGGCTCTGTTGCAGCCGCAACCGGGAGACCCATGGGGCGGCGCACAATTGGCTCAGCGTCGTCCGGGTTAGGGGAGGGTTTGGCCGACCGAGATGTCCTTGTCCCATCGCGCTCTAGCGACTCCTGTGGCGGGCCGGGCACATGCACGCTGACACGGTCGCCAGGTGTACGGTGTTTCCTCCGACACATTGGTGCGGCTGGCTTCCGGGTTCAGCGAGCATTGTGTCAAGAAGTACTGCGGCTTGGTTGGGTCGTGTTTCTGAGGACGCACGGCTCTCAACCTTCGCCTCTCCCCAGTCCGTAAAGGAGTTGCAGCGATGGGACAAGACTGTAACTACCAAATGGATTCCTCTGTCCAGTGTCTGTGTTCTATTGCCCATCTTAACCTTTCATTTTTACTGGCCAGTCTGAGATATGGCTTTCTCTTTGCAACTCTGCCTAGAAGGCCAGCATCCCGGAGTCGCCGCTTCACTGTTGACAGTGAGACTGGTGTTTCGCGGGGACTATTTAATGAAGCTGCCAGTTGAGGACTTGTGAGGCGTCTGTTTCTCAAACTAGACACTAATGTACTTGTCCTCTTGCTCAGTTGTTTATTTATGTTCCCCAAACATTTTGGACGAATACAAGATGTATTGACATGAAAAATGTATAATTGGTTGAGTACTGGGGATACCAATATCCCTGTGAGCCTCCGCAGGCCCATGTGGCCCAGGGTTAAGAACAGACATGGAAAATGAATAATATGACATTGTATTGTATTACACCCTCTAAACTTATTCCACGGATCCCTAGGCTATTGAAAAAAAACCCAAGTATTTTCATGTCAATAAAATGACATTGTTATATATCTGGCCACGGAACCCACTTTGAGAACCCCTGTAATAGATAATGTGAACGGGGTCATCGACACAACAGAGAAATGCTCAAGTCAGCCTGTGAGAGGAGAGTGGACTAAAGCCAAAGCTGGCATCCACAGGGCAGTAAGTGCACAGACACTCAAAGCAGAGAGCAACAGAGGGGTAGGATTGCAAAATTCCAGTAACTTTTCCAAAATGTCCAGGTTTTCCAGAAAGAGAATAAGCAGGGAGGGAATCCTCCAACTGGGACATCTGGGAAAGATTACTTAACTTTGCACCCGACAGGGGGGTGCAGAGAGTGAGGGTGGAGGATGAGGCCGTAGGGGGTGAGGGGCAAAGGTCATAAAATAGATAATTACTACAGAGTTGGTTGCAGGGGCAGACTTTTTTCACCATCTTCCCTGAAGAGTGGACGGAGAGAATGTGAAGCGTAGGACGGACGGAGAGAGTGTGAGGATTGGAGGAGAAAGTGAGTGTTAATCATTCACCCTTCTACAACAGTCTACAGCATGCTGAGTGTTTTCAATTAAAACAAAACATGCACTCCTCCTGAGGTAAATCCCGATCCTCTCTACAGCTCATTCCCCTTGGCTAAAAAGACAGGAGTGGAGGGGTGTAGGGTGGTGAGGATAGGGGTGTAGTTGAAGGGTTTAGGGTGCAGGGAATAGGAGTGGAGGGGTGTAGGGTGGTGAGGATAGGGGTGTAGTTGTAGGGTTTAGGGTGCAGGGAATAGGAGTGGAGGGGTGTAGGCTGGTGAGGATAGGGGTGTAGTTGAAGGGTTTAGGGTGCAGGGAATAGGAGTGGAGGGGTGTAGGCTGGTGAGGATAGGGGTGTAGTTGTAGGGTTTAGGGTGCAGGGAATAGGAGTGGAGGGGTGTAGGCTGGTGAGGATAGGGGTGTAGTTGTAGGGTTTAGGGTGCAGGGAATAGGAGTGGAGGGGTGTAGGCTGGTAAGGATAGGTGTGTAGTTGTAGGGTTTAGGGTGCAGGGAATAGGAGTGGAGGGGTGTAGGGTGGTGAGGATAGGGGTGTAGTTGTAGGGCTTAGGGTGCAGGGAATAGGAGTGGAGGGGTGTAGGCTGGTAAGGATAGGTGTGTAGTTGTAGGGTTTAGGGTGCAGGGAATAGGAGTGGAGGGGTGTAGGCTGGTGAGGATAGGGGTGTAGTTGTAGGGTTTAGGGTGCAGGGAATAGGAGTGGAGGGGTGTAGGCTGGTGAGGATAGGTGTGTAGTTGTAGGGCTTAGGGTGCAGGGAATAGGAGTGGAGGGGTGTAGGCTGGTGAGGATAGGGGTGTGGTTGTAGGGCTTAGGGTGCAGGGAATAGGAGTGGAGGGGTGTAGGCTGGTGAGGATAGGGGTGTGGTTGTAGGGCTTAGGGTGCAGGGAATAGGAGTGGAGGGGTGTAGGCTGGTGAGGATAGGGGTGTGGTTGTAGGGCTTAGGGTGCAGGGAATAGGAGTGGAGGGGTGTAGGCTGGTGAGGATAGGGGTGGAGATGTAGGGCTTAGGGTGCAGGGAATAGGAGTGTAGGGGTGTAGGCTGGTGAGGATAGGGGTGGAGATGTAGGGCTTAGGGTGCAGGGAATAGGAGTGTAGGGGTGTAGGCTGGTGAGGATAGGGGTGGAGATGTAGGGCTTAGGGTGCAGGGAATAGGAGTGTAGGGGTGTAGGCTGGTGAGGATAGGGGTGGAGATGTAGGGCTTAGGGTGCAGGGAATAGGAGTGGAGGGGTGTAGGCTGGTGAGGATAGGGGTGGAGATGTAGGGCTTAGGGTGCAGGGAATAGGAGTGGAGGGGTGTAGGCTGGTGAGGATAGGGGTGGAGATGTAGGGCTTAGGGTGCAGGGAATAGGAGTGGAGGGGTGTAGGCTGGTGAGGATAGGGGTGTGGTTGTAGGGCTTAGGGTGCAGGGAATAGGAGTGGAGGGGTGTAGGCTGGTGAGGATAGGGGTGTGGTTGTAGGGCTTAGGGTGCAGGGAATAGGAGTGGAGGGGTGTAGGCTGGTGAGGATAGGGGTGTAGTTGTAGGGTTTAGGGTGCAGGGAATAGGAGTGGAGGGTGTAGGCTGGTGAGGATAGGGGTGGAGATGTAGGGCTTAGGGTGCAGGGAATAGGAGTGTAGGGGTGTAGGCTGGTGAGGATAGGGGTGGAGATGTAGGGCTTAGGGTGCAGGGAATAGGAGTGGAGGGGTGTAGGCTGGTGAGGATAGGGGTGGAGATGTAGGGTTTAGGGTGCAGGGAATAGGAGTGTAGGGGTGGAGAGCAGAGAGGGTGGGAAGAGTTTAAGCTGCAGAGGGATCATTAAGGCATTCATACTAACTTAACATCCATCAATGAACGTACAAACTCCTTTCATCGAGTCAAACCCAGTCAGAATTAGTTACATCAACTCAACAGGTAATTAACAATTTCCAGTCTGTCCTTTTTGTCTGCTTTGCAATGGAAGACATGGATCTGGTTGGCTGGGTGGGTTCTCTCGTATCAGTTAGCTCAATGGTGAGATGATGGGATGTCATGAGGCTGAGAACAGCACACGGTAAGGTGGAGAAAGGTGGGGTTTCTGGATGTGAAGTTTGATAAGGTTCTAATCATTAACACTGTCAATGGGCTAGAATATAAGAAAAGACCGCCTGCCGGCTACAGTAAGGAGTAGTGTAGTACAGACCATAACCACTACTAAAGGGTAGTACTGTAGTACAGACCATAACTATTACTAAAGGGTAGTACTGTAGTACAGACCATAACTATTACTAAAGGGTAGTACTGTAGTACAGACCATAACTATTACTAAAGGGTAGTAGTGTAGTACAGACCACAACTATTACTAAAGGGTAGTAGTGTAGTACAGACCACAACTATTACTAAAGGGTAGTACTGTAGTACAGACCATAACTGTAACTAAAGGGTAGTACTGTAGTACAGACCATAACTATTACTAAAGGGTAGTACTGTAGTACAGACCATAACTGTAACTAAAGGGTAGTACTGTAGTACAGACCATAACTATTACTAAAGGGTAGTACTGTAGTACAGACCATAACTGTAACTAAAGGGTAGTAGTGTAGTACAGACCACAACTATTACTAAAGGGTAGTACTGTAGTACAGACCATAACTGTAACTAAAGGGTAGTACTGTAGTACAGACCATAACCACTACTAAAGGGTAGTACTGTAGTACAGACCATAACTATTACTAAAGGGTAGTAGTGTAGTACAGACCACAACTATTACTAAAGGGTAGTACTGTAGTACAGACCATAACTGTAACTAAAGGGTAGTACTGTAGTACAGACCATAACTATTACTAAAGGGTAGTACTGTAGTACAGACCATAACTGTAACTAAAGGGTAGTACTGTAGTACAGACCATAACTATTACTAAAGGGTAGTACTGTAGTACAGACCATAACTGTAACTAAAGGGTAGTACTGTAGTACAGACCATAACTATTACTAAAGGGTAGTACTGTAGTACAGACCATAACTGTAACTAAAGGGTAGTACTGTAGTACAGACCATAACTATTACTAAAGGGTAGTACTGTAGTACAGACCATAACTGTAACTACAGGGTAGTACTGTAGTACAGACCATAACTATTACTAAAGGGTAGTACTGTAGTATAGACCATAACTATTACTAAAGGGTAGTAGTGTAGTACAGACCATAACTATTACTAAAGGGTAGTACTGTAGTACAGACCATAACTATTACTAAAAGGTAGTAGTGTAGTACAGACCACAACTACTATTAAAGGGTAGTAGTACAGACCATAACTATTACTAATGGGTAGTACTGTAGTACAGACCATAACTATTACTAAAAGGTAGTAGTGTAGTACAGACCACAACTACTATTAAAGGGTAGTAGTACAGACCATAACTATTACTAACGGGTAGTACTGTAGTACAGACCACAACTATTATTAAAGGGTAGTAGTACAGACCACCATAACTATTACTAAAGAGTAGTATTGTAGTACAGACCACAACTATTACTAAAGGGTAGTACTGTAGTACAGACGACAACTATTACTAAAGGGTAGTACTGTAGTACAGACCACAACTATTACTAAAGGGTAGTACTGTGGTACAGACCACAACTATTACTAAAGGGTAGTATTGTAGTACAGATCACAACTATAACTAAATGGTAGTAGTACAGACCACAACTATCACTAAAGGGTAGTACTGTGGTACAGACCATAACTATTACTAAAGGGTAGTAGTGTAGTACAAACCACAACTATTACTAAAGGGTAGTAGTGTAGTACAGACCACAACTATTACTAAAGGGTAGTAGTGTAGTACAGACCACAACTATTACTAAAGGGTAGTACTGTAGTACAGACCACAACTATTACTAAAGGGTAGTACAGACCATAACTATTATTAAAGGGTAGTACTGTAGTACAGACCACAACTATTACTAAAGGGTAGTACTGTAGTACAAACCACAACTATTACTAAAGGGTAGTACTGTAGTACAGACTACAACTATTACTAAAGGGTAGTACTGTAGTACAAACCACAACTATTACTAAAGGGTAGTACTGTAGTACAAACCACAACTATTACTAAAGGGTAGTAGTACAGACTACATCACCATTCCAATCATTCAAGAACTTGAAAAGTATAGCCTGTACAGTTGGAATCAGGGGCATTATTGTCTGGATGAAAAAACATTAGACATGATCATATCATGACTAGATGTTGACCTGAGTGGAGAGTTTTGGACCATCGTGGAAATGGATCAGTGTGGAGGACCAAGTAGCAAATATTTCACCTTGGTATTAGATATCTATTAGACTGTAAAACAATTCTCTCCAGCCCTGTTCCTAAAGCGCTCTCCTGAGGTTTTCACTCCAACCATAATCTAACACATCTGATTCTAACAATTAGCTGGTTGAGAAGATGCATCAGGTTAGTTACAACTGGGATTGGGGCAAAAACTCAGGAACAGGGTCGGGAAAGCCCTGTATCCAGGGAAAGGGCCGGGAAAGCCCTGTATCTAGTATTTATGCTGCAGTAGTTTATGTGTCGGGGGGCTAGGGTCAGTCTGTTATATCTGGAGTATTTCTCCTCTCTTATCCGTTGTCCTGTGTGAATTTAAGCATGCTCTCTCTAATTCTCTCTCTCTCTCTGAGGACCTGAGCCTTAAGACCATTCCTCAGGACTACCTGGCCTGATGACTCCTTGCTGTCCCCAGTCCACATGGCCGTGCTGCTGCTCCAGTTTCAACTGTTCTGCCTGCGGCTATGGAACCCTGACCTGTTCACCAGACATGCTACCTGTCCCAGACCTGCTGTTTTCAAGTCTCTAGAGACAGCAGGAGCGGTAGAGATACTCTGAATGATTGGCTATGAAAAGCCAACTGACATTTACTCCTGAGGTGCTGACCTGTTGCAACCTCTACAATCACTGTGATTATTATTATTTGACCCTGCTGGTCATCTATGAACATTTAAAAATCTTGGCCATGTTCTGTTATAATCTGCACCCGGCACAGCCAGAAGAGGACTGGCCACCCCTCACAGCCTGGTTCCTCTAGGTTTCTTCCTAGGTTCTGGCCTTTCTAGGGAGTTTTTCCTAACCACTGTGCTTTTACACCTGCATTGCTTGCTGTTTGGGGTTTTAGGCTGGGTTTCTGTACAGCACTCTGTGACATCAGCTGATGGGCTTTATAAATACATTTGATTGATTGATTTGATTCTTGACTGTACCTGTGTTATAGCTCAACATGCTTTACGGAGCCATTGCTGTTGCTATAGGTGATAATAACATGGTTTATAGACGGGGTCAGATGTTTAAGGCTCTGCCTCCACACTGTCTGTCTGTGGTTATAAACTAGATACATGACTTTAATGCACTAGGATGGGAATGTAGAGAATGCCATTAGATACATGTATCCATTAATCTATGTGATGATGCATCACCAGTGGTCATTGATCTACAATTATCTATAAAACGGGCCAATTAAAAAAGGCTAGAATGCCAGAGAGGAGATAAGGCTCCCAATCGGAAGACAAGAGATAAATCACATGACAGGAAATAGGAAGTGAAGGAGAAAGAAGACAAAGGAAGAGGAAGAAGCGTTACACACAAAGAGCCAAGCAGGGCGTACTCAGAAAACGGGTCCTTCTGCCACCACCTGGTTTGATGGTCACTCTCTCCGACCCACAGCTGAACGTTACACAGCCTGTGGTACAAAAAGAGAGGGGGGAGAGAAAGAGAGGGAGAGAAAGAGAGGGAGAGAAAGAGAGGGATAAAGAAAGAGGGAGAGAAAGAGAGGGAGAGAAAGAGAGAGGGAGAGAAAGAGAGGGAGAGAAAGAGAGAGGGAGAGAAAGAGAGAGATAAAGAGAGAGGGAGAGAAAGAGAGGGAGAGAAAGAGAGAGGGGGTAGATCGAGAGAGAGGGGTAGAAAGGAGAAAAAGAGGTACACATATACACAGTAAGAATGGAACAGTAAGTACACTGAGCAACAGAGAGGGAGATGGAGAGAATGGAGAAGGATGGAGGAGAGGATAGAGCTGCACTGGGAGCAATAGCACCCCCTGTAGCGTGGGAGGAATAGGAGCGGCCCCATCCAGACAGTTAGTAATGGAGCTTCCACTGAGTGTGTGGAAGGAAGGCTAGCTTGAGACAGAGGTGCCAAAATCAACAGTCCAATTGAAATACCCAACATGCACCACTGTCTTGAGCCAGAGCAATAGCGTTCGCCGACTGAATGGAGATTTTATTTAAATCGTAAGCCTTCCCAACACTACAGTCCAGTGCTGTCTGTATCAGACCAAAATGGCTCTGTCAAACATTCCTCTACTGCACCAACCATAGTGGACAAGACAAGACAAGACAGAGCAACACCCAAATAGAGACCATTATGACAGACAGACCTTTTGGGGATGGCATCAAGAGGAGGATGGGGACGCTACTAATTTCCATCCCTGTGTGGTGGTGGTATGGGGTGGAGGGGTAGTGGAATATTAACATTTCCTCGACAGACAAGGCAAATGAGGCCTACTGGAGGCAGATGGGAGGAAGAATGGGACGGAGGGATGAGAACCAAGGCCTAGGCAGTAGGGCGCCGTTCGGGGGCCTACCTTGGGTGGGGGCACAGAGACTGGGCACAGACAGCGTAGCTTCGCTGGTGTAGGCAGAGCACAGGTTCTCACTGGAGGGGCCGAGATGCTTGAGGGGCTGGGGTCGGCTCCCCGAGGCAGTGTGGAGGTTGGGGTCGGGGAGGCCCCCAGGGGCCAGGAGGAGAGCCTGGTAGGGTGGGTACACTGAGGGGGCGCTCTGTGCAGATAAAGTGCTGCCTGAAGTTGCCACACACAGACACCATACACACAGAGGAGGAGAACAGGGGAGGGAGGAGGACAGGTCAGGGGAACAGCCTCCAAAAGTGCAGACACGCACAGTGACTCTCACACAGTGACTCTCACACATAGTGTAGGGTGCAGGTCCCACAACCACAGTGTAGGTAGGTAGGGTGCAGAGTGCTGGGTTACATCATAAACAATACAGCTAGTTCACTGTATGGTTTAAAAGTGAAGGAAGGAGAGAAGAGAAGATTGGTTTGCCACAAGTAGTCCTGTGAAGAAGAGAAAGCGAGCAGAGTACAGTAACAAAGTCCCTACTGTAACACACTGGCTCTGCCAATACCCTCTACTGAGGAGGACCACATGTTAGAGGTCAGGTGTTAGAGGTCAGGACCTGGCTATAGTGGGCTCTAACAAAATTGTGGACAAATGAAGATGGCTTATTCCGGCCGTTTATGGAAAGAAAATATATATCTCCCAGAGACACCAATGCGATAGCAGCTGGGTCTGGTCTACTAAGTTCATTGACTTCAATTGAACCAGAAAAAAACAGCGAGTGGGGTGTCTCACTTCCTTTTCCGTCTCTAACACACTTAAGGTCAAGAGGTTAGAGGTCAAGGGCTTCAGGGGGCTCTTGCTGATATGACCAGTTCAGACAGAGGTCAGGGGTTAGAGGTTAGGGGTTAGTAGTACCTGGCTGCAGGGGGCTCTTGCTGCCCTGGGAGGAGCTGCAGCGGCTGGACTTGCTGCTCTTGCTCTTGGTGGGTCGTCTCCTGCGACCGGCCAGGGCTACAGCTGGAGGGACCACCACGGCTGGAGGCACCTTGCCCAACCTGGCGAACAGTGAGTCAATCTCATCCTTCTGCTTCGTGTGCAGGGCCTGGATCTCCTTCATGTGCCTGGAGAGGAGATGAGGGAGCTGAATGGACAGCACATCAACCAAAAATCTTCCCCAAATCCAATAAGTCTAATATCACAGGAACATTTCAGGTGAAGATAGACATCTGGGGTTTTAGGAATGGAAACATGAGCACTTCAATGTGACAATTCAAGAAGGGATATTTTTGGAACAGCAAAATGTCAGTCGAGCAGAAGAGAGGAGAGAGAAACAGGGTAAACCTACTAAAGCAGAAGAGAGGAGAGAGAAACAGGGTAAACCTACTAAAGCAGAAAGAGAGGAGAGAAACAGGGTAAACCTACTAAAGCAGAAAGAGAGAAGAGAAACAGGGTAAACCTACTAAAGCAGAAGAGAGGAGAGAGAAACAGGGTAAACCTACTAAAGCAGAAGAGAGAAGAGAGGAGAGAGAAACAGGGTAAACCTACTAAAGCAGAAGAGAGCAGAGAGAAACAGGGTAAACCTACTAAAGCAGAAGAGAGCAGAGAGAAACAGGGTAAACCTACTAAAGCAGAAAGAGAGGAGAGAAACAGGGTAAACCTACTAAAGCAGAAGAGAGGAGAGAGAAACAGGGTAAACCTACTAAAGCAGAAGAGAGCAGAGAGAAACAGGGTAAACCTACTAAAGCAGAAGAGAGGAGAGAGAAACAGGGTAAACCTACTAAAGCAGAAAGAGAGGAGAGAAACAGGGTAAACCTACTAAAGCAGAAGAGAGAAGAGAGGAGAGAGAAACAGGGTAAACCTACTAAAGCAGAAGAGAGAAGAGAGAAACAGGGTAAACCTACTAAAGCAGAAGAGAGCAGAGAGAAACAGGGTAAACCTACTAAAGCAGAAGAGAGCAGAGAGAAACAGGGTAAACCTACTAAAGCAGGAGAGAGCAGAAAGAAACAGGGTAAACCTACTAAAGCAGGAGAGAGGAGAGAGAAACAGGGTAAACCTACTAAAGCAGAAGAGAGCAGAGAGAAACAGGGTAAACCTACTAAAGCAGAAGAGAGGAGAGAAACAGGGTAAACCTACTAAAGCAGAAGAGAGGAGAGAGAAACAGGGTAAACCTACTAAAGCAGAAGAGAGGAGAGAGAAACAGGGTAAACCTACTAAAGCAGAAGAGAGGAGAGAGAAACAGGGTGAACCTACTAAAGCAGAAGAGAGGAGAGAGAAACAGGGTAAACCTACTAAAGCAGAAGAGAGGAGAGAGAAACAGGGTAAACCTACTAAAGCAGAAGAGAGGAGAGAGAAACCGGGTAAACCTACTAAAGCAGAAGAGAGGAGAGAGAAACAGGGTAAACCTACTAAAGCAGGAGAGAGGAGAGAGAAACAGGGTAAACCTACTAAAGCAGAAGAGAGCAGAGAGAAACAGGGTAAACCTACTAAAGCAGAAGAGAGCAGAGAGAAACAGGGTAAACCTACTAAAGCAGAAGAGAGCAGAGAGAAACAGGGTAAACCTACTAAAGCAGAAGAGAGGAGAGAAACAGGGTAAACCTACTAAAGCAGAAGAGAGGAGAGAGAAACAGGGTAAACCTACTAAAGCAGAAGAGAGGAGAGAGAAACAGGGTAAACCTACTAAAGCAGAAGAGAGGAGAGAGAAACAGGGTAAACCTACTAAAGCAGAAGAGAGGAGAGAGAAACAGGGTAAACCTACTAAAGCAGAAGAGAGGAGAGAGAAACAGGGTAAACCTACTAAAGCAGAAGAGAGCAGAGAGAAACAGGGTAAACCTACTAAAGCAGAAGAGAGCAGAGAGAAACAGGGTAAACCTACTAAAGCAGAAGAGAAGAGAGAAACAGGGTAAACCTACTAAAGCAGAAGAGAGGAGAGAGAAACAGGGTAAACCTACTAAAGCAGAAGAGAAGAGAGAAACAGGGTAAACCTACTAAAGCAGAAGAGAGGAGAGAGAAACAGGGTAAACCTACTAAAGCAGAAGAGAGGAGAGAGAAACAGGGTAAACCTACTAAAGCAGAAGAGAAGAGAGAAACAGGGTAAACCTACTAAAGCAGAAGAGAGGAGAGAGAAACAGGGTAAACCTACTAAAGCAGAAGAGAGGAGAGAGAAACAGGGTAAACCTACTAAAGCAGAAGAGAGGAGAGAGAAACAGGGTAAACCTACTAAAGCAGAAGAGAGGAGAGAGAAACAGGGTAAACCTACTAAAGCAGAAGAGAGGAGAGAGAAACAGGGTAAACCTACTAAAGCAGAAGAGAGGAGAGAGAAACAGGGTAAACCTACTAAAGCAGAAGAGAGGAGAGAGAAACAGGGTAAACCTACTAAAGCAGAAGAGAGGAGAGAGAAACAGGGTAAACCTACTAAAGCAGAAGAGAAGAGAGAAACAGGGTAAACCTACTAAAGCAGAAGAGAGGAGAGAGAAACAGGGTAAACCTACTAAAGCAGAAGAGAGGAGAGAAACAGGGTAAACCTACTAAAGCAGAAGAGAGGAGAGAAACAGGGTAAACCTACTAAAGCAGAAGAGAGGAGAGAGAAACAGGGTAAACCTACTTTTCCCGTAACCGGTTGACCTCCCTCTTCAAGTCCTCGTCCTCAAACTCAGAGTCGTTATCAGAGCTCATGTAGGAGTTGTTGAGGCTGGGCAGGGAGCTCTGTTTGTCCTCTGGGCTGAGGAGCATGGTGGCCGAGCCAGGATCAGTACTAGGCCCGTTAGCCTGGGAAGCAGGTGGCTGCTCCAACCCAGCCTCGGCTGCCTCATCCTGGGCTCGGCTCACTGAGAAGCGGCCCACCCTGGCATCCGGTGCGTTGGTGGTGACCTGGAAGCGGCCAATGGTGGTGGGCTGAGGGGAGGCAGTCCGGTGGGGGAGGGAGGGCAGGCCATCCACAACATCTCCCCCACCGGTCTTACCTCCACGGAGAGGGGAGGACACCTTGTGCAGAGTGTTCTCCGGGCTGGACAGAGAGGAGGAGGAAGAGGAGGAGGAGGAGGTGGAGGATTTTGTGGGGCTACCTCCCTGGATTTTGTGTTGACCCTGGTCTGCAGCCACAGAGACCTGGGGAGGGGGAGAAGTGATAGAGAGATTATGAAAAGACAGAATTTAAAGGCCCAGATCAGCCATAAGGACTATCACTACAATCATAGAAAACTATTGTGAAGAGAGATGGATGAAGTACATAGAGACTGCAGACCCTGACCACCAGGCAGACAGCGCTGGAATATTCCAATCAGGTAAATAGAGCTGGAAAGATACAGGTAGAATTCCATACCTGGAATCGTCCCATTTGGAATCCTCCAGCAACAGGCGACGTGATTGGTTCCCCTTCCAGCGAGAACGGCACTGAAACGACCAATGAGACATCATCACGTTACAATGCAACAGTCGGCAAAACATCCTAAAAGAAAGGACAACACACTAACAGGTAGCACGACCACTTCCAAATAGAGTAAGGATAGACGTTGAAGTACACACCTGGCTGGCCACCTGCAGGCATCCCAGTGAGGGAGGACTATGGTACAGGGGGGAGAACACAGTGTGACTGTCCTGTCTAGAGTCGCACCAACAAACATTCCAGATAACCAACACATGAGCTGTTCAGGAGCATGACATTGATAGCAGTATTAGACAGAGCAGAATAATAACAATAACAGCTACAAAACACAGATTAGAAGAAATAGTATTCATCTACTTTTTCAAGGTCAAAAACAAACTAATAAATACAACGTCATTCCTCCAGGCCTGAAGGGGGCGTGTGTGTGTGGTTATGGTACCTGTGTGGTGACACAGCTGACAGAGACCGTCTCTGGGCTCAGGGCCCTCCTCAGCTGGGCATCCAGGTCTTCCAGAGGCTGCTGGGACTAGTGGGCAACAACAAGCCGTTATAGACGTTGGTCAAACAGACGGCAACACATTCTCACATGGTAACACACAACACACTCAGAACACATCAAACTAATTGGTCTCTAGACATGAATTAGTGTTGAATTTCATCTAGCAAAATTAAGTTATGATTCCTGTGAATCCCAGAAAAGGTTTCTTTAATTTTTCCATTTTACATTTGAAAGACTGAAAGACATAGGTCAAATCCTTGATTGGGTTTTATTTTATCAAAAAGTGCCTTCAAGCCAAGGTATCCAGGTGAAGTTCAAAAACAATATATTAAAGGGACATTTCACCCTTTCTCAGCTTCATATTCCTCATCTCCAGCACCACCCAAAATGGCCCAATCCTGTAGTCAGAAAGAGTTTCCAGTGACATCAACCAATTAGTACACACAATTAATTGGCAATTGGCAATACTTCCTCATAATTGGTTAAAATCACATGATGCACACCAATGTCGTCACTGGAAACATTTATCTTCCTCCATATGTTTTACTACAAAACATAGAAAGGTGACATTTTGACATGTGTTGATGTTGGGGTGGTGCTGGAGATGATCAATATAAAATGTTACAAATATCCCTTTAAAGAACTTCACATCAGAAGCATTAGAGCCAGATGTAGTCGCTTTCTCAAGATCAAATCACCTCAGACCAGAGCAGAGAGAGCGTTGAACGAAACATGACAAGCTAGGAGAGGTAGTACATTGTATATAATGAACCCCTCTTCCTTACAAAGAACAATGCTCTGGTTTGTTCTATATTTTTTATTTTAACGTTTGAGCTGTGGACAACACTGTCTGACTGGGTATAAACTAAAATGTAATCTCCACTAGCCTTCTCGTCTTTCCTATTTATTCCCTAGTTGATTTAGTTTATGAAAGAATGAGCTGTGGGAGAGAAAAACTCTGTCTGGATGTAATATTTTGCTTGGCGAGTCTTCTCTTTCTTCGTGGAAGAAAACTATTAAAATACTGTGCTAACAAAAACCACTATGACAAATGAAGATGAGTGATGTTTATCTCCCCAGCCTCCCTAACGGTCTGTCTGGAGAGAGACAGAGGGAGGAGAGAGAGAGAGAGGAAGCAGAAAGACAGGAGGAGAGAGAGAGGAAGGAGAAAGAGGGAGAGAGAGGAAGACAGAAAGAGAAAAGAGTGAGAGAGAGTGAGATAGACAGAGGGAGAGACAGAGAGTCAAAGAAAGAGAGCGGGATAGAGGTGCAGGACAAAGAGAGAGACAAGAGACAGACTTCGACAGAGCGAGAGAGAGAATCAGAAAGAACAGAGGAACAGACGTGGTTAATGAGAGTCACAGGTCATCATGCTGCTCTTCCAACACAGAGAAAACCAGAGACAGAGATGTCTTCTTCAGGCACTGAACAGATTGAGCCTGATCTGATCTTCAAGCTTGGCTAGTTTTTACACAGGAGACAAATAAAGATGGGAGATGGAGGGATGAATGAGAGAGAGAGGGGTATAGATAGAGGGATGGATGGAGGGATCTTAACATAACTTAAGGGAGAAAGAGAGCAGGGGGGTGCAGATAGAGGGATGGATGGAGGATCAAAACGGCAGTCAGGAGAAAGAGGGAAAGGCACCTGAGTTAGACAGGGTCCTGGGAAGGGTGCCATGTGGTCTGAGGGAGGAGGGGGGCCAGCCTGAGCCTGATCTGAGCCCACAGGCAACACCTAGTAAACAGAGGGATGAAGAGAGGGATGAAACAGAGAGAAGGCACTTTATCATAGAGGAGAGAGGAAAACATAATGCACTGCAGCCACATGCAGCTGAAAGGCCAGGGGATTCTACCTGTAGCTCTCTGACACTGACTGGGACTATGGACATTAGACAACATTAGACAATTAGACTGTAGTGTTACTTAAGCAATAAGGCCCGAGGAGGTGTGGTATATGGCCAATATACCAAGCCTAAGGACTATTCTTATGCACGACGCAACGTGGAGTGCCTGGATACAGCCGTTAGCTGTGGTATATTGGCCATATAGCACCTTTGGGCTCCTGAGTGGCGCAGTGGTCCAAGGCACTGCATCTCAGTGCTTAAGGCGTCACTAGACACCCTGGTTCGATTCCAGGCTGTATCACAACTGGCCGTGATTGGAAGTCCCATAAGCTAAGTAGATAAAATGCCAGATGTGTGTAGTCGTGTATTACTTTATGTTGTTGCAATGTTAACATATCTCATCTAGAAGCTGTTAACCGTTAACATATCTCATCTAGAAGCTGTTAACCATTAACATATCTCATCTACAAGTTGTTAACCATTAACATATCTCATCTAGAAGCTGTTAACCATTAACATATCTCATCTAGAAGCTGTGAACCATTAACATATCTCATCTAGAAGCTGTGAACCATTAACATATCTCATCTAGAAGCTGTGAACCGTTAACATATCTCATCTAGAAGCTGTGAACCGTTAACATATCTCATCTAGAAGCTGTGAACCGTTAACATATCTCATCTAGAAGCTGTTAACCGTTAACATATCTCATCTACAAGTTGTTAACCATTAACATATCTCATCTAGAAGCTGTTAACCATTAACATATCTCATCTAGAAGCTGTTAACCATTAACATATCTCATCTAGAAGCTGTTAACCATTAACATATCTCATCTAGAAGCTGTTAACCATTAACATATCTCATCTAGAAGCTGTTAACCATTAACATATCTCATCTAGAAGCTGTTAACCATTAACATATCTCATCTAGAAGCTGTTAACCATTAACATATCTCATCTAGAAGCTGTTATCCATTAACATATCTCATCTAGAAGCTGTGAACCATTAACATGTCTCATCTAGAAGCTCTGAACCATTAACATATCTCATCTAGAAGCTGTGAACCATTAACATATCTCATCTAGAAGCTGTTAACCATTAACATATCTCATCTACAAGTTGTTAACCATTAACATATCTCATCTAGAAGATGTTAACCATTAACATATCTCATCTAGAAGCTGTTAACCATTAACATATCTCATCTAGAAGCTGTGAACCATTAACATATCTCATCTAGAAGCTGTGAACCATTAACATATCTCATCTAGAAGCTGTTAACCATTAACATATCTCATCTAGAAGCTGTTAACCATTAACATATCTCATCTAGAAGCTGTTAACCATTAACATATCTCATCTAGAAGCTGTTAACCATTAACATATCTCATCTAGAAGCTGTGAACCATTAACATATCTCATCTAGAAGCTGTTAACCATTAACATATCATCTATATGCTGTGTTTGACAAAACCCTAGAAATGACACCATAACTACAGTGAAGGTTTTAACATCTGTGTGGTAAAGCTACCTGATATCTAGGGGGGATGGACACAGTATAGAACAGAGTTGTTACCATGCAACAGAAAGCACAGCAAATGTTCATTCAACAAAACGTTAGGAGACAAAGCAGTTGATCAAGGAGGTTAACAAAGGCTGTTAAAGGTGGAGTTGGCACAATCACATGTCAATCATTTGATTTCTTTCACCTTTATTTAACTAGGCAATAACTGTGTATGTCAACTATGTAATAATGATGTATAATTCTCCAAAATATTTCAAATACAAAATGACACAAACCTACCTTACCCAAAGGTGTCATAAAAAGCTTAAATGGTTTATAACATGTGTTATGAACAGTGCTCTTCAAGCCACAGCTAATAAGCTAGCCTCCACATCCATGCTGACTGACTCACCGGTAACCTAGACAGAGGTGCTTTGGCGGGGGTAGTCTGGGTGTAGGTGGAAGGGGTCCCAGCCTGTCCCGGGGTGGTGAGGGGGGTCCCAGAGACATGCCCTGGTCCTGAGGAGGCCAGGGGGAGGCTGGAGGGGGGCAGGGGGGTGCCTGTGGAGCTGGGGGTGGATGAGGGGCCGGTTGGGGAAGAAGTTCCTGGGACACCAGTGCCTCCGGCTGGGTCGACAGAGCCGTCGGCCTGGGTGGTTCCACTGCCGCCCAGGTCCATGAAGAGGGAGCGAAGCTTCTTATCCAGGGCGTGGATGTCATCGATGCCCAGGGCCGCCTCACACTCCCCACACTGGGCGTGGGTCTGGTTGGGCATTGTAGCGGGCTGAGGCTGGGTGTGCACCAGGGTGGGCTGGACCACAGGGATGGTGGTGGTGACGGGCTGTAAGATAGGGACCGTGGCCCCTGGGGCTAGAGAGGCTACAGGTGAGGAGGAAGAAGGAAGCTGGGCACTGGGGTTAGCAATGGAGGGGGCTAGCAGGGGGCCTTGGATAGCCGTGGTGGGGACAGCTGTGGCGGTGAGCTGGGGGACAGCAGTGGAAGGGACAGGGAGCTGCTCTGAGCTTCCTCCACCTCCACTACCACTGCTACAGCTGCTGACCAGGGGGTCTGTGGCGGAATGACAAAGGACTGTAGTGGGTATGGAGGTGGTGGGACCACCAGGGATGGAGCCTGGGGCAGAGGTCTGGGGGAAGGAGGCTGAGGTGGACAGGGTAGTTGTGTTGGGGAGGACAGCAGGGGCTGGGGGAGGGACAGTGGTGGCTGGAGCAGGGATTGGGGCTGTAACACTAGGTACGGAGGAGACTACGGGTTGGGTCACCGGCAGGGAGAGAGGGGCCTGGGAAAGGAGAGGCTGGGTAGCAACAGACTGGAGCTGGGTGGGGATGGTTGCAGGTGGAGAGGTGGAGGTGGAGGCTGGAGGGGAGATGGAGACTGAGGGGGGAGGGGAGGTCACAGAAGCCTCAGATGGGACCTGAGCATGGGGGAGAGGAGCAGATGCTATAGGATCAGTGGAGAAGACTGGGATGGTGGTGGTGGCTGCAGCAGGGACCAGGGCAGGCAGGGAGGCTATGTGGATGGCGGGAGGAGCGGTGCTGGGTCCTGGGTCGTACTGGCCCTGGTTCTGTCTCATCTCTGAGAAGGCCTGCTGCAGGCTGACCGCTGAGGCCGACTGGGACAGACCCTGACCCGCAGCTACAGCACGGGCGGCTGGGGAGAGAGAACATCAGGGAGAGATGGGCAGGGAAACAGAGAGAGTGTCAGAAAGAGACATGTGTCAACACCAAACCCAATCACTAAGTAAAACACTGATTATAGCCATCACCTTTAAAATCAGCCCATACACCACAGATAGAACACTGTAACTAAACTACTGTTACATAGCAACGAGACATTCGTAAACACATTATGTTTTTAATATTAACTTTACAATACAACAACATTCAGTCGGTCACAAGATCAGATGATCCCGGTTTTCAGAAACATCAAAATGTTATTACATTTGGACGCTGAATGCATTATCTTGTTGACTACTAAGACAACTTATTGGTAGGCTGTCACTGTGCATGTGTGCGCATTCGTGTGTGTGTGTGTGTGCATGCTAAACTTACTGTTAGAGGACTGTGAATCTTGTCTCAGCAAGGCAGAGCCTGCAGCCGCTGAGGCAGCAAAGAACTGGTCCTTGAGTCTGGACTCAGGCACGGGGCTGACTATAAACCTCCTGCCTGCAGAGTGGACCACCTGGGCTGCACTGGAAGGGATACCTGGAGATAGACAGAGATGGTAGCATCACACATAGGGTTAATGCAAAATGGGAGCCTCTATTTAATTCAATACATTTACGTTTCTCGGCGAGGGGAAGTTCTATGATTCATGGTACAACAAATTGGACTACAGAAGGAAAAATCTCATGCAAAACATGTCTGTCATTTTTTTGTAGGGTACCAATTCCCTGTGTGGACATTGTGTTGGTTGTTTTACCTTGCAACGGTTCAGATATAGCAGGGATCTGTTGCTGCTGGAGGTCACTAACTATCTGGGAAACAATCTGTGACACAAGATGCAGTCAGAGTCTGACACAGTACAACAGCCGTTTACAACGATCCATGATGAAGTTACTTAAGCCAATGTACCTGGTATAGAAGGGTTAAGAATGATGCTCTTTCACAGCGACAATATGGAGGAAAAATGAATGGAGAGACGGCACTCTACCTGGGTGTTTCCATCTTTCTCCAGTCCCTTCTCGTCAGCCATCTCGATGACCTCACGAACCTGCTCGATGAACGACTCCCTCTCGCTCTCCAGTATAAAAAGACTGGTGACCTGTAGTCACACCAGGAAAGAACAGCTCTCTCAATCACAGTCCTCATTCTTCTCAGCATCTGATGGTTGGATTGATTCATCATTTCAGAACGGATTAATCAAAGTAAAAACACCTGGAAAGTGTGATGAAATAAAGCCTTTCATTATTATCAGATAAACTCTCTGGACATGCCAGAGACAAATACCATCAGGGAACATCACAACACAGTTGGGATTCTGGGCTACTGCAATCACAGAGGGGAGACGGCTTAATAATGAGAGAGAGAGAGAGAGAGAGAGAGAGGGAGAGGGAGGGAGAGAGAGAGAGAGCGAGTGAGAGCGAGCGAGAGAGAAAAGAGGAGGGAGGGAGTGTGCTCGTAATCTTTTCTGTAGTTACCATAATCTGTGCTATTTCCTCTGGGTTATCGCCATCCAGATCAAACCTAAAAGTCACCATCTTTCTGTTGTGCGTTTCCAACTGGCACTCAGCCACCCTGTCGCCCATGTTGGATATCTGGAATAAACAAAGGAACAGAGGGCAGAATAAGAGGGGGATGAGATGAAAGGATGAAAGAGAGCAGCTCTTCAGATTTATCGACAGAAATCACACGGCCTGTTCGAATGGCTCCGTGTTGGTCTGTCTGATCAGTAGGGCCTAAACAATGCTGTGCCAGGTAACTCAAATTAGGCAGGCATCAGTACAGGGAGTTACACACCAGAGACAGACATTAATCAGATGCTGTACGCTCCAATTAGAGAACACTTTCCAAGAAAATAAAGCTTATTGAACTGAATGAAAAACAATCTCAGCTGGTGGGAGACAAGAGCACTGAGCACCATGCAACGGCTAGGGCAATTAGAAGGTTATGTAAATCAAAGTTTATAATAAGTAGGCCTATAATATATAAACAAAAATAACAGGCTTATTACAGTTGCTAAACACACCAATGAAAAATAATGTTTCATGTAGTATATATCGGTAATTTCCCCTGGGCTGACTCTTACATTTAGTACATTCAACTTTGCTTTGCCAATCTTGTCGGTGCGAGAGCGACTCCGTACGGAGCGCCGCTGGTGGCGCTTCATGGAGCGCCCCTCCGGTCTGCCTCCATCATTTCCATCGCTCAGACCGGACGCCACGTCAGAGTGACCGCTGAGTGAGACACACAAACACCGTTAAAATTCATGATCTGAAGATTAAGAGCGAGGCACCAAGCCTCTAACACCAAATTAGACCATATGCCCAAGTGCAGAACAACAACCATGAGTAATTATAAAATTTGAGATATCTTTCCCATCTCTTATGAATCTCGATATCTTTACCATCAGTTAAACATGTATCTTACCTCTCCATGGACGAGGGCACTTGTGGTGGTTGTAACTGTGACTGTTCCAATGACAAAGGCTGAGGAGCAGTCTGAGACGGCTGGAACACACAGTACAGGAGAACAACGGGTCAGAGAACTGTGTCAAACCTTTTTTCTACAATAAAGAGTATGCAAAGTAGTGTGGTCTTTGGAGATGAAAGGCTTCAGAAGGTACTGAGGTTAAAAAGATAGGCAGAATATGAGACTTAAAGGCGTGTGAGAGCAGCAGTATACAGAAATATGAGTCGGCGCCCTTGTACTGAAAGTACTAACCCCAACATAACAGAATGATTGACAGCATCTATGTCCACAACGTTTCATCCACATCTAGCTACTGGTAACCATAACAAATATGACTAGACACATCCACAACTTCACACAACCAACTCAGGACTCATTTAAATACCAAACATACAGTCAAGGAAACACGCAAACCAGCTATGGTCAAAGAACTACTCTCCATCATCCACACGACCAGGCAGGGGGGACATGACGAAGGGGGTTTGGCTGACCACAGGTACCTGGGGTTGGGCATCTCCTGGCGGCTCTGGGGAGGCGCTGGCTACGGGCACCACAACGACCAGCGACTGAGCAGGCATCATTTGGGGCGGCATAGGGGAGGCCGGCGGTGGATGAGTCACCAGAGTGGGTACAGATACAGAACCAGGTAGAGGATGAGCCCCAGGAGGCAGAGGTAAGGCTGCAGCTGCTATAGGGCTCTGTGGGGACACCAGGGCTCCCCCAGGGGTCAGCTGCAGGGGTGACACCGCCCCTTGGGCTGCGGCTGCAGTAACCGGGACCGAGGGCTGATTGAAGGCCATCTGTGCCACAGAGACAAGCCCCACTGAGGAGGGAGGTGGAGCCATACTGCAAGGCTGGGGGCGGGAGGAGGAGAGCAAGGGGCGGATCAGGTTAGGACTGGCTGGGGTAACGAAGGATCATGGGAACTAGGTTCGAGTGGGCGGATTATGGATCATAGAAATAGTAAGTCTACTTCTATGGGATGGGTATTATGTTGGTGGTTGACTAAAGGAACAAAACTCAAGGGGATAAGAGTGTGTATGGTGGGTGTGACAGAATTTAACACTGTGCATACAACCACTAAACAAACAAAGTCAACACACAAAGCCACGCACCACAACAACATGCGACCAAACACGATGTGTTTCACAAATGGCATGAAACCGGATGTCAAATGTCAAACCGAATATCAAACCAAAAGGTTCAACTGGTTCAACTGCACTGTGAGAACAAAGCAGTGCTAAGGTGTGGACAGGACACCTTATGAGGCCCTCTCCACACAATGGTACAACACGCCTGCGGTGACATCATGCTGTTGGTCACTAATATGGACTCTAATGGAACAGCCATGGTCGTCCATTAGACCTCAATTCACATTTATCGACAAACACAGAAGACACTGAAGGACAGATACTTTTCTACTGGGGCCCAAACAACAACAACACAAGAGATACTAAGTGAGGACAGCTGATACTAATGGAAATGGACACACGTATAGTCGCACACATAAACACGTTCCACCCTAGTGGGGACCAGCGCTATAACAACAGCACAGTGAGTGGTACCTGGACCAGAGCTAACTATAATAACAGCACAGTGAGTAGTACCTGGACCAGAGCTAGCTATAATAACAGCACAGCGAGTGTACCTGGACCAGAGCTAGATATAATAACAGCACAGTGAGTAGTACCTGGACCAGAGCTAGCTATAATAACAGCACAGTGAGTAGTACCTGGACCAGAGCTAGCTATAATAACAGCACAGTGAGTGTACCTGGACCAGAGCTAGTTATAATAACAGCACAGTGAGTAGTACCTGGACCAGAGCTAGCTATAATAACAGCACAGTGAGTAGTACCTGGACCAGAGCTAGCTATAATAACAGCACAGTGAGTAGTACCTGGACCAGAGCTAGCTATAATAACAGCACAGTGAGTAGTACCTGGACCAGAGCTAGCTATAATAACAGCACAGTGTGTGTACCTGGACCAGAGCTAGCTATAATAACAGCACAGTGAGTAGTACCTGGACCAGAGTTAGCTATAATAACAGCACAGTGTGTGGTACCTGGACCAGAGCTAGCTATAATAACAGCAGGGTGAGTAGTACCTGGACCAGAGCTAGCTATCACAGCACAGCGTGTGGTACCTGGACCAGAGCTAGCTATAAAAACAGCACAGCGAGTGGTACCTGGACCAGAGCTAGCTATAATAACAGCACAGTGAGTGGTACCTTGACCAGAGCTAGCTATAATAACAGCAGGGTGAGTAGTACCTGGACCAGAGCTAGCTATAATAACAGCACAGTGAGTGTACCTGGACCAGAGTTAGCTATAATAACAGCACAGTGTGTGTACCTGGACCAGAGCTAGCTATAATAACAGCACAGTGAGTGTACCTGGACCAGAGCTAGCTATAATAACAGCACAGCGAGTGGTACCTGGACCAGAGCTAGCTATAATAACAGCACAGTGAGTGGTACCTGGACCAGAGCTAGCTATAATAACAGCACAGTGAGTGGTACCTGGACCAGAGCTAGCTATAATAACAGCACAGTGAGTGGTACCTGGACCAGAGCTAGCTATAATAACAGCACAGTGAGTGTACCTGGACCAGAGCTAGCTATAATAACAGCACAGCGAGTGGTACCTGGACCAGAGCTAGCTATAATAACAGCACAGTGAGTGGTACCTGGACCAGAGCTAGCTATATTAACAGCACAGTGAGTGGTACCTGGACCAGAGCTAGCTATAATAACAGCACAGTGAGTGGTACCTGGACCAGAGCTAGCTATAACACAGCACAGTGAGTGGTACCTGGACCAGAGCTAGCTATAACACAGCACAATGTGTGGTACCTGGACCAGAGCTAGCTATAACACAGCACAATGTGTGGTACCTGGACCAGAGCTAGCTATAACACAGCACAATGTGTGGTACCTGGACCAGAGCTAGCTATAACAGCACAGCGAGTGGTACCTGGACCAGAGCTAGCTATAATAACAGCACAGTGAGTGGTACCTGGACCAGAGCTAGCTATAATAACAGCAGGGTGAGTAGTACCTGGACCAGAGCTAGCTATCACAGCACAGCGAGTGGTACCTGGACCAGAGCTAGCTATAATAACGGCACAGCGAGTGGTACCTGGACCAGAGCTAGCTATAATAACAGCACAGTGAGTGGTACCTGGACCAGAGCTAGCTATAATAACAGCACAGTGAGTGGTACCTGGACCAGAGCTAGCTATAATAACAGCACAGTGAGTGGTACCTGGACCAGAGCTAGCTATAATAACAGCACAGTGAGTGTACCTGGACCAGAGCTAGCTATAATAACAGCACAGCGAGTGTACCTGGACCAGAGCTAGCTATAACAACAACTCAGTGAGTGTACCTGGACCAGAGCTAGCTGGTGTGCCTGGTAGAGATAGTAGAGGTGTTCTAAGCTGGGCGAAGGGGACATAACAGAAGCACCCAGCTCACTAGCACACAGCTGAAGACCACCAACCATGCATACAGACAGACCAGGGAAGGCAGGTAGCCAGGGCAGGTAGGCCAGGGCAGGCAGGCCAAGCAGCATGTCATAGAAGTGTAGTGAGTGGATGAAAGAGTGAGAAAGTCAATGGAATAAAAACAGAAAGAAAGCAAGGATGGAAAACTGAAGTAAGAAATGTGAATGTTAAAAAGTGTTAACAAGAAACAGAACAGATGCTACTCCATAGAAAGAGAATATCAGTATTATTTTAAAGTACTTACCACAATGGACATGAGTTAAAGACGTTGTAGTACTTACTGAATCAGGTTTCATAAGGGTTTGGTTTATTTTGACATTGGCTTTTGTGAGTGTTTGGTTTATTTTGGAAACGTTGTTGGGACTTTGAAGGCGATGGAAGTTCATGTTTGTACCCCTAATGCAGTAAAACATCACTATAACTTATAAACTCCTAATAGTGTAACCAATGGCTTTCCAGCAATTGCTGTATAATTGATGGAGGTTTGGGTTTGTGTTACTGACTTGGCTCAGACCAACTCTGGCAGGCCTTCAGTGGACCCAACCATGGGTTTAGGTAAACACACTGGCCTTCAGTGGACCCATCCACGGGTTTAGGTAAACACACTGGCCTTCAGTGGACCCATCCACGGGTTTAGGTAAACACACTGGCCTTCAGTGGGCCCATCCACGGGTTTAGGTAAACACACTGGCCTTCAGTGGACCCATCCACGGGTTTAGGTAAACACACTGGCCTTCAGTGGACCCATCCACGGGTTTAGGTAAACACACTGGCCTTCAGTGGACCCATCCACGGGTTTAGGTAAACACACTGGCCTTCAGTGGACCCATCCATGGGTTTAGGTAAACACACTGGCCTTCAGTGGACCCATCCATGGGTTTAGGTAAACACACTGGCCTTCAGTGGACCCATCCATGGGTTTAGGTAAACACACTGGCCTTCAGTGGACCCATCCATGGGTTTAGGTAAACACACTGGTTCAGGGGGCTGTGTTATATGTGGGCTTGTGTAAAATGGGTCTGTATGAATGCATACAGTATCTGACAGCATATGAATGCATACAGTATCTGACAGCATATGAATGCATACAGTATCTGACAGAATATGAATGCATGCAGTATCTGACAGCATATGAATGCATACAGTATCTGACAGCATGCAGTATCTGACAGAATATGAATGCATGCAGTATCTGACAGAATATGAATGCATACAGTATCTGACAGAATATGAATGCATACAGTATCTGACAGAATATGAATGCATACAGTATCTGACAGAATATGAATGCATGCAGTATCTGACAGCATATGAATGCATGAATCTGTTACCTGTTTGGTTTTGGGGGCCCTCACTCTAACTTGATTAAGTTTTGTGTGTGTGTGTGATATGAAATGTGTGCACAGCGTGTGGTTAAGTGCCAGTGTTTGCATGTGCACTCTGTGTGTGTGTGTGTGTGTGTGTGTGTGTGTGTGTGTGTGTGTGTGTGTGTGTGTACGTATATGTGTGTGTGTGCGCACGGTGTGAGCGAACTGTGCGTGTGTACTGTGTGTATACAGCCTGTATGCTGCCTGTGTTGGTCCCTTACCTGTGTGGGCTGTGGTCCAGGGGGTAGCTGGGTCTGAGAGGGGCTCTGTACCATGGTGCTGCCTGCCTGCTGCTGCTGGGGCTGAGAGACCATGGGCTGGGAGGTGGGGGGGAGAGAGGCCTGCAGGGGGGGCTGGAGGAGAGAGGAAGAGAGACAGTCAACTCATGACTAGATGTACACAGCAAAGTTAAAGGGACAGTTCACAAAGTTCGTCAGATGTTTTTGACCTCAAAAGTCTAATGTTGAGATGAGTCTATGCCCCACACCAGCCTCAATCCCACGGATGGAAAAGATAAGACCACATGCATGAGTGAAGTGTCTCTTTAAGACCATATGCATGAGTGAAGTGTCTCTTTAAGACCATATGCATGAGTGAAGTGTCTCTTTAAGACCATATGCGTACCTGCTACATATCAGTAGAGCTTCATACCAAAAACATCCCCCTTATCTTACTGTAATTAAACAGTTGAACCCATCAATCAAATCTAGTGATGCTACAATTTGCCTTGGGGGGAAAACATTCCCATCGAATGCAAAAACATTTCTCTGGCGTTCGGCCAACTTACCTTGTGACTTGATGAAAGGCAATGACACACATACTACACAGGCTTAACCTACAGCTCATCTTTTTAACATTCTATAGGCAAGGGTGAAGGGAAGCCGGAACGGTCCAGTACAGAGTACCGGCAAAAGAAAGTCTATCACAATAGTTAAAAAAACCTGGAATAGCCTACAGTTTTCTTGGAATCTATCTATCTATCTATCATTACTGCATGTCAGCCACATAAAAGCTGACACTATTTCATTTTCAACCACATAAAATACCCATCCAAGACAAACTGAAATACTATCAGAAACATGTTGGATCTTTTTCACAGCTTCAAATTTCTTTAAAAGAAACGGTCAAACTGATGTAATTTGTAAATCTCCGTTGGTCCCTAAACGTCCTCGCTGTGTGTGAGAAGCGGAAATGGAAGGAACAACTTTACTGATGTCAACTACTGTAGATTGTTGATGCATTGATCATTCTATTGATGCATTGTATTATTCTGGTGAGCACGGCTTTATTTAATATTCTGGACGAGCATCAAGTAATGACAGAAGAGAAGCTGCATGTATCTAATTACAGACAAGTTGACTAACAAATAGCCTACCAAATGTCGGAAATTATAAGCAGAAAATATGTAAATGAGGTCTAACTATTTTCTCCCCCCTGAGTAACGTAGCCTAAATTATCCTTTTCAAGTAACTGTTTGACAATCAGATGAAAACATCACGACTGGGTTGTGTTAATGCCACATTAAAAAGGCAGGCTAATACATTTTAAAAGTTAAACGACAAATCAAGACTATTAGGCCCATAGAGATGCTATATGTCCTTCTATGATAAAAAGCAAGCGCGTGCCCACACACAGGAGGCCCCTGTACCAGGAAGACATTACATCTACTTTCACCCCTGCTATACTGTAGGCAAATATACATCACAGCCATTTCACTTACAGTTCTGTTTGTTCGTGAGACAGCAGGAAATTAAATGTTGGATTGGAGAAAAGGGAAAAGCCACGAGACCCAAGAGATAAAGCAGGTAGAGTGCGTGCGTATGTCAAAGTTGTGTTGTTTGTCTACCTGCGGAGGGAGCGCTGTGACGTAGTAACCTCCATGCTAAAAGACACAGACAACACAGTGTGAGAGAGAGAGAGGCACCACAGGGGCCACGCCACAGCTTTCACGCCACACAGGAGAGAATACTGTACTCAAGATAAGAAACAGACAGACCAATCAAAACAAAAACACTGTCTGGCTGCCATGACAATGCATCTGTACTCTGAAGACAACAGGAGAGGGAGGATTGATGTGGAGGATGTGTACAAGTTGGCCCTTATCCACACTGGCAATGTCTCAATGTTCCCCTTTGGTAAGGGATTGGGACGTCCTCAGAGGCCTCAGGAGAGAGGGGGCCTTACCTGTTGGGGGGCAATGAGGACTGGCTGGGAGTTTGGGGCCAGAGGGTGTCCAGTGTTGGGCTGGGAGGTTGGGATCTGCTGCACCTGCTTCAATAGGATAGAGAGATAGGTGAAGACATAGAGAGACAATATGGAGGGAGATAGAAATATGGAGGACACAAGAAAGAAAACAAAACGTGAATTAGGATCTATTTGTGACTTTTTGAGATACTGCACAGTACTGTATTGTAGCCTGAGCTTTGGCTCACTGTACTGTACAGTACTGTATTCTAGCCTGAGCTTTGGCTCACTGTACTGTATTCTAGCCTGAGCTTTGGCTCACTGTACTGTACAGTACTGTATTCTAGCCTGAGCTTTGGCTCACTGTACAGTACTGTATTCTAGCCTGAGCTTTGGCTCACTGTACTGTACAGTACTGTATTCTATCCTGAGCTTTGGCTCACTGTACTGTACTCTAGCCTGAGCTTTGGCTCACTGTACTGTATTCTAGATTGAGCTTTGGCTCACTGTACTGTACAGTACTGTATTCTAGCCTGAGCTTTGGCTCACTGTACTGTACAGTACTGTATTCTAGCCTGAGCTTTGGCTCACTGTACTGTACAGTACTGTATTCTAGCCTGAGCTTTGGCTCACTTTACAGTACTGTATTCTAGCCTGAGCTTTGGCTCACTGTACAGTACAGTACTGTATTCTAGCCTGAGCTTTGGCTCACTGTACAGTACAGTACTGTATTCTAGCCTGAGCTTTGGCTCACTGTACTGTACAGTACTGTATTCTAGCCTGAGCTTTGGCTCACTTTACAGTACTGTATTCTAGCCTGAGCTTTGGCTCACTGTACAGTACAGTACTGTATTCTAGCCTGAGCTTTGGCTCACTGTACTGTACAGTACTGTATTCTAGCCTGAGCTTTGGCTCACTGTACTGTACAGTACTGTATTCTAGCCTGAGCTTTGGCTCACTGTACTGTACAGTACTGTATTCTAGCCTGAGCTTTGGCTCACTTTACAGTACTGTATTCTAGCCTGAGCTTTGGCTCACTGTACAGTACAGTACTGTATTCTAGCCTGAGCTTTGGCTCACTGTACAGTACTGTATACTAGCCTGAGCTTTGGCTCACTGTACAGTACAGTACTGTATTCTAGCCTGAGCTTTGGCTCACTGTACAGTACTGTATTCTAGCCTGAGCTTTGGCTCACTTTACTGTACTGTACATACATACACAAAGCATCCCCTCTAACTCTCCAGAGAATCTCCAAGACTCCTTGTGTATGCATGTACAACTCACATCCACAGGTAACTATAACAGGTAACAAAATACACCGCTGGGTCAGTTGGGGGGAGTGAGTAGGCTTCATGCACGTGGTAGGGCTCCTAGATGATTCATTACGTTGTGAATGTTATTGCTCAACAGAGCACATAGAAGAAGCAGGTTGTGTCCTTTAAATATACTTAGAAAAACCGAAAATAAAATCCTGAAATAAAACCTGTTTTTTGTTGTTGTTGCTGGTTGATTGAAACCCTTTACATTCCATGTAATGATTGCATTTAGCTTCTGAACCAACCCTAAGAAGTACCCTTAGAAGGCTGCAGACAAGTATACTTGTTCCCAAGCTCAGCTCAACCACTCACTAGAGAGTGAGCTCACACAAGTATACTTGCACCAGGCTGCCCACCTACCTTGCCATCCCGTTCTCAGGACATTACCATTGAAAACAAGAGGCTTTTGGAGCGGAAAGCTCGTAGGAAGAAGTAAAGGTGAAAATAAAAACAGCAATAAATAAATAGCAAAATAAATCAACAAAAAGAAGTGAGAAAATAGAGCGATGCTCAGAGCAAAAGATGAGGCTGCGGGATGACTGATAATGTCAGCATTCTAAGGGTTAATGGAGGAACTCTGACCCCTGATACCAGCTGAGTGTAAAGTCTTCCTATTGGTCACTAGCTGATTATATGGCACATGTCGTGCTGCAACTGGGATTGGTGTCCTTGGCAACAGATAATAAATGATAGAAATACCGTTTTAACCATTTCCAGCCAACTAGACAGAGCTACTGTACAAACTGTTAAAATGAAATAACATAACAATATGATGTAAATAACGTAATAACAGTTCTCTGTTCTGGTGGACAGCTGAACCGGTCTAAACCCCCTGTTTGTTGTATGTTTCTGTGTGTTGGATCATACAAATCCTCAAAGCCATGTGGCAACAAGTGTGGGATTATTACTCACAACAAGAATGACCCCATTCCCATACAGTAGCGTCTTGACAATTGGATGTTTTTGAATATTAAATAAGGCCCAATTCGACTTTGGATTTGTATGTACAATATGCAGTTCTACCTCACTGTATACCAATACAAACACACATTTTTCCATATAATAACATATATGAACATACAAACAAAATCTTACTTACTCAAAGAGACCAACACAAATAATTCCATTAGGTGATAAGAGAACATACCATCAACAGAACTAGGGGATTTAAACAGCAGGTTTCTAATTGTTTCCTGAAGAGTAGCACCTCCTAAAAAGGACCCTTGAGTGTAGGCCGTCATGGCTGGAAAGGGTTAAAACCACAACCACGAAACAAAATGAATCAGGTAAGTGATAAAGACAGGGTTGGTGTGGAGGGTAGACGGCTGAGGGTTGCTATCGAATAAGAGAGTGATGGTCTAAGTACCAGCCCAGGGTTTCCTTGCATGGCCAGAGGAAACTCGTGGTACGAGAGGTCGGGTTGGACGTTCGTCTGTCGGGCCCAGGTGGTGTGTAGTAAGTTGACGTGAGAGGACTGACGTCCAGGGGACTCGGAGGGAGGCACAAACAGAAAGGTCTGCTGGCTGGGGGGGTGGCCCACTCCCTGGCCCTCTGCGGTGGCGTCCGCCACGTAGAAGGTGTGTGGGATGGACTGGGCGGCCGAGGCGGCCCCGAACTGGGGCGGAGGAGAGTGGAACTCTCCACAGTCAGAGGAGGCCATGGAGTCACTGGAAGGTTCCGGGCTGCAGTCCTTCTGGCCCTGGTGCAGTAGCAGGCTTCCAGGAGGTAGAGGCATCTCAGGGCTGACATAGCTGTAGAGTTCCTCAGTGACTGGCTGCAGGCGGCTGTAGGTCCCAGACCCCCCTGACTGTGCTCCTGGTCCCCCCTGCTCCTCCAGGTTGAGGTCCATGGAGCCGCGGCGAGCCCGGTACAGTCTAGAGGCCAACACGCCAGAGTCGGTACCCGCTGCGGCCGCTGCAGTAGCCATGTTCTGGACGTGGAACTCGAACACGCTGCCTTGCGGGGGATCCATGACTGGGGGAGCGGACTGGGGGAAGGAGGCGGAGTGCTGCAGCTGGTACCCGTCGGTAGTACCCGAGGCCTGGGGGCCCAAGGTGCTCATGGGTGGCAGCTGAGGGATGGGGCTGTGGCGCATGTGACTCTGCATGTGGGGGTGGTAGGTCTGGGCGTAGGCCGGCTGTGGAGGGTCGTACACGGCCAGGCTGGCGGCTGCCGCGGCCTGCATCTGCTGGTGGAAGCTGATCTGGTTAATCTGGTGAGCAGTCATGGGGTAGCCCCCATAGGCCATGGCCTCGAAGTGATCCAGCAACGCTGCCTGGTTCAGACTCAGCCTCCGCACAGCCTCCACCACCTCCTCCTGCTGCTCCGCCCTCACGTCCTTGTACCCGTACAGAGGGTCCTGGAGGGACTGACCTTGGAGGTGCTGGTGCATGGGCTCTCCTACTGACCCCAGCCTCGGAGCACCGTAGCCGGGCACCATGAAGAGGGACGAGGGATCCACTCCCAGGTGCCCATCCACTCCTCCTCCACCCACGCCCAGCCCATCCATCCCCGGGTGGTAGGGGTGCAGGCTGCTGGCGTAGCGGGGGTAGGCAGGCTGGAAGTGGCGCGTATGGGCCTCCAAAATAGACGTGCTCTTGCGGCGTTGGGCGTTGTAGGCCTTGGAGGGAGGGCAGGCAGGCGGCGGTGAGAAGGACACGGGGCGCTCCAGGATGGAGGGGAGAAAGAGAGGCGGCGTGGGGTCCGGAAGGCCTGCTGAGGCCCAGACTCCTCCTCCACTGCTGTACTGGTGAGTCACAGACTGCGGCTGAAGTGACATAAGATTATAGATAGATGCATCATCTTCATGAGGGAGAGAAGCAGCGTTATATACTGTAGTATTCAGAGAGATAGAAAGAGAGAAGAGGGTGAAGAGGTATATCAAAAGAGAACAAGAGACAGCAGTGCTATATATTTCTGCTAATGCATTAATCCCTGCAATGGATAAAGAAAGTCAAGAACCTAGGAAAGAAACCAATGAAGAACTTAACCAAAAGATGAGGGTACAGACAGACAGTATAATAGCTTCTAGGTATGAAATTAAATGCAGATGTGGCAAAGATGGCTTCCTTTAAGGTCAACAGACTGCTGCTACTGTGAAATGATGAAATGGTTCATTATAAACTGCACCCTATATACAAAACTATCTAGCATGATGATAATGTAAGTCATTACATTACATGATGTGTATTTTGGGGGGATAAACCTTTGAAGCTGACAGTGAATTATGTTCATGCTAATTCAAATTGTACCTGCTGCTTAATGAAGACTTTAGTGGATTCCTGGATAAAACAGGTGACCACACAAACTACTGTACATAGATCTGACTGAATGTACTCTACTCAATAGTTCAATCTAGCTTATAGTCTACATCTCATATTGTGTCTTGTGAGTCCAGTAAAAAGGGCTGAGATGACAGACTTCAGTCTTGTTTGAGTTGTTGTTCATATTGGGGAAGTGTACTGTAGCTAGCAGTCTGACCAGTCTCACTAGGAGGGAAGTGTAGCTAGCAGTCTGACCAGTCTCACTAGGAGGGAAGTGTAGTGCAGCTAGCAGTCTGACCAGTCTCACTAGGAGGGAAGTGTACTGTAGCTAGCAGTCTGACCAGTCTCACTAGGAGGGAAGTGTACTGTAACTAGCAGTCTGACCAGTCTTACTAGGAGGGAAGTGTAGTGTAGCTGGCAGTCTGACCAGTCTCACTAGGAGGGAAGTGTAGTGTAGCTAGCAATCTGACCAGTCTCACTAGGAGGGAAGTGTAGTGTAGCTGGCAGTCTGACCAGTCTCACTAGGAGGGAAGCGTAGTGTAGCTGGCAGTCTGACCAGTCTTACTAGGAGGGAAGTGTAGTGTAGCTGGCAGTCTGACCAGTCTCACTAGGAGGGAAGCGTAGTGTAGCTGGCAGTCTGACCAGTCTCACTAGGAGGGAAGCGTAGTGTAGCTAGCAGTCTGACCAGTATCACTAGGAGGGAAGTGTAGTGTAGTGTAGCTGGCAGTCTGACCAGTATCACTAGGAGGGAAGTGTACTGTAACTAGCAGTCTGACCAGTCTCACTAGGAGGGAAGTGTACTGTAACTAGCAGTCTGACCAGTCTCACTAGGAGGGAAGTGTACTGTAACTAGCAGTCTGACCAGTCTCACTAGGAGGGAAGTGTACTGTAACTAGCAGTCTGACCAGTCTCACTAGGAGGGAAGTGTACTGTAACTAGCAGTCTGACCAGTCTCACTAGGAGGGAAGTGTACTGTAACTAGCAGTCTGACCAGTCTCACTAGGAGGGAAGTGTACTGTAACTAGCAGTCTGACCAGTCTCACTAGGAGGGAAGTGTACTGTAACTAGCAGTCTGACCAGTCTCACTAGGAGGGAAGTGTACTGTAACTAGCAGCCTGACCAGACTCACTAGGAGGGAAGGGGAGTGTAGTGTAGCTGGCAGTCTGACCAGTATCACTAGGAAGGAAGTGTACTGTAACTAGCAGTCTGACCAGTCTCACTAGGAGGGAAGTGTACTGTAACTAGCAGTCTGACCAGTCTCACTAGGAGGGAAGTGTACTGTAACTAGCAGTCTGACCAGTCTCACTAGGAGGGAAGTGTACTGTAACTAGCAGCCTGACCAGACTCACTAGGAGGGAAGGGGAGTGTAGTGTAGCTGGCAGTCTGACCAGTATCACTAGGAAGGAAGTGTACTGTAACTAGCAGTCTGACCAGTCTCACTAGGAGGGAAGTGTACTGTAACTAGCAGTCTGACCAGTCTCACTAGGAGGGAAGTGTACTGTAACTAGCAGTCTGACCTGTATCACTAGGAGGGAAGTGTACTGTAACTAGCAGTCTGACCAGTCTCACAGGGAGGGAAGGGAAGTGTAGCTGGCAGTCTGACCAGTCTCACTAGGAGGGAATTGTAGTGTAGCTAGCAGCCTGACCAGTCTCACTAGAACGGTAGAGAAGTGTACTGTAGCAGCAGTCTGACCAGTCTCACTAGGAGGGTAAGGGAAGTGCCAGGCAGTCTGTATTTAATGCGAGCACAGGGCGCCTGGCGAGAGGCCCGAAGCAAAGAACAGCAGGGTTCACTCACAGGTATCTGAAAGTGGATTAAAGACCAATCTGAATACACAATAATCAGATATTCTGTTCTCTATTTGTTATGTCTCTCTATATGTCTCTACGGTTTTGTCTCTTGTCTCTCCTTGTTTCAGATACCCATAGATAGCCCTACTGAGCTCCGGTCCCAGATCCACCAGACTACGCCCTGGTTCACACCACTCTGTGGCCAGAGATGCTCTAACATACAGGGCTGGCAAACACCGCCGGGAGGCTGGCTCGGCGTTGTTGCCGTGAGCGAGGCGGGGTGGAATGCAGGGGCAGGACACTCTCCAGGGCCTTGGAGAGCCGGCCCGCAAACGTGTCGCTGTCGTCCGACCCCCGGCAGGGGGAGTGGGGGGCGGAGAGCACCGGAGGAGGGGTGGAGGGCCGGTTGGGAAGGCAGGACAGAGCAGGAGGGGTGGAGGAAAAGTAGGGGACGCAAACGGACATGCTACGGCCGAGGTGGCGGGGAGGTGGTGAGAGAGGCTGCAGGCGGAAGGAAGGAAGGACAATTAACCACAGAATGGATGGAACACAGGTGAACTAAACACAGGTGAACTAAACACAGGTGAACAGAGGTGACAAACAGAGCTGAAAGATCTAAAGATCTTATAACATGGGAAACGATCAACACTATGGAATAAAGACAAGACACATGGCATTAGAAGAAGGGAGTATGAAGGTTAGAAAGAGGTTTCAAAACATCCGCAGGAGCATTTTGGGAACAGAAAGAGGTTAGATAAGAGGTAAGTAATACTGATTAAAAGGAAAAGCAATCTATAATCTCAAATTAGAGATGTGAGTATTTGAGGCATTTCTAGGTCATCTAAAGTGAGTTTATTAACACGGAAGCTAGGATGACTAAAATAAAACATTAAAGCAGCTCTAATCTATTTCTTGTGGCTTTGTTCAAAATGAAACCCTACCTGAATAAGAACCATTCAACGTAGTGTTATTGCACCACTATCTAGGGCACTTAAGAAGATATTCTACCCTCAGACTAATCCCAGTGTCCGCGTCCAAAATTGCACCCTATTCCCTATATAGATCTAAGCTCCTGGTCAGACGTAGTGCACTATATAGGGAATAGGCTGTCATTTCAGACACAACCAGTGCTCTAAATCATAGTGTGGCTGAAAGGAAAATCACTGCCACAGACTGTGTACTGCTCTGCTGCAGGAAACTAAATATAGCTAGGTAGCCAGATGCCTGGCAGGGGACTTGGCAATGCCAGTGTACCAGAGGCGCAGTCTGCTCTGTCTGTACAGTGATTCACAGACACATTCACCTTGCTGATTCTACACAACGGCCTAAAAAGAAATCAATGTTCCGCCAAGAGTGCTCAGGGAACAGTTGATTCAGAGGTTGATGAAGCTATTCCTTATTCTTCCACAGTAGCTCTACAATGTTGCATTCTGATTTGATCTGTGCCTAGTCAATTCTTCTGTTTATATAGTCTAGTGAAGCCTACTGGTTACAGTCTAGTAAGGCCTACTGGTTACAGTCTAGTGAAGCCTACTGGTTACAGTCTAGTGAAGCCTACTGGTTACAATCTAGTGAAGCCTACTGGTTACAATCTAGTGAAGCCTACTGGTTACAGTCTAGTGAAGCCTACTGGTTACTGTGCTACTGGTTACAGTCTAGTGAAGCCTACTGGTTACAGTCTAGTGAAGCCTACTGGTTACAGTCTAGTGAAGCCTACTGGTTACAGTCTAGTGAAGCCTACTGGTTACAGTCTAGTGAAGCCTACTGGTTACTGTGCTACTGGTTACAGTCTAGTGAAGCCTACTGGTTACAGTCTAGTGAAGCCTACTGGTTACAGTCTAGTGAAGCCTACTGGTTACTGTGCTACTGGTTATAGTCTAGTGAAGCCTACTGGTTACAGTCTAGTGAAGCCTACTGGTTACAGTGCTACTGGTTATAGTCTAGTGAAGCCTACTGGTTACAGTCTAGTGAAGCCTACTGGTTACTGTGCTACTGGTTATAGTCTAGTGAAGCCTACTAGTCACTGTGCTACTGGCTATAAGATAGCAGAGGATACTACTAAAAGGCAAGGTCCAGCACAGTGTGGGTTAGTGTGGGCTTTCAAGAGATGAAGGGCTAGGAACTCATTCTCAAAGTAAATCGCAGCTTTGTTGAACCTTCCAGAACTGAATTCTGTTGCAGCCCAGGAATAGCTGGTAGAACTCGTGAAAACATTGTTTACATCCAATGAGATGTTTAACAGGTCGACATAGTACAGCGGTTAAAAAGGATGAACTAAAAAGAAGTGATGTGATTTATATCACACAGGGAACCATAACATTTGATGATAACACACAATAAATACATTGACAAAGAGGAAGACATAAAATAATCTCAAATGACACAAAGCTAAAAAACCAAACAGTAGTGGAGCAGACTGCATAGACACACCAATCAATCCCATCTTTCAGTATGAAAAACACAACACGTAAGAACGTAGTGCAAAATATGAAGTCCACAAGCCTTTTTCAGGTTGGATTTTATTGATATACAGCTGCGTTCTGCTTATTCAGATGTAAAAATAGCAGGAGGTAGGCATTGTTTCAAGGTAAAATATGCCATTTAGGACTAATGGCAATATCATTTTAACACTTCTACCACTATCATTCAGCTGATTGATTCACTGCAAAATAATGGCACTTGATGGTCAAATGTAACAAAACAATGGTAAAATGATTGCAGAATTGAAAGTGGCTGTGGTTGTCATGCCCAATAAATGTTTGTGCAAGCTTAATGAAAGACTACACACACATACGGTGGAATTAATGTGTAATCCATGTTGAATGCAAACAATACTTGATAAGCTTGAACAGCTTGGAAATCTCGGTCTAACATATGCCATCAGGTGTATGGTTTGTGGTGACAGCTCCATAGCTTCAGGAAGGTCTAGTGAGCTATAATTCACTGACAGTATGGAGAAGGCTGAGTCGGGTCCAGTAACAAGGCTTGTGATTCAGTGTGTCTGACACTGATGAGTGATGGCTGGCTGAGGTGACTGCACAGTGTGCCAGACAGAGAGCCTAAAAACACCAGCATGGCACCTCTAAAATAAACAGTATGGGATTGATGGAGGCCCTGACAGTTTGTACAGCTAACTGCCTAATATCGATACAAACAAAACACAAATAATGAGAAATACCAACATGAGTACTATTAATAATATGTACCATAAATGATTGGTTGGGGGATGGGGGACAGGGTACTGTACTAGAACGAGATGCATGGTATAACGGAGGATGTAGCAATGTGGAACGTATGAGGGGAAAAAAGGAATCAAACTCAAAGAATCAAACTCAAAGAATCAAACTCAAAGAGTAGAGTTTGTTTACTTCCGAGTGGCTTTGGTTTCTCCAACATGCATCATTCTGTTCAGAAATTCTAATCAAACCAAATGACATTGGGCAAAACAACAGTTCAATTCATTAAAACAAAAGAAGATGTAGAAGACAAAACTGACCAAACTGTACTCCAGAAACTAAACACAGAGTAACTGTCCCGAAACTTGCAGCTGTTCTCACTTTTGGAAGATCAAAGGCTAGTTAATTCCGGCACTTACCTGTAAGTCACTGTGACTGAAGACCCAAGAGCATGACCGGGGCTTCTAACCATATACTGTACATCTGTCTAAACCCTTTAGGATGGTGTTAATTATACATTGTGCTAAATCCTTTAGGATGGTGTTAATTATACATCTGTCTAAATCCTTTAGGATGGTGTTAATTATACATCTGTCTAAACCCTTTAGGATGGTGTTAATTATACATCGTGCTAAATCCTTTAGGATGGTGTTAATTATACATCTGTCTAAACCCTTTAGGATGGTGTTAATTATACATCTGTCTAAATCCTTTAGGATGGTGTTAATTATACATCTGCCTAAACCCTTTAGGATGGTGTTAATTATACATCTGTCTAAATCCTTTAGGATGGTGTTAATTATACATCTGTCTAAACCCTTTAGGATGGTGTTAATTATACATCTGTCTAAATCCTTTAGGATGGTGTTAATTATACATCTGTCTAAACCCTTCAGGATGGTGTTAGTTATACATCTGTCTAAACCCTTTAGGTTAGAACATGGCACATGGGTTGTAGAACATAGGTTTTGAACTTTTGACCTTTAGGGGTTAAGCCCCGTTAGTGGAGACAGACGGGTACCTATGGAGCAGGAAGGGCAGCTCATTTGTGACTAGGCTATATATTTGGAGTGTAGATTAACATATTGGTTTGTCCTTCCTTAATTTGTGTGTTTTGGGCGTAGATCAATCGTCTTGTGTGACTGTTTGGAATTCCTTAAATGTGTTCGTTTTTCTGGTTCTTCGTTTTCAACTTTCAATCTAAAAATGCTCTGGTATTGTTGTATGACTAAAAGCTATGCCTGTTCCTGTCGTGTTCCTTGTATTAGTTTGAGTGGAAACACGAGAGCATATTAAAACACTGAATTAACAGCCAGTTTAATATTCTATAAGGCCTTATTTGGAATATTTTGTTCACTATTACACTGAAGAATAGTGTTCCAGACATTGGTTTTGGGGTCTTTTGGCAAACAGCAAGACCATCAGCGTGTGTTACTGTTCAAAGAGGAACCGTAAAACCTGACCTCTGGTTCTCTCAGAAAATTGCCACTTTGAGCTGGTCATTTATTAATTACTGAATAAGTGGGTTAGTACGCAGCTGCTGGTCCACCACTGCGGTGCAGAAGACCGTAATGTGAAATTGAAGAACTCGTGGGACTACAGTAGCCTGATGTCAGACATGTCTCTGCTGTACTGGCAACTCCTCTTAGAATTGTCATGATTAGTGTAACAATGACCATAGGAGTTGGCAAGACAGCACAAACAGATGTGGGATTAGAAAGGACTACAGGACAAACCTGAGAGAGGGCAGCCGGGAAGGAAAAAGGTTGTTCCATTTCAAAGATAAAGAACCTCTTCATCTCAAAGGGAACTGGCTCCAAATCCACTCTTCAGACATCACTACCATGCATATTACAACAGCAAACTCCACTGCAATTCACTTCAATTCTATCTTCCTAAGAACTAAAACAACAAATCCCTCCGACTCGTCACTTACCATGTTCTGCTGTTGGTAGGCATTGAGCTGCTGCTGCTGCTGTTGTTGTTGCTGCTGGGGAGAAGGGGAGGGGTAGGGGGCCTGGGGTTGTCCCTGCTGCTGCTGGGTGGCAGGGATGTTGCTGTAGGACATGGTCAGCTGGCCCAGATGGGACTCAGAGAACAGGGACGAACCCTGGCCGTTGTCTACCGCTCCGTCAGCTGTTGGTGGAGGGGACAAGAACACACACAGTGACCAGATGAGGAAGGAGGGGAGAGAGAGAGAGATGTAAACACACACACACACAATATATCTGAATGAGAGCGAGAGAGAGCGAGCGAGCGAGAAATCCAGATCAAGAGAGCCATTGAGAGATATACAATATCAACTACATTGTATTCCTGATGTCCTGGTGCATTCTCAATAATCACAGAACATACATTACATTCGGAAAGTAATCAGACCCTTTGACTTTTTCCACTTTTTTTTTACGTTACAGCCTCATTTTAAAAATGTATTACATCTACACACAATACCCCATAGTGACAAAGCAAAAACAGGTTTTTTTAGAAATATTTGCAAAAATGTAAAAAAATAAAAAATAAGAAAAAGATTGAAATATCATATTTACATAAGTATTCAGACCCTTTGGCAGAGATTACAGCCTCAGGTCTTCTTGGGAATGATGCTACATTATTGGCACACCTGTTTCTCCCATTCTTCTCTGCAGATCCTCTCAAGCTCTGTCAGGTTGGAGAGGGAGCGTCGCTGCACAGCTATTTTCAAGTCTCTCCAGAGATGTTCGATCGGGTTCAAGTCTGGGCCCTGGCTGGGCCACTCAAGGACATTGAGACTTGTCCCGAAGCCACTCCTGCAATGTCTTGGCTGTGTGCTTAGGGTCATTGTCCTGTTGGAAGGTGAACCTTCACCCCAGTCTGAGGTCTTGAGCACTCTGGAGAAGGTTTTCAGGAAGGATATCTGTACTTCCGTTCATCTTTCCCTTGATACAGACTAGTCTCCCAGTCCCTGCAGCTGAAAAACACTCTCACAGCATGATGCTGCCACCCCCATGCTTCACTGTAGGGATGGTGCCAGGTTTCCTCCAGACCTGACACCTGGCATTCAGGCCAAAGATTTCAATCTTGATTTCATTAGACCAGAGAATCTTGTTTCTCATGGTCTGAGAGTCCTTTAGGTGCCTTTTTGGCAAACTCCAGGCAGGCTGTCATGTGCCTTTTACTGAGGAGTGGCATCCGTCTGGCCACTACCATAAAGGCCTGATTGGTGGAGTGCTAAAGAGATGGTTGTCCTTCTGGAAGGTTCTCCCATCTCCACAGAGGACCTTCTCCCCTGATTGCTCAGTTTGTTCGGGCGGCCAGCTCTAGGAATAGTCTTGGTGGTGCCAAACTTCTTCCATTTAAGAATGATGGAGGCCACTGTGTTCTTGGGGACCTTCAATGCTGCATACATTTTTTGGCACCCTTCCCCAGATCTGTGCCTCGACACAATCCTGTCTCGGCACTCTACGGACAATTCCTTTGACCTCATGGCTTGGTTTTTGCTCTGACATGCACTGTCAACTGTGGGACCTTTATATAGACAGGTGTGTGCCTTTTCAAATCCTGTCCAATCAATTGAATTGACCACAGTTGGACTCCAATCAAGTTGTAGAAACATCTCAAGGATGATCAATTGAAACATGACGCACCTGAGCTCAATTTCGAGTCTCATAAAAAAGGGTCTGAATTACATTTTTTTTAAATAAATTAGCACAATTTTATAAAATCCTCTTTCACTTTGTCATTATGGGGTATTGCGTGTAGATTGATGCAATTTTGTATTTTTTTATACATTTTTGAATAAGGCTGTAACGTAACAAAATGTGGAAAAAGTGAAGAGGTCTGAATACTTTTCCGAATGCACTGTAAATAAAACCCATCTCTGAGTGAGACGCTGTGCCTAGTCCACATACATGTCATGGAGATGTTGGCCTGTTGGTACTGCTGCTGGTCCATCTCTGGGTCCTCCTTCTCAGTCTGGGCTATGGGGGGTAACTGACTCTGCTGGGGGGATCTGAGGGCCTCTGCTGCCTGTAGGGTCTGCTGCTGCTGCTTCTGATTCCTCTTCTCCAACTCCTCTCGGACCAGCTGCCTCTGTTCTCTCTTCTTTTGGATCAGAGACACTCGGTCTTTGATGGCCTTGGCCATCGTCTTGTGGTCTCCCTCGCACACATAGCCAGACTCAACCTGTTGGGACAGGAGAAGGAACAACCATGACTAGTCAATCGGTTTTAACAGTCACCACAAGATCTCTCTCAGTGATGAGCTTCTACGCCTCTATCCAGCCACCTTTTTCATTGATGTTGTGGTTTTGTTTTTAAAAATCACCAGATCAATTACTTAGAACAGAAATACATGGTATCAATCAATCGATCAACCAACAATAAACCGTACCATTTCCTGTGCCACATCTTCGGGGAAGTCCTTGTTGAGGTCGAAGGAGAACTCGATGGCTTCGTTGTCCTTGTACTTTCCCTTCAGCTTCTTGACGTCTTCTATCCTCAGCCACAGTTTGATAGCGATCATCTCCCCATCGTCCTCCTCGGCCAGCTCCACACGCACACCAGTCTCCTCCTGGAAGAACGCATGGCTCAGCAGGATCTTAATGACATATCTGTGGCAGTGGAGGAGGGATGGAGGAAGAGAAGGGGTGGGGAGAGAGAGGGGGGGAGAATAGAGAGAGAAGGGAAGAGAGAAGAGGGGGAGAATAGAGAGAGAAGAGGGGGAGAATAGAGAGAGAAGAGGGGATTATAGAGAGAGGAGGGGAGAATAGAGAGAGAAGAGGGGATTATAGAGAGAGAAGAGGGGAGAATAGAGAGAGAAGAGGGGAGAATAGAGAGAGAAGAGGGGATTATAGAGAGAGGAGGGGAGAATAGAGAGAGAAGAGGGGGATTATAGAGAGAGAAGAGGGGGAGAATAGAGAGAGAAGAGGGGGAGAATAGAGAGAGAAGAGGGGGATTATAGAGAGAGAAAAGGGAAGAGAGAAGAGAATAGAGAGAGAAGGGGTGGGGAGAGAGAGGGGGAGAATAGAGAGAGAGGGGGAGAATAGAGAGAGAAAAGGGAAGAGAGAAGAGAATAGAGAGAGAAGGGGTGGGGAGAGAGAGGGGAGAATAGAGAGAGAGGGGGAGAATAGAGAGAGAAGAGGGGAGAGGGGAGATTGATGATAGAGTTAAGCATTAACAAACAAACAAGGTCAAAACAGGTTTTATTACATTCAATAAGTTCCGCATGGTGCATGATTAACCTATTAGCCTATTTACAGAGGACATTACACAACTCCGTGTGGGGTGGCCTAAAGGACTGCAATAAAGCTGTTTGCTGACATCCAGTACTATGGCTTAATATCCCATAATAACTATGTATATTTACTATCCATAAAATATATCTCATAATCGCTATGTATATTTACTATCCATACATGATATCCCATAATAACTATGTATATTTACTATCAATAAACTATATCTCATAATCGCTATGTATATTTACTATCCATACATGATATCCCATAATAACTATGTATATTTACTATCAATAAACTATATCTCATAATCGCTATGTATATTTACTATCCATACATGATATCCCATAATAACTATGTATATTTACTATCAATAAACTATATCTCATAATCGCTATGTATATTTACTATCCATACATGAAATCCCATAATAACTATGCATATTTACTATCCATAAGTTACATCCTATAATAACCATGTATATTTACTATCCATGACTCAGACAACAGGCATTATTGAAGGCACAATGTTACATGTGATCATGTGTGGCTCAGCTGGTGCGTGTGTGTAAGTGTCTTTGGATAAGTGTGCATGTCTGCTAAGTTGATTCTTATATTACAGTGATGTTTAATGCATGACTGAGTAGAATACATGTGCAGCACAGGGTGAGCCAGCTACAGCTAACATGGTAAACAACTACATCAGAGACTGGAGAGGAGAAGCAGACGAGCAGGAAAGCCAAGCACCTGACCAAGGACAAACAACTTCTCTAATGCACTCGCTCTCTCTCACAAACACAAAAACATGTCGGCTTCTCTCTGACACAAAAACCCTTCAGTTTATCGATGAATGCAGTGTTTACACCACAAGTAAGGTGATGGATCATCAGGCCTATCTGTAAATGTAATGTAGGCTAGGCCGACTAGGCACCAACAAACCTAATCAAATGTTATTTGTCGCATCGTAAACAACAGGGTGCAGACTAATGTTGAAATGCTTACTAACGGGCCCTTCCCAACAACGCAGAGAGAAACATAGAAAGACAATAACACAAGGAATAAATACACAACGAGTAACGATAACTTGACTGTATACACGGGGTACCAGTACTGAGTCAATGTGCAGGGGTACGAGGTAATAACTTGGCTGTATACACGGGGTACCAGTACTGAGTCAATGTGCAGGGGTACGAGGTAATAACTTGGCTGTATACACGGGGTACCAGTACTGAGTCAATGTGCAGGGGTACGAGGTAATAACTTGGCTGTATACACGGGGTACCAGTACTGAGTCAATGTGCAGGGGTACGAGGTAATAACTTGGCTGTATACACAGGGTACCAGTACTGAGTCGATGTGCAGGGCTACGAGGTAATAACTTGGCTGTATACACGGGGTACCAGTACTGAGTCGATGTGCAGGGGTACGAGGTAATTGAGGTAGCTATGTACATATAGGTAGGGATAAAGAGACTAGGCAACAGGAGAGATAATTAACAGTAGCAGCAGCTCATGTGATGAGTCCAAAAAGCTAGGGGGCGGCAACCAAATTGCTACCTGGACTGTCTGCATGAACTAACTATCAGTCTTATGCTTGGGGGTAGAAGCTGTTCAGGGTCCTGTTGGTTCTAAACTTGGTGCACTGGTACAGCTTGCCGTGTGGTAGTAGAGAGAACAGTCTAGGACTTGGGTGGCTGGAGTCTGACAATTTTTAGGGCCTTCCTCTGACACTTCCTGGTATAGAGGTCCAGGATGGCAGGGAGCTCGGCCCCAGTGATGTACTGGCTCATATGCACTACCCTCTGTAGTGTCTTGCAGTCGGACGCCAAGCAGTTGCCATACCAAGCGGTGATGCAGCCAGTCAAGACGGTTTCAATGGTTTAATCTGTAAAACTTTGAGGATCTGAGGGCTAATGCCAAATCTTTTCAGCCTTCTGGAGGGGGAAGAGGCGTTGTCGGGCCTTCTTCACAACTGTGTTGGTGTGTGTACCATGTTAATTCCTTAGTGATGTGGACATGGAGGAACTTGAAGCTCTCAACCCGCTCCACTACAGCCCCGTTGATATGGATGGGGGTGTGCTCAGCCCTCCGTTTACTGTAGTCCATCATCAGCTCTTTTGTCTTGCTGACGTTGAGGGACAAAGGGTTGTTGCCCTGGCACCACACTGCCAGGTCATTGACCTCCTCCCTATAGGCTCATCGTTGTTGATGGTCAGGCCTACCACCGTCGTGTCATCAACCAATGTAGTGATAGGTGTTCCTCTTATCCAGGCGGGAGAGTGCAGTGTGGAGTGCAATAGAGATTGCGTCATCTGAAGATCTGTTGATGCAGCATGCGAATTGGAGAGGGACCAGGGTGTCTGGGATGATGGTGTTGATGTGAGACTCCCAAAGCATTTCATGGCTACAGATGGCTACAGGGCAGCCAAGTGTCTGACATGTCACAAAGAACAGGATAAGAGAATCTCATGTCTGTTACAGGTGGCTAACACACTGTAGGCACCACTGGGTCCACACAGTGAATGCTCTAGTGCAGGGCTCTCCAACCCTGTTCTTGGAGAGCTACCCTCCTGTAGCTTTTCACTCAAACCCCAGTTGTAACTAACCTGACTCAGCTTATCAACCAGCTAATTATTAGAATCAGGTGCGCTAGATTAGGGTTGGAGTGAAAACCTACAGGACGCTAGCTCTCCAGGAACAGGGTTGGAGCGCCCTGCACTAGTGAGTCTAGTTTAAATAGCAAACATACTATTATTGTTGAGACCGACCGCATAGTTAAGTCATACTTTCCATGCATCGTTGAGTTAACCTCAATCATTAACCTGTCATTCTTCTGGTACTTTAGACAGAGCTGTATATAAAGCAGAGTTAAAACACAAGGCTATAGTCTAGATAACAAACACAGTGAGAATGTCTGCACAGCTTAGCCAGCCTTTCCATGCATCGTTGAGTTAAAAACAACTCAACCATGCATCATTAGTTTCAAGTACCAGGAGAATGACAAAGTGGGGAAAAACCCAAGGCTTTAGTTTAAATAGTAAACATACAAATTATAATGTTGTTAGACAACATAGTTTAAGTCTTTTTATCTATTGTTCTGTCTAAAACCTCAACCATGGATCATTAAAGACCCAGAGTGGGAAAAAACATTGCTTGATTATACTTAGGCTAGTGGCAATAACATCCTAGCCACATACTAAAAGCTTTATTGCACTTTTCTTTTCTCAAGAGTGTCATTCGTTTTTTTTGCATGGTGTTGTATGATATTATGTCTATAATAGAAACACATTGACGATAAAAGATAGAGCGATGAACCCTAATAGTAGGAGACAGCAGAATGTATTAATACAACTTGAGGCATGGCTACTAAAACCACATTTATACAATGGGGATTTTACGATCTCCCAGTGTTCAGTCATTGTTAAACAGCTAGCACCAGAGAAAGAGAGCCAAGTCACCATCAGCCTTTCCACTGCTTCATCAGTGAAACATCATACCGGGGTTTCATCTTACAACAAATGGCCAAATATTGATGCTTGCATTCCTCGCCCACTTTTCATATTTCAATGCACTAATGCAACATTGTTGCCCTTGGTTCAGGACTGACCGGCCTGCATAGTGCAAACACAATGCAGTATAGCAGAGTGATATATTGATTTCTCAGTTGTGTGTGAGAGCAGTCTTTCCAGTTCTCACTCATTGACATGAACAAAATCATTCACTACTCAACTGGCCTCACTGAGTAAAGTTGACCTTCAAATGCAAACATGAAAAATACACCCAGTATATCGTTCAAATACTGAGATGTAGTAAAACATTTCATAAAAACGCATCAACAAAGCCTTCTAAGGATTGGCTCTAAACCTTCATAAGGCTGACTGTAGTTAAACATGAAGGCTCTAAATCTTCATAAGGCTGACTGTAGTTAAACATGAAGGCTCTAAATCTTCATAAGGCTGACTGTAGTTAAACATGAAGGCTCTAAATCTTCATAAGGCTGACTGTAGTTAAACATGAAGGCTCTAAACCTTCATAAGGCTGACTGTAGTAAAACATGAAGGCTCTAAACCTTCATAAGGCTGACTGTAGTTAAACATGAAGGCTCTAAACCGTCATGAGACTGACTGTAGTAAAACATGAAGGCTCTAAATCTTCATGAGACTGACTGTAGTAAAACAAGACTGATGGACATTTAATAAAAAAAGTGTCCTTCAAAACAAGTCAGTTTGTTCCCCCTCTAGGCCAGGGTTATTCAAGCTTTTTCAGGGGACCCCATTTTTTACGGCAGAATTTCAGGGGACCCCATTACTTTCCCAAGAATTTCTTGCGACCTCACCCCAAATCTAATGACAATCTTAAAATCAACAAATAACCTTCAATTCATTGCATTTTCATCTCTTATCAAAATGAAAATAAACCAATAAATACATACAATTCAATACAATTGTAACTTTCAAATGATCTTTTCTCCAAAATGTTCGGTAATTTTGGAGACCCCACTTCAGTGTCGCGCCCCCGACTTTGAAGAATACTGCTCTAGGCTAAATCATCCAAAAACTGACATGTAGTCAAGGCAACCATGAGCGACATTCATATTTAACAGTGGTGAGGGGTTTTGACAGACACAGGTAGCTGCCAGCTAGAGACAGTAATACAGGTTCAGTTCCTCTTGTTTTGGTTCAACAGGAACAGAGAGGGGAAAAGGAAAACACTGTCAACCCACTGTGGGAGATTTATGTGGCGATTCAGAGTGGCAGTTTGTGTGTGTGTGTGTGTGTGTGTGTGTGTGTGTGTGTGTGTGTGTGTGTGTGTGCCCGCGCGCGTGCCTTGGTGCTGGGCCTGTTTGTAGAACTAAGTACTCAGGGAGAACTAAGCGGCAGGCTGACCAAGGCCTTCAGGTCACCCTCAGTCTCTGAACATCATGTGTGTGAATGACAGATGAAAGGACAAACAGCACCCCAAGGTGTGTGAATGACAGATGAAAGAACATTCAGCACCCAAAGGTGTGGGAATGACAGATGAAAGAACAAACAGCACCCCAAGGTGTGTGTTTGTGTACAGCACACACACACACACACACACACACACACACGAGTAGCTCACCTCTCATCTTTGTTCTGGCGGATGCATCCCTCGATGATTTCCTTCACTTCTGGTATGGCTACCTTGTCAAAGCTGGCCGGCTTGACTCCCTGTGGGGGAAGAAACACAGGAGAATATTAAATCAATGTGCCAGCTGAAGCATGAGGCCAACAGAGACCCCCACTTCACCTCATTATCCAGCAGGGGGGCGTCTAGTGGAAAGATCAAGGCCAAGGAATCAAGAGAGAGAAACAGCGACAGAGAGAGACAGAGAGCACGAGAGACAGACAGAGCGAGAGGGAAAAAGAGAGGGGACCTCAGTTAAAAAACGACTTCAGATCCAGTCCGGTTTCAATTCTGGTTGAGTGTAGCAGTGGGTAATTTTCCTTACGACAGAGACCATAAAAGGGTGTGTGTTGTGTGGGCCCAGTGAGCTCTAAACAGCCAGGGTAGCCAGCAGTGCTGATTTAAGTCAGTGAGCGTGTGGTGTGGCAGGCCTGAAGCTCTAGCTGAGACAGACTTGGAAGTCACCGACTCAGCCCAATGTAGCCCAAGTCTGTCTCGAGACACTTCAGTTAGCCTGGGCCCCAAGCATAACAGGATCAACATAGAAACATACGTGTGCACATAACATGCGAGCCCCATTAGCCTACCATACAAACATGTTTTACTGGACAACATTGATCACATCAGGAACAGCTGGGTGTTTTTCCCCTGAGATAAAGATGTAAACAACCGGTCTCACATAACTTGTGTGAGAGTCTATTTTCAGACACCATTAGAACTCACACCAATACTTTTGCCATCCTTTCAGACGCAGACGGAAGCAGCATCTATAGAAAATAGATGACCAGCTCATTTGATCCAAATCAGGCAAAATAAATACTGTATCTCCACCATTCAGCATTTTATCAGATACACAACCTTGAAACAAAATGGTTCTAAAAGAGAGTCTTGAAGCGCATGACTTTAATAAAGTCCACATCAAGAGGATCCAGTTGTTGAGATGAATAAGTCCAGACCAACATCAGGGCAGTGAGAATCAAGGGCAAGTCATCCTCCTGATACCAAGTTGATCCATATAACCTGAAGCCAAGGCAAGTCATCCTCCTGATACCAAGTTGATCCATATAACCTGAACCCAAGGCAAGTCATCCCCCTGATACCAAGTTGATCCATATAACCTGAAGCCAAGGCAAGTCATCCTCCTGATACCAAGTTGATCCATATAACCTGAAGCCAAGGCAAGTCATCCCCCTGATACCAAGTTGATCCATATAACCTGAAGCCAAGGCAAGTCATCCCCCTGATACCAAGTTGATCTATATAACCTGAACCCAAGGCAAGTCATCCCCCTGATACCAAGTTGATCCATATAACCTGAAGCCAAGGCAAGTCATCCTCCTGATACCAAGTTGATCCATATAACCTGAAGCCAAGGCAAGTCCTTCCCCTGATACCAAGTTGATCCATATAACCTGAACCCAAGGCAAGTCCTTCTCCTGATACCAAGTTGATCCATATAACCTGAACTCAAGGCAAGTCATCCCCCTGATACCAAGTTGATCCATATAACCTGAACCCAAGGCAAGTCATCCTCCTGATACCAAGTTGATCCATATAACCTGAAGCCAAGGCAAGTCCTTCCCCTGATACCAAGTTGATCCATATAACCTGAACCCAAGGCAAGTCATCCCCCTGATACCAAGTTGATCCATATAACCTGAAGCCAAGGCAAGTCATCCCCCTGATACCAAGTTGATCCATATAACCTGAAGCCAGAAACAATGGGAATAGGAGCCAGGAACACAGACTCAAACTTGGAGACTAATACAAAAATAACTCAACAAACCAAACCCTTCCTCTTACTACCTCAGTCTCTTCTCTGCAGTGCAGTGCAGTGCTGTGCACACACACACACAGACAGACAGAGAAAGTCTTATAAAAAGAAAAACAAACTGTCAAAACAGTAGAGCAGAAAAAGTTCCAGAGCAAGGTAGAGACAGAAAGAGAGATTGAGAAAGAGAGACTTACCGGGATGTGAGAGTGAGAGACCGGTCCGACAGACAGAGTTCACTAAACTGATGTAACCTGGTACATTGAGTTCTGCAGGGTCTGTCCTTTACAGTTCCCAACACAGTGGTTTCTCAGAACTTATCAACCTCCCCGTCCCTCACCCGCCAGTCTAGAACCTCTGTCCTTATATAACATTTTACACACACACACACACACACACACACACACACACACACACACACACACACACACACACACACACACACACACCTCCTAGAGATTCCTGGGGCCAAACAAAGTAAGGGATGACAGCGGAAGAGGTCATGGAATTAAGGAGGACCGGTATTCCAATACCAGGGTGATTAAAAAGGCCTCATTACGGGTGAAACTCTCAGTGAATAGAGGTCCTTTAAGCCGGTTACACGCTGGTTCCTTTCTGCCCACTCACAGAACAGCCAACAATGGAGAGAGAAATTAAAGGGTACATTTAAAATGTTTTACAAAGGACCAGAGGCGGAGAGAGTTGATGTGAGAACGGTGTGGGTGGACTAGCTAGGTATGTGGGGGTGAATCCTGTCTTCCAATTAAGTCAAATTGCCACTTAGTCAATGGGGATTCGCCCCATTGTGGAAAGAGAAAAGGACTAATTAAGATCTTAAAAAGGTCCAATGCAGCAGTTTTTATCCCAATACCAAATACTTTCTGGGTAACAACTAAGTGCCTTACTGTGATTGTTTTCAATTAAAATGGTCAAAAATAAGCAAAAATATAGCTTCTTAGCAAAGAGATATTTCTCAAGCAAGACTTTTACTAGGACTGTCAGGGAATGTTCGGCTTGGGGAGGATTCATTTTTTATTTTTGCTGTTATTGGCAGAGAGGTTTGGAACTCTTTCTTATTGGTCTATTAACTAATTTATCGCATGGTGATGTCACCATGGAAGGCCAAAACTCCATCCCACCAAAACATGCAGAAATGTCAAAACAGCTCTTAATTTTCAAAACAGCTCTTACCCTAAAGGGGCATGTTGATCATTTTCAGAATGTCACAGTATTATACCAACCGAACGGTTTCGACACCGGACATTATATACAAATGACTGGACTAGGAGCAAGCAGCTGTGTACCAAATAACACCCTATTTCCTAGATGGGCCCTGGTCAAAAGTAGTGCACTATATAGGTATTAGGGTGGCGTTTGGGACGCAACCAGTGGAACTGTCACTGAGGGTAACAGTCTGAGGCAGGAGGCTGCAATAAGCGTCGGTCTGCAGAGCTGGGAGAACAGAGAGACAGGGGAGAGAGACGGGAACACGCTGGGTCATTATATACCATCAGCGTCATCTAGACACTGTCTGGATTGTGTGTGTGTGTGTGTGTGTGTGTGTGTGTGTGTGTGTGTGTGTGTGTGTGTGTGTGAGAGAGAGAAAGTAACATGACAAGACATTATTTTCTTGGGTTGCAGCTCTACAGTCACCGACACAGTCATTCTAGACACAGTCTGTCTAAGAGTCAAAGGACTTCATTTTTTAACTTTAGTAGTTCACATGAAGCCAATTTCTAACCTGACATGATGTATCCACATAACGTTCCTAAGGCAAAATACTTCCAAGAAGTAATGTGATGGATCGCTGAGTTGGAGTTACGGGATTGATTCCCAACTGGGCAACTGACCTCTCTTGGTTACTTCAGCTCACATTGATTCCTCTTAACCACATCAAGGAAATGCCATAGCTTACGTTAGTTCCCAACAGCTAAAATCCATACCAATCTGATAGAAGGTTAAAGGATTAATAGCCCCGTATTCCCATGACAAATCCCTACTCTGATCCCACAGGAGAATGACATGCAGAGTCACAGTGACTGGGGGGGTCCAGAGAAGCTGCTCTGTCATTATCATAACACAGGATTACGTCTCCCAGACAACCCGGTGTGGTGACCCCTAAAGCGGAGGTCACCCACCGCCGCAATCAGCCATGGCGGTCAATAAGCACGGTTCATGGTTCCTCACTGACTAGCAGTCTGTCTGTCCTGTACTTAAAAATCATTGGGATTTCCTAAAAAGCTTACTTTAGACTTAAACTGATTACATGGAGTAATTCTGAGTACATGGGAGCTTGGTTTCGACCAGCAGGGCTACGTAAACACAATGAAGAGATCAGTCAAAAAGAAGAGACTGTCACATCTGTCTGCATGAAGAGACCAAAACATAGTCCTGTCTCCCCTCAGAGAAGGTCTTCCTGCCTTCCCCTGTCCACTAGAATGCCAAGCACTAGATGAGGTGGCATCCTTTAGCTGCTGTCCAACTCTCCACAGTCCTTTCCAACAGGCCATTCTGGGCTGTGTCATTCCTCTCTCCCTCACTTGGGATTATGTGGCCCCTTAGGATGGACAGGATATCCTGTGAGGAGGGGGGAGCCGGTACAGAGGAGGAGTCAGAGAGGACGGGAAGTCAGTGCGTGACAGTGGGAGATGGGGCCTGTCTGTGTGTTGAAGACATGACAGAGAGAGCCTCGCTGACACTGAGGACAAGTGGAGGACTGAGTCGTAGGTTACACTGAGGACAAGTGGAGGACTGAGTCGTAGGTTACACAGAGGACAAGTGGAGGACTGAGTCGTAGGTTACACAGAGGACAAGTGGAGGACTGAGTCGTAGGTTACACAGAGGACAAGTGGAGGACTGAGTCGTAGGTTACACAGAGGACAAGTGGAGGACTGAGTCGTAGGTTACACAGAGGACAAGTGGAGGACTGAGTCGTAGGTTACACAGAGGACAAGTGGAGGACTGAGTCGTAGGTTACACAGAGGACAAGTGGAGGACTGAGTCGTAGGTTACACAGAGGACAAGTGGAGGACTGAGTCGTAGGTTACACAGAGGACAAGTGGAGGACTGAGTCGTAGGTTACACTGAGGACAAGTGGAGGACTGAGTCGTAGGTTACACTGAGGACAAGTGGAGGACTGAGTCGTAGGTTACACAGAGGACAAGTGGAGGACTGAGTCGTAGGTTACACAGAGGACAAGTGGAGGACTGAGTCGTAGGTTACACAGAGGACAAGTGGAGGACTGAGTCGTAGGTTACACAGAGGACAAGTGGAGGACTGAGTCGTAGGTTACACAGAGGACAAGTGGAGGACTGAGTCGTAGGTTACACAGAGGACAAGTGGAGGACTGAGTCGTAGGTTACACAGAGGACAAGTGGAGGACTGAGTCGTAGGTTACACAGAGGACAAGTGGAGGACTGAGTCGTAGGTTACACAGAGGACAAGTGGAGGACTGAGTCGTAGGTTACACAGAGGACAAGTGGAGGACTGAGTCGTAGGTTACACAGAGGACAAGTGGAGGACTGAGTCGTAGGTTACACTGAGGACAAGTGGAGGACTGAGTCGTAGGTTACACTGAGGACAAGTGGAGGACTGAGTCGTAGGTTACACTGAGGACAAGTGGAGGACTGAGTCGTAGGTTACACTGAGGACAAGTGGAGGACTGAGTCGTAGGTTACACTGAGGACAACTGGAGGACTTCTATGGTATTTGGAACCTCTATGGTATTTGGAGTTTTTCCGGATTGCTCTTCCTGCAGAATGATTTCACCAGTGTGGGGGTTAGCCTACCTATACTAGCTTTACTGGGTGACTGAGGAATTCCCACACTTGAGCTCAGAAAAGACTGTCTGGACGAATCACGGAACCGTCTGTGATCTACAGAAGCAGCCGAGGAAGCATGGAATGCAGACAGGTTTCCCCTCTACTTCTCTCAAAATAAGAACATACAGTAGACCCACCATCTCCCCCTACTGGTGACCTTCACAGAATCCCTCACTGAGCCTCTGGGTTTGTCCCCTAGGGTGCCATGGGCTCTGGTCAAAAGTAGTGACCTACTGTATATAGGACATAGGGTGCAGTTTGGGACAGTCAGAAAGCTTTCCTCTTTTTCCATCTATAGCAGTAGCATCATGTGACTGTGGCCACGGCTCCCTCTAAACCAGACAGAGCTCATGACTGCTTCTATCTTACCAGGGCGGAGAAGTGAGTAAACAACCCACTTTGAGGAAAGAGAAAATGAAAGGTCATCAGTTAATAACAGATGAGATAAAGAGATGTGGGGTGGCGGAGGCGGGGAGAGGCAGCAAGCACAGGACTAGCCTGGTCCCAGATCTGTTTGTGCAGTCAGTAGGCGAGACAGCACCAACAGATCTGGGAACAGGTGAGCACAGGAAGGCCATGTCTCGTCACACAGCCACTGATGATGAGGAATAACAAGAAGACTCAAATGTCCTCTCTGCACTCAGGAAGGCCTTCCTCGTTCTCAGTGCTTCCTCATTCTAATACAATTGGGTCAGCTAGGTCTCCGGATCTATATGTTTACCAGATCAGCAAAACGGGCTAGACCAGGACCTACTGTAAACATCTCAATTACAACAAGTCAAATGGAATGTGCTGTATGTGAATACAGGCCTGGATTCTGTAGCGGAATGAAGCGCTCGTTTCCCTGGCAACCAGACTAGCAACAGTAAAAGTCAGATAACATCATTATTAGTTATTAATCCCATTCAGAGTTGTGACAGTTGAACCCTTGTAAAAAGCTGACCATATCAAAGCTAGACACTCCTCCCAGTGTCAGAGTCCTAGTTCAACAGCCTATGGCAGACATCTGAATGGTGGAAGTCATTGTGAAACTGCGGATGTTTCCTCAATCTCAACATCGTAAATGATATGCTGCTTGCTGGGGTTGGCTGGGTGACTATAGGGGAATGGAGAATACCTGGCGGCACAAAGCAAGGAGGGTATGTGTGTGTGGTGTTAAACTCTCTGCCCCCAGGGGGAAGGGAGGCAAATGAGGACGTAGAGTCCTCCTCCCTAGTGATCAAACATGAGCTTTATGATCGACTGAGATCCAAACCACACAGACAGGCCTAGTGTATGAGGCTGACTGCAACCCAGAGGAATGAGACAGACACAGACAGGACTAGTGTATGTGAGGCTGACTGCAACCCAGAGGAACGAGACAGACAGAAGAAGAGAAAACTAGAGAGAGGGTGGAAAAGAGGAGAGGAAGAGAGGAACGGCAGGTAGAAGAAGAGAGAAAGAGTGTAATTGGCATGGACATCCAGAAGGGGAGTCCGAGAGGATGGAGGGGGGAGGGGCTGGACCAAGGCATTTTAAGATGGAGGACACTTACGCTGGTGACACGGCGGTAGATCTGTGCAGCGTTCTGGCACTCGGAGTAGGGGTACTCTGAGGTGGCCATCTCCAGCATGCACATCCCAAAGGCATACACATCCACTGACTCGTCGTACTTCTCCTCATACATCTCAGGGGCCATGAACTCTGGGGTACCTTGAAACGGATCAAAATGGAACGGGTTCAGAACTCTCTGTGCCTCACACTGCTGTGTCTCCTCCGGCCCAACTCACCCAGGAGGGCCAGAGGGGAGAGGAGGAGGAAAGGACGAAGCCCCTGGACAGGCCGCCGACGTACCACCTGCGAGGAGAGAGACGGAAGAGAGAGCGGAGAGGGGGAATGGTGGGAGCAAAATAAAGGAAGAAAATAAAGAAAAAAAGAGAAGGGGGAAACTGGCTTCAGTTTAGTCGGAAGTGAAACAAGCACAAGTTTTTCTCTGTAAGGCCTTTTATTGGGGCTTAGAGAGAGAAGGGGGGGCACAGGTGCACAGAACATGCTGATAGGCCCTTGTGCTGATACTTTGTAATCAAGCAATTGGGAGCTCTAGTCTGGTCAGAGAAGACTGAAACCGGAGAGGGGTTGAGAGGACGACAGGTTGTTAGCCAGACAGACAGGTAAATGTAAGTTCAATCCCCTCCCCATTCAGACACAAACGCCTGATTGGATAGCTTTGTAACAGGTGAGTCTGAAATAGCCAATCGAGGGCCTTTATTACTCCATTTGTCCTAGTGGTGTGGTTATCAACGTAGCTATGGAACTAACTTGTGTCAAAACCTCACCTTTCACAGAGAAACAGGATACAAGTCTTCGTGTCACTTACCTGTTAGCTGACCTGTTGGAAGCAGAGGTTAGAGTAGGCTGGTTAGGCCCTGAGATAAGCCTATCCCATAGCCAGTGACTCAACTAAAACAGCCCTGTTCCGTGCACCTTGTGACTCTGGTATGAAGCAAAGGTCTTACACAGAAAAAATATTCTTTAGAATTTTGGAAATGTTTATTTAAATGTTTATTTTCACTTACCAGAACCACTTACTGTGACTGCAGTACATATGATATTATTATCCAGTACTGAAGAATGAGGGAGAGCCTACATGTTTTAAATACTCAAGAGCATAGATAGACAAAATAGAAAAAAGGTTGATTAAGGGGAAAAAGCTAGATGAGCAGACAGATGGCTGTATCAGGTGACCTTAAAACGCTGAGGGGGAGAACACAAAAACCGACGAGGAAAACGTTTTAGAGAGAGATATTACATTGTCTGCATCCGAAATGGACCCCTATTCACTATATAGTGCACTACGTTTGACCAGAGCCCTATGGGAGCCCTATGGGCCTTGTTCAAAATTTGTGCACTATATAGTGAATAGAGGGCCATTTCAGACACATTGATTATCATTGTCAGCATGTGTATCTTAGACTTTAAATCAGTCTTAAAGCAAACAGACCACAGGTCTCCATCCAAACCCAAAGAGAAAATATGGTTTTTACGCACAAAAGAGGGAAACTACACGTTTATTGTCAACATTTGTGGGATTTCACGATGTGGCTAAAGACCTGCTGTCATTAGGGCAATTTACAAGCTCCAACACACCACAGTTTATGGAAAGTTAGAGTGCTTTCACCTGCTAAATATGAATTTCAATTAGCTTTTTCTGGCGTAACTGATTGTTTTCAGATGGGGGAACAGAGACCAAAAGGTGTTTTCCCCTTGTTAAAACAGGGAACTGGCTGGCACAGCAGAGCCGGGGTGGCTCCCCAGTTTCACCCCGAGACCAGTCAAACACAACCAGCCCTGGAGGAAACTGGAGGCCCACGGAGTACTGCGGTCAGGGAGAGCCAGGCGCTGAAAACTTGTGGTCAGCTCACGACAAACAGTGGTCGGAATCTTAGACACTTTTAAAAAAAGAAGTCAGGAGTGAATTTAAAATATATTTTACTTTGATCCAGTCCTTCCAACCCTGCCCTATCCCGTAAACCCAAAACCCTCACATTCCATTCCAGAAGGTGTCAATTTAAAACCAAATATATTTTAAATTCAACCATCTGTGGGGAGGTCGAAAGGGACGAGGGATGGGATCTGGCTTTGACACAGGTGTTGGGGTGGAAGGTCAAGGGTCAAAAGGTAAAAAGGTCAGTAAGTCAGCCTATGGGGTCGTACCTATGACACTCTTGGCGAAGGAGGCCCGTTTGAGCGTAGCCAATCCCAGGTCTCCTATCTTGACGGAGCCAGTGGGGCCGGTGATGAAGATGTTGTCACACTTCAGGTCCCTGTGAATGATGGGAGGGGCCCGAGTGTGGAGGAAGTGGAGCCCCTTCAGGATCTGACGACACCAGCTACGCAGAACCTTGATCTTCATCACCTTGAACCGCTTCAGATACCTAGAACACATTAAGAACAAACCGTGATGAGACTGTGGGACGTTTCTAACCAGGGTTGTTTTGATATAGCCGATGAACCCGATGAACCGATCACTTTGAACTGCATCAGATACCGTACCTACAACACATTTAAATATTAATTTAGCCGGTAAAAGTTGTCATTATAAACGTGAGGTAAAGCGTTGAGAACAAATTAGCTTTTACAATATCAGAACAAGCAGTGGTGAGATGAGGTGTAGCACATTTCTATCAAGTGTTGTTTTGATATAGGTGATGAAAGTAGCCACCCTTTGCCTTGATGACAGCTTTGCACACTCTTGGCATTCTCTCAACCACAAAGAACACAGTGGTTGGAACCAAAAATCTCAAATTTGGACTCAAACCAAAGGACTTTAGTAGTGGCTTCTTTGCAGCAAATCGACCGCGAAGGCCTGATTCACGCAGTCTCCTGCTTCCTGTGAAGCAATTATTTGGGCTGCAATTTGAGGATGGTAACTCTAATGAACTTATCCTCTGCAGCAGAGGTAACTTTGGGTCTTCCTCTCCTGTGGCGGTCCTCATGAGAGACAGTTTCATCATAGCGCTTAACTTCTTAGGGAGCAGCTCCCGAGGTGACGGTTTTGGAGAGCCTGGCATGCCCAAAGTAAAATGCCTCCCACTCAGGCCCAGAAAATAGGATATGCACATAATTAGTACTATTGGATAGGAAACACTGAAGTTTCTAAGAGTGTTAAAATCTTGTCTGTGAGTATAACAGAACGGATATGGGAGGCAAAAACCCGAGGAATTTCTGTCCTGGAAAAAGTGATTGACACATTGCCTCATTTTGAACCCCTCCCTTATGAAAATGCCCATATAAGGGAGTATGAATGCAGTACCTATTGCTTCCACTGGATGTCAACAGTCTCTAGACACTGTTTTGATTCTATTTAGTTGCTTTAGATGGCAATAGAAGAAGAATTAGGAAGTTGTCACACAGAAGTCAACAGAAGAGAATGCGCGTTCCCGGCTTGCGCGCGCTGTGGTTTTTTCCTTTCCTATCGCCCAGTTTATATTCCCGGTTGAAATATTATACAAAATATACATAAAAGCGTTCCTAAGGATACATTATCAATGATGTTTGATTGTTCTTGGACAAGTTTATAGGTATAGGTTGAAAGAATTCTTCACGTTTCAATGGGCGAGTGGACGCTGTATTTTCTTATCATAACGCACCAACCAAATGGAGATTTATGGATATAATAAATTACTTTTTCTAACAAAAGAACCATGGATTGTCTTCGTTGGACACTTGGAAAGCCATCAGCATATGTTCTTCAAAAGGTAACTGATTTGTTTTCGCTGTGAAATGTGTTTTTGTGAACCGTGATGGCTTATGAACTTATGGTAATGAAAAAATATTGGAGGTGCTACCCTCAAACAATCAAAATGTAGTGCTTTCGCCGTAAAGCTTTTTTGAAATCTGACAACGCTGTGATATTGCCAAGAAGCAGAGCTTTTGATGACTATGCAACACTTGTATATTGATGAATGTTTAATAATTCAACTTTTGGATTTGGCGCCTTGCATTTCACCGGGTAGTGTCGGGAGTGGGGCGCTAGCGCACCACTGCTCCTTAAGAAGTTACGTTTTTGATCCACACAGGATACAGCAAGACCCGGAGCCCGGGAGAGGGTCTCTTTTTTTAACTATTATTTTTAATAAACACCTTTGAAACTGAGCTAATCCTACTCTGTCCGTGTCTGATCTGTGTAAATGTTTTGATGCAACCGCGTGGTCTGCCGCAGTATATATAAACTCAGCAAAAAAATAAACATTGTCGCACTGTCAACTATATTTTGTTTATTTTCAAACTTAACGTGTAAATATTTGTATGAACATAAGATTTAACAACTGAACAAGTTCCACAGACATGTGACTAACAGAAATTGAATAATGTGTCCCTGAACAAAGGGGGGGTCAAAATGAAAAGTAGCAGTCAGTATCTGGTGTGGCCACCAACTGCATTAAGTACTGCAGTGTCCACATGGACTGCACCAGATTTGCCAGTTCTTGATGTGAGATGTTACCCCACTCTTCCACCAAGGCACCTGCAAGTTCCCGGACATTTCTGGGGGAATGGCCCTAGCCCTCACCCTCCGATCCAAAAGGTCCCAGACGAGCTCAATGGGAATGAGATCCGGGCTCTTCGCTGGCCATGGCAGAACACTGACATTCCTGTCTTGCAGGAAATCACACACAGAACGAGCAGTATGGCTGGTGGCATTGTCATGCTGGAGGGTTAAGTCAGGATGAGCTTGCAGGAAGGGTACCACATGAGGGAGGAGGATGTCTTCCCTGTAACACACAGCGTTGAGATTGCCTGCAATGACAACAAGCTCAGTCTGATGATGCTGTGACACACCGCCCCAGACCATGATGGATCCTCCACCTCCAAATCGATCCCGCTCCAGAGTATAGGCCTCGGTGTAACGCTCATTCCTACGACGATAAATGCGAATCCGACCATCACCCCTGGTGAGACAAAACCGCGACTTATCAGTGAAGAGCACTTTCTGCCAGTCCTGTCTGGTCCAGCAACGGTGGGTTTGTGCCCATAGGCGACGTTGTTGCCGGTGATGTCTGGTGAGGACCTGCCTTACAACAGGCCTACAAGCCCTCAGTCCAGCCTCTCTCAGCCTATTGCGGACAGTCTGAGCACTGATGGAGGGATTGTGCGTTCCTGGTGTAACTCGGGCAGTTGTTGTTGCCATCCTGTACCTGTCCCGCAGGTGTGATGTTCGGATGTACCGATCCTGTGCAGGTGTTGTTACACGTGGTCTGCCACTACGAGGACGATCAGCTGTCCGTCCCGTCTCCCTGTAGCGCTGTCTTAGGCGTCTTACAGTACGGCCATTGCAATTTATTGCCCTAGCCACATCTGCAGTCCTCATGCCTCCTTGCATCATGCCTAAGGCACGTTCACGCAGATGAGCAGGGACTCTGGGCATCTTTCTTTTGGTGTTTTTCAGAGTCAGTAGAAAGGCCTCTTTAGTGTCCTAAGTTTTCATAACTGTGACCTTAATTGCCTACCGTCTGTAGGCTGTTAGTGTCTTAACAACCATTCCACAGGTGCATGTTCATTAATGAAGATCTGTGAAGTTATTTGGATTTTTACGAATTATCTTACAAAGACAGTTTCTTTTTTTGCTGAGTTCATATTTGGGCTTGTGTAAAATGGGTCTGTATGAATGCATACAGTATCTGACAGAATATGAATGCATGAATCTGTTACCGGTTTGGTTTTGGGGGCCCTCACTCTAACTTAAGGTGTGTGTGTGTGATGTGAAATGTGTGCACAGCGTGTGGTTAAGTGCCTGTGTTTGCATGTGTACTCTGTGTGTGTACTCTGTGTGTGTGTACTCTGTGTGTGTGTACTCTGTGTGTGTGTACTCTGTGTGTGTGTGTGTGTGTGTGTGTGTGTGAGTACGAACTGTGCATGTTATTTGGATTTTAACCAATTATCTTTGAAAGACAGGGTCCTGAAAAGGGACGTTTCTTTTTTTGAGTTTATATATATTACACATACCTAATACTATATCAGGTTTTAGTTGTTTAAGTTTACACTGAAAACGTTTCTCCATCCAGAAATGTATTTCTAAAAACACTGTTTGGACTTAGCAGGCCCAAAAATCTCTTAGGCGACCCGCCCTAGGATTTAAATGGCAGACAAAGCCCTGGTGTGTAAAGGTTCACCTGTATTTAGACAACATGTGTGTATCTGGATCAGTACCCGGAGTGCCAGACCTCGGTGTCACCGTTTGTCTTTCTGCACTGGGCTCAGGCTCCCATGTTGAAACCCCCCTGCATGGCTGTGTGGGTGTTGATGATAACCACGTGGACCCAGTCTGCCGCCCTGCCACCCCACCCAGCCATGTGCCAGGCTAGCTGGCCCTGCTGAGAGTATGGCACAGCTCCTGGTACTGTAGTATGACCTAGTGAGACTAACAGCCAGGCAGGCCCAGACAGGGGACTTAGTTGTTTGTGTCTCCCTGGTCTTGGCCCAGACAAGTACGGCTGCTAGGAGAGAGGGCTGTATGCAAGATGCTGCCAACGAAACCAAGTCCAGGGGCAATATACTGTACCACATGGAGAAGAACATCCACACAATCCTCAAATGGGACTTTTCCATCCATCTTCTTCCAACAGTTAATATTTTCTTCCATCAGCTTTAAAGATTCTGTTTTTCCACACATTTAATTCAGAGCCATATACAAGTCTTGCTTCCATAACAGAGACAGTCTTACAGGAAGTGGATAACGTAGGCCATGACAGTGTTACAGGAAGTGAATAATCTAGGCGATGACAGTGTTACAGGAAGTGGATAATGTAGGCCAAGACAGTGTTACAGGAAGTGGATAATCTAGGCCATGACAGTGTTACCGTCCCCATAGTGAAGGTACAGTAGTTTGGGACATAGCACACTGACTCTTCCACACGAGGGAGCTGCTGGTCTGGTCCAGAGTCCTGAGCTGCTCTGTCTGTCCTGTGCCCAGACAGACTAGCACCACATGGTCAGTACTGGTACCACACCACAGCAGATTGGACAGGCAGCCACACTGACACCCTCTCTTTTAGTCTTTGTCTGAATGCCTGTCTGTCGCTGTCTTTCTCTGTCTCTCTCCATCCTCACTGTCTGTCTCCCTCCCTCCCCCTCTCTTTGTCTGTCTCTCTCACTCTACCTCAGTCTCCCTCCCTCCCCCTCTCTTTCAAGAATGTGAGGAATCTGCAGCAGCAGCAGCTGGCAGGTGGGCAGCTCTCCCACAATGCATCGGTCCTATGGAAGGTGGGGTGGTGGGTGGCACGCAGTCCGTTGCCCATTTCTACTGTAGCCGTCTGCTCTACATTCAGGTTTTATTGTTACCACAGAGAACACTGGGCCAGACCCAACCCTGACTGGCCTGCTGCCCCCCTGTCCTGTCCACTGTTCCCTCTACATTGTCAGGGGTTTTGTAATGTGTGTCTGTGTGTGTGTCTGTGTGTGTGGGGCTCTAGTGTGCCAGACAGAGTGTAGACTAGCTAGCAGCAGGGAGGTAGGGAGATGGACATGCGTCCTGGGCATGGTGAAACAACACAACAGCATTCTGTTAAGAGGTACCATTCTGCTCTCAGGGCTCACGCACAGCTGTGAAGTGCTTATTATGGAACACTCAGAAAGCCCTATTGGACTAGCAGATGTGCCTACGCATAATATGAAGGTTATGGAACAAGGAAAAGGTTTAGTAGAAGGACAAAAGAGATTTCCTCTGACATTTTCATATCTCCGTAGGTGGCAGAGAACAACAGTAGGGGGGGATGAGACGGCAGAGGTTGACGACTGGAGAGGTGGACGTTCACCAAAATGTTTAGTGTGTGTGTGTGTGTGTGTGTGTGTGTGTGTGTGTGTGTGTGTGTAAAAGCGTACAAGCTTGTCAGTACTACTCACGTTTTGAGGGTGCCTGATGTCATCAGCTCTGTGACCAGCACGATGCACTTGGAGTTCTTTCCTTTGGAGGGAGACTCCCAGGAGTCGTAGAAGCGTACAATGTTATGGTGCTGCAGACCCTTCAACATCTCAGCCTCCTCCTTGAACCTCTGACGCTCCGTCTTAGACAGCTTACGATCCTGTAGGAGAGAGCAGGAGAAAAATCTATCAATCAATAGATTTCACATTCCATTTCCAGTTGTTAAAGGGCCTCATTGCCGAAATCCCGAGGTATCCCTTTAACAGCACCAACCCTCTCGGCCACAAAAATATTTCTAAACCACAAACATGGAATCTCCATAAAACAAGTCAAACCTCACACACTGGATTCACATAAAAGCAAGACAGAGGAGAGAAAGAAAAAGGTTAGGGAGGTGGAGGGTGTTAGAAGGCCAGTGGAGAGTCCCCGTGTGGCCCTGCCCTGGCCTGTAGCGGTGAGTCACCCACAGTCACCTCCCCCTGGCCAGATTGGCTTGGCACAACATTGCGTCATCTTTTCTTTTCCACATACACAGGCAGGCAGAGCGAAAGAGAGAGATAGGGTGGGAGGAGGCCCTATCGGTCCACAAACCTAGTCATTAATCATCCTCATTCCTTCCTGGTCAGATGTATTATACCAAAAGCAGACAGGGTTCAGCCTTTAGTTTCACGAAAAAGGTCAGAGACATTATTTGTTTCATTATGACCTTATTTTCCAGCCCAGAGAAACAAAAAGTCTACTTCCGTTGAGGATATTATAGTTTTAATCCACTGATGGGGGTTAGGATGGTGCTGCTCTGAAATCTGCACCTGGGGCATTACATGAGGATGGATTAGAACAATGCCTGGTGAAAGCACTAAAGCAATTGTATTTCCGGGGATTTTAGTTTTGGCATTAGCAGTGATTTTGTCCTTTTAGCTGGCAGAGGCAGGCATTACTAGCCTGGGTCTCTAGAGAATCTGTCAGCATCACAGTCTACTCTACAGAAGAAACAAAGTGTATCTGTGCCAGTATCTGTCTGTGTGGGTCTTTCACCTGCGCAGCCATAAAGCCCATGTCAGTTCAAGCCACCCAAATCCATCTAGCACCAGCAGGAGGACCCTCAATGTCACCAAAGCACAGATGCAACTCATTAAGCCAAGCCATTAGCAGGTTTCAGAGGGATCAGGTTTTGTGTATGGAAACACAGCAGGGAAGACGGGTCTGAGAACACACTCAGCCCAGATGAGGCCATTAGACATGAAGCAGCTCTAACGAGGATCAGGGGTCTATGGGCCATATACACATAAGCTTTGGAAAGACGGACATGGAAATACATTTTCCACCTGCATACTATCGATATTATTAAAGGGACATTTCAAAACTGATCAGCTTCATATTTACCATATTCAGCACCACCCCAACATCAATCTGAAAATGGCACGTTTCTATGTTTTGTAGTAAAACAGATGGAGGAAGATGCAAATGCCTCCTAATAATTGGCAACAAAAAAAGAAAATGACCAGATGATGTCATTGGAAATACTTATCTTCCTCTGTCTGTTTTCCTACAAAACATAGAAACACAGCATTTTCACTCGGGATGCACGACATATTGGTGAATATATCGGTATCGGCCGATGTCTAGTTTAACGCCGATGTGCAAAACCGATGTCAAAGCTGACGTTCATACCTATATAACGTAGGTACATGACGAAAGGACACCACGTAACATTTTGCGCTATACGTGCAGCACAGCATTCCTAACCTAGCCCACAATGTCTGCTGTGTGGATCAAGCAGTCAACAAGTCCAGCAGTCATTTGAAAGAGAAACTAAATTTCAGCGAAACAACTCAAAGGCGAAATCCATTAAAGCTAAAATAATGGAATTCATTGCCCTTGACAATCAACCGTTCTCTGTCGTGGGTGATGTTGGCTTTTGCCGACTGGTTGAGCACCGGTACACACTACCAAGTGTGCCATCAGATGTTGCCCTACCGGAGTTAAACAGTAAAAGAGTCACTGCTATTAGCTTCACGACATACATACTATGGAATGCCGTTTGGGTCTTCGAGTGTCAAAAAAGATACAGTAGCACTGTCAAAGCTGTACAAAAAAAGTCTGCAAACAAGCAAACACCGGCCACGAACAATGTGTTTTCAATACCGCGTTGGTAATAAAGCATAATTTGTTCGACCGCAACTTCTGGGGTAGCTAGCTTTAGCTTGGTATCTAGCTAGCACCAATACAACCAGCCTGAAAACAATGACCAGTAGAAACTGCAGTCATTTTCAATATTCTTAGCAATGATTTAGGAATCCTTTAAGTATTAGCTAGGTTGCCACTTGTTGTTGTTGTTCGCTTAATGAAATTGAACTTCAGTTCATGAAAATAAATAGCTAGCCAGCTACTTAACCCTTTAGCCCAAAGCTAACGTTATAAGCAGCCAGCTAGCTTCATCTGGCTAGTGAGGCTCGACCTGACCGGGTTTTATGTGTTGTGAAGCTAGCCACAACAAGGATAAGGCACAATAGTGGAATGTGCAGTTTGCCTTCAAAATAAAAGTATGTCACTGACAGTGATGCAAATTAATACAAATAGCATAATTGTGCCATACTTTTATTTTGAAGGCTAAGTGCAAAGTCCACTATTGTGGCTAGCTTCACAGATGGGTCTGACCACCATTAATCAAATAAGAACGGTCTTATAAATTAGGGTTATTTTAAATGATGACACCTAGCTATATAGTTAGCTAGCTAACTAAAGCTACTGAAACAGATTGTCGTTTTGCTGTGTTTTTGGGGAAGAACATTGTTTGCATCCATGAGCTAGCTAGCTTTTTTATGACCATCACTGTAGGTGCGCGAGACAACTTTACCAGCATCATAGCATACGCATCAATGAATCATTGTGACATGAAATATGAGTGTAATCAATGTGTAATAACTACGTTTAAAAAAATTATGAATGCGTTAAATTATTATGTGACGTGCAGTCATATTCAGGTCCTGATTGGTCAACAAGTTTATTTGACACGTGTCAAATAGTGTTAAATTGTATATTTTTGACATGCAAAGACCCAAACGGCGTTCCATAGAATCCTGGTTGAGAATGAAACGACTCAACAAATGAACAACGAAACAGCACAGCAAGTAAGTGAAAGAAATAGGTTTAGATTATGTTTTACTGGTAACGGGGACATACGTAAATGCCCACAAAATAACTTTTTGGTCAGCGTGTGTGTGTGTGTAACCTTTATTTAACTAGGCAAGTCAGTTAAGAACAAATTCTTATTTACAATGACGGCCTACCCCGGCCAAACCCGGACGACGCTGGGCCAATTGTGCACAGCCCTATGGGACTCCCAATCACGGCCGGATGTGATACAGCCTGGATTTGAACCAGGGACTGTAGTGATGCCTCTTGCACTGAGATACAGTGCCTTAGACCGCTGCATCCATGTGTGTGTGTTAACTATCTGTGCTAAAATTGTAAATATCGGTATCGGCTTTTTTGAGCAAGGAATATTTCAGATATAGGTATCAGCCGAAAATGTCATATCAGTGCATCACTCATTTTCACATATGTTGAGGTGGTGCTGGACATTTCCCTTTAAAAGTCTTCTGTGCCAATTTTGCCAAATTCAAAATAAAACGTGGAACAAAAGAATTATAACAGCAAGAAATGTGCCATCCAGTCAAATTGAGAGAAAACTGAAGAGGAGGGTTTGCAATGCTTGTCATGTTGGTCTCTGCCACCTCTGTACTGTATGCCTCGTCTTCCTCCACCACACTGGCTAACCACAAGAGACACATTTAGCGCACTGCTGCTTAGAATACACAGGTGTTTGTTTGTGCATTGCAAACCACGACATGTGACCTGAATGTGGACTAGATTAAGCGCATGTGCAAAATAGCTCAGAATGCATGACCTCTTTAATGACATCACTAACACACACAGAATAGTTAGCTATAGGAGTGTGTCATCGGCCGGGTCACTGGGCTCTCCCGTGTTAAATTCAACGAGAGAGAGAGAGACTTAGTGGTAGCAAACCAGTTCCTCCCTGCTCTCCAAGTCACAAGGTGTCCTACTTCAGGTTTCACCAGTGACCACAAGGGCTAAGTTTAACAACATAAGACCACAGTGGAGAACCAGACCACAGCACACAGAGCAGCAAGTCAGACAGGTTCCTTCCTTCAACAAGGAAAGTAAACATGGAGCCAAAAGGTAGTGCTGTACATGATTCCAAGAAAATCCTACTGGGCTGGTCCCAGATCTGTTTTGTGCTGTCTTGCCAACTCCTGTGGTCATTGGCTAATGGCTATAGGCCCTGCAGCCCAAATTGATCTGGGAGCAGGCTAAATCCTGTGGTTCTCTGTGGCACGTGGAGCTCAGCGTGGAAGCTCTTTCATCTGTGTAATACACACCAACAGCCAGGCAAGTCAGGCTTCAGCCGGCCTGTTACACCTTCAGCTGCCCTCCGCATCACCCCAACACGCCTCACCCTGCACTCAGCCAGATGCTCTCAGTCAAACAATCAGACGCTTATCCCCTGGACCCGGGTTCATTTTCCACATAGAAAGTTTGTGTGTTGCAATCGCAAAACCCCGGCTCTCTCCTCCTCATGCCTTGCTATCTGTACTTTCTCCTCCTCCTTCCTTCCTCTTCCTCCACATAGAACGTTTGTGTTCCAACCCCCCGGCTCTCCTCCTCATGCCTTGCTATCTGTACTTTCTCCTCCTCCTGGTCATGGAGATAAACAAGCAGTTGGCCAGGCTCTCCATCCAGAAAACAACCCCTCTCCAGCCCAGAGGGAGCCAGATACAATAGAGGACCTGATCCCTGCCTCACCACTGGCTCAGACAAACAGCTAAACTCAGCCCCTCGTACATACTGAACCAACCTCCAATGAAAACAATCCTTCCAAAGCCCTCCAGTGTGTGTGTGTGTGTGTGTGTGTGTGTGAGAGAAGAGGCGGATGGGCCAAATCCAAAATCGAATTGATATGCTTTGTATTTCTCTCTCACTCCTTTCTCTGTGGAAAATGATCCAATGTTATTCCCAGTCCTTAGGGACATCTCCAAGCCAAGCATCAGTGCCGTAATCTGGGCCCAGTTGTTTTCAGTTAGTGTGTGTGTGTGGAATGTGCATGCTTGTGTGTGTGTGTGGAATGTGTGTGTGCCAGGATATGAGAACAGAGAGTTGTGTGGTATTACTGGCTAGAGCCAGGGCTGGGCCTGGAGGGCATTCATAAATTCCTTTTCCATTTCCACATATCAAATATTAATACAGATGGGGAAATGGCTGGAAGGCTGGGATCAGAGTGCCTTGTCACCATTTCCAAGGATTTGTGGTGGTCAGGATTACTGGCAGGGCAGGCAGTGAGTGGTGCTGTATGGACCATAGAAATATAATTAGTAGAATGGTCAAAGCCTAGAAATAGAATTAGTAGAATGGTCAAAGCCTCTCCAGACCACGGATATTTGACTGGAATAGGAATGTCCGTTGTAGTAAGTCCATTTCTACGTCTATGTACAGTACGCCCACTCCCAGTCAAGGTTATTGTGGCAGCATAGGGAGAAAGCACTCTCAGAAGGCAATGGGTTAATGGGTTCAACCAAGAGATATTGTTCAATCAATTCAGAGCACTATATCCATTATATGACTGACAGTGAGATGACAGATGGAGGGGAAAACAGGATGGGTGAGGCCATCAAAGCTCACCCACCAGACCGGTCAGAGTCGTATCAAACTAAGCAATACAGGACAATAGTAGAATAGACAAGAGCAAAGAGTCACTCGGATGACAAATCACTTGGTGACTTGTAGATATGAACACAGAGATATGCAAGTCAAATGAAAGCAGAGCTGCAGTGAGTGACTTAGTATTCTGGCAGCAGGTTTCCAACGCCACTGGAAAGATCAAAGACACACTGATAAGAAGGAGACCATATCAGGCTCACGGAGCGTGTGTGTGTGTGTGTGTGTGAACCAGTATCTGAAAGAACACTAGCACTCATCCCCATCCAGTGCAACATGTGCAACCCTCTGCAACCACAGTGCATTCTTCCATCACATGTACAGCTGATTCTCAAGATCTTGCACACTAATGAGATGCTGTTGAGTCCACACTACTGCACTGTCTGAGCCAAGGACTACATGCTTTCTGGTAACTTCTGATTACAATACTGGGTGGGGTGAATATATTTTAAATGACATACATTATTTTTTGTTAGCTAGTAAATAGTAGCCTACAGCAAAGTGTGTTTAAATCATTTCTAACTTGTTAACAATTTCTGCTAGTTAGTTTTTTCTACCATGTGGGGTTTAGCTTTCTTGAGCCTGCTAACTGAGTGTTAATTTACCTGTTTCCATACGTTTCATTTTAAAACATTTATCTTACAAAGGAGTCGTTTAATCCTACTGTTAAACTACTTCGCTGTACGTGGAATTGTATATATATATTTTTTTTACTATATACCCATTAATTCCCACGGAAAGTTTCCACCTCTGAATATTAGGTTGCCATTTGGGGCTCAGTATGGGAGAGCCTACTACCCAGGGAGTGAGGAGGAGATATCTCCCGGATTAGTACAGGCCTCACTCTAATCCAATGGACATTCTCCCAGCACACTGACAGATAAGGAGGGATGTGGGAACTGGCTGGCTGGCTCTGTGTCTCTCTACTGTACTACTACAGACAGTAACAGGCTGTGTCTCTCTCTACTGTAATACTACAGACAGTAACAGGCTGTGTCTCTCTCTCTCTCTACTGTACTACTACAGACAGTAACAGGCTGTGTGTCTCTCTACTGTAATACTACAGACAGTAACAGGCTCTGTGTCTCTCTACTGTAATACTACAGACAGTAACAGGCTCTGTGTCTCTCTACTGTAATACTACAGACAGTAACAGGCTCTGTGTCTCTCTACTGTACTACTACAGACAGTAACAGGCTCTGTCTCTCTACTGTACTACTACAGACAGTAACAGTCTGTCTACTGTAATACTACAGACAGTAACAGGCTGTGTGTCTCTCTCTACTGTACTACTACAGACAGTAACAGGCTGTGTGTCTCTCTCTACTGTAATACTACAGACAGTAACAGGCTGTGTGTCTCTCTACTGTACTACTACAGACAGTAACAGGCTGTGTCTCTCTCTACTGTACTACTACAGACAGTAACAGGCTGTGTGTCTCTACTGTAATACTACAGACAGTAACAGGCTGTGTCTCGCTCTACTGTAGTACTACAGACAGTAAGTCTGTGTGTCTCTCTCTACTGTAATACCACAGACAGTAACACAGCCGCTCACTCCGGTTCATCTCCATCTGCAGCTCAGAGCTGCCAGACAGACAGACGGCTATCATTAAGAGATCAAGGAAGTCTGGCTGTCTTAAAGGACTGCCAGACTGACAGGCTGTGCCTTGGAGAAGTAGCCCAAAATACTTGAGAATACAACATTTCACCTACTTCTATTTCTGAGAAGAAGAGGTCGAACCAACCATCTCTGTGCTATCGCTTTCAGTTTAAACTGAGCCAAGACGAACCCCCGAGATGAGAGACAACATATGGACAATCTGTCAAGCTAACATCCCACTTGTCAACGTCGACAGTCTGTCAAGCTAACATCCCACTTGTCAACGTCGACAGTCTGTCAAGCTAACACCCCACCTGTCAACGTCGACAGTCTGTCAAGCTAACACCCCACCTGTCAACGTCGACAGTCTGTCAAGCGAACACCCCACCTGTCAACGTCGACAGTCTGTCAAGCTAACACCCCACCTGTCAACGTCGACAGTCTGTCAAGCGAACACCCCACCTGTCAACGTTGACAGTCTGTCAAGCTAACATCCCACCTGTCAACGTTGACAGTCTGTCAAGCTAACACCCCACCTGTCAACGTCGACAGTCTGTCAAGCTAACACCCCACCTGTCAACGTCTGAAGGAAACCAAACTCCCCATTGAGAGAACAACGGTGCAATGGGGGCTGGAAAATGATCTCTAGAGACATACTGTATGAGAGGGGAGCGCAGCAGGAGAGGAGGTTAGTGCGGGTACACACACACTATGTGTGTCTGCCTGCCTCTACACAGGGGAACTTCCCCAAAAAGTTGACTCTACTTACAGAGGCCCAGCTGGACCTAATACAGCAGCAAATGCAGAACTGACTGGATCCATTTAGCAGTAGGCCTATATACAGGGCCTTGTGAAGAGCACAGCCCCGGTACAGAGAGAGTTAGTTTCTGCCTGCGAGGCCTCTGTGGTAATGCTTTCACATCTGTGCAGGGCTGTGCGGACACACACACACACACACACACACACATACACACACACAGCCAGCTAAAGCTGCAGAGTAAAAGCCCAGGCCTAGAGCTGGCAGGAGGCCATGGGTTTCCAGGAACAGACTATCCATCCAGTGTGTGTGACAGTGTGGTGTGACAATGCATTCTCTAAAATGTTCACACGTTTTGAAAAGGTAAAATCCTGTCATTGAGCCCATATGTTCTTCACAGGGAACGGTTTATCCCGCCGGCACAGCAGAGGGTGCAGGCTTTTGAATAGTGTGTGTGTGTTGAGAGACCGAGCCCACTAGGAATACCATTCACACCAGTGGCCCAATTAAAATTAAGACTTCACAAAAATGCAAAAAAGGGACGCCAGTCTAAGTCTGATACACAGGGTTGTTTCTAAAAATACACAGAGAAACTCGCAAAAAGTGCAACACACACACACACTATGTAAATCACCACATAAATCTCCCACAGTGGGTTGACAGTGTTTTCCTTTTCCCCTCTCTGTTCCTGTTGAACCAAAACAAGAGGAACTGAACCTGTATTACTGTCTCTAGCTGGCAGCTACCTGTGTCTGTCAAAACCCCTCACCACTGTTAAATATGAATGTCGCTCATGGTTGCCTTGACTACATGATATAGCCTAGAGCATTGGTTCCCAACCTGGGGTCCGCGCCCCCCTCAGGGGGGCGCCAGAGTTCACAGGGGGGGCGCGAGAGCGGATATGCTTTGAGGTGAATAAAGATGCATAAAATGTTCCACTAATAATTTTATATAAAACATTTTTTCAAAGTTTAAAAAATCATATGCTTACAATGCCAAGATAAGGCAGTCAAAAATGATCTCTTATATAAAATAATTATTTAAATTTTCTTGCACACGGTCACTTGCTCAATGTGCTTGTTGTCATCATAACGGCAAAATCAAAAGGAAAATGGCAGAGAAAGCGTAAATGCGGTGATTCTTCATCAGAGGCGAAGAAAAAGTTAAGACACTATGACAAAACCTACATACATTTTGGTTTTATTGAAGGCCAAGACAAGTCTCGGCCAGAATGTGTCTTTGTGGTGAAAAACTGGCAAACGACAGCATGAAACCAAGCAAAATGAAAAGACACCAGGAAACGAAGCATCCAGAGACAATCGGCAAAGATAAGGAATTCTTAGAGAGAAAAAAAGATGGCTCTGTCAAAAGATTGACAGACATCAGAACAGTATTCGAAAGAGCAGGTAGTGATTTACAGAAGGCCACTAAAGTTTCCTTTGAGTGTTCGCTGTTGATTGCCAAGGCAAAAAGCCGCATAATATTGGAGAGGAGTTAATCAAACCCGCCTGCATTAAAATAGTGGAGGGACTATGTGGCCCTAAGCAGCTGAAAAGGTTAAATCTGTCCCACTTTCTAACAACACTGTTAAAGACAGAATTGATAAAATGGCAGAAAACTGCAAAAAACAGTTGCATGAAAAGCTTAGAGAAGTCCAATTTGCTATACAGCTGGATGAAACGACCACAGTAGCGGGAGAGTCTGTGCTTATCGATATGTACAGTATGTGGACGGAGATGAGTTGAAACGGGACATACTTATGTCTACCAATTTACCAACAACAACTACAGGTCAGGATATTTTTATGGCTGTTGATTCTTACCTCACATCGCACAATTTGCCCTACACAAATATCGCCGCTTGCTGCACGGATGGAGCTGCGGCGATGATGGGTAGAAATAAAGGGATTTAACAGCCGTTTGATGGAAAAGGCTCCAGACTGTGTAATTTTCCACTGTATGATACATCGCCAGGCACTCGCCAGTAAAAACTGTCCAGAGACCTTGGTGACACACTGGCAACAGTTGTAAAAGTCGTCAACTTCATTAAAGCTCGCCCTACCAACCAGAGATTATTTGCACAACTGTGTGAGGATGAAGCGCACCAAACTCTACTGCTACACACAGAGGTGCGCTGGCTTTCGCGTGGCAAAGTGCTTGTGCGCTTTCTAGAACTGCAGGATAAAATCCTGGAATTTCTGCGAAATCAAAACACACTGTTGGAGCAGCTGACTGATGTGTTCTGGATCAAAACCGCATACCTTGCTGACATATTCACTCTTTATAATGAGACCAACAAGAGACTGCAGGGCTCTGAGTCAAACATCTTGAAGTGCAAAGAAGCAATCGATGCTTTTATGCGCAAGCTGGAGTACAGGGCTGGAAAAAATGTCACAGGGGCATTTACAACACTTTCCACTGCTGCTTCAACATTCTGGGGGTACCGTGAGTGCATCTTTGCGCGCCGAGTTTTGCCGTCACATGACTTCGCTACAGGAGGAATTAAAGTCCGCTTTGCGGATGTTGACGCATTATCCAAGGAGTCGTGGGTTATGGATCCCTTCACATCCAGGCTTGAAGATGTGGAATACCTTGGCTGTGAAGATGAGCTCGCTGAACTACAAACTGATTCACTGTCAAAAAGTACTTCCAGGAGAATGGATTCAAAAGGCTTTGGATAGCCAGGGGACCTGTTGTCGCACCTAAACTCGCAAACTATGCCATTACAAAGATCATTCTTCCTTTCAGTACCACCTACCTCTCTGAGACAGCCTTCAGTGCCCTTGTGGCTATAAAAACAAAGTCACGCAACAGACTGGAAGTCCACAGCGATTTTAGACTGGCTGTCACTGGCATTACACCTGACATTCCATCACTAGTCAAAGGCATGCAAGCCCAAGGTGGACATTAGCGTTATGTGTTTACGCTGACGTTATGATTAGCCTTGTAAAAATAAGGATCTGTGCATGCATGCATGTAAGTACATACAGCATTCTACCGTTCATATTTAACATTACGTTCATAACATTCAGTATTCTATGTTTATACACAAAATCCTGAAAAAGAAACAACTGCGTTTTACTAGTTGTGTAAAAATGAAAATATTAGGCTAAAAGGAAACATTTGAAGTTGGAAACATTTGAAGTTGGAAGGAACATTTCCTGTGTATTCATGTAATAAAATGTCATTAAAACTTAAAACTAAATTTAGTTACTATATACAGTGTGTGTGTGTGTGTGTGTGCATAGCATTAATATTATATATATATATATATATATATAAATAGATAGATAGATATAGATAGATGGGGGCACGGATTTTTAAATATGTACATAGGGGGGGCCCCAAGGAAAAAGGTTGGGAACCACTGGCCTAGAGTGTGAAGAAACTACCATGTTTGGAAGTCATGAGTTTTATCAGTCTCACACACACACAAAATGGGGCCTCAATGGAAACAGCCATGCCTCGAAGAGTGGAGAATACTGCAGACCAATTAAGCAATCCTCAGAGGAAGCAGGCGATGACAGAAAGTCACGTCCCAAATGGCAACCTATTCCCTATATAGTGCACTACTTGTGCACCAAATGGCTTGGTTAAAAAAATTTGTTTAAAAAAATTATGAAGATTTTGGTTTCAATATTCTTTTTGATGACATTAAATGCACTACGCATTATGTGGGTTGAATACATATCTGGCATTACTCATTTGTATATACTGTATTCTATACTATCTACTGTATCTTAGCCTACGCCGCACTGACAATGCTCATCCATATATTTAGATATAGATATATGTGTGTATTAGGTAGTTGTTGTGGAATTGCTAGATATGACTTGTTAGATATTGCTGCACTGTCAGAACTAGAAGCACAAGCATTTCACTACATCCGCAATAACATCTGCTAAACACGTGTATGTGGCCAATACAATGGGACTTGATTCAATTCCTTTTATTTGATGACTATTATTTAGTCCCCGCCTCCATAGAGCCCCCGTCTGACTAAATCACTATTAGTAGTTCAATGTAAATGAAGCAGGGGTTCCCCAAACTCGGTCCTGGGGACCCCAAGAGGTGGGACCCCAAGAGGTGGGACCCCAAGAGGTGGGAGACCAAGAGGTGGGACCAAGAGGTGCACCTTTGGTTATTTGCCCACATCTTGATGATTAGTTGATTATTTGAATCAGCGAGGGCAAAAAAACTAAAATCCCAATACCTCAAAGAAACTTCTCTCTATGGATCCTCTCCTGATCGCTCATTCCTGTCTCTTACATAGCAGGCGTACAGGAAACAGACCGGAAAAGTAGCCGTGCAATGAATTATGGTCATTGTAGTTAATTATCCAATTCTGAGCTAAACTATGTAGAATATTGGCCTGTTGGAAACAACTCCCTACACAGGTTGGGAAATTAACTTGTTTGTCCACTAGCCAATGTCACTCAGATTTTTTTACCAGCTAAAATATTATTCCCCCGTATAATACACCAAAACTCCCCCAAAACAGACGAGCATGCTTTCTAATCTTTCTAAAACAAGTATTACTAGTAAGAAGTAGTTCGGTAGATTGCTACATTTCACAACGTTTTAGTGACCTGCGTCTTTTAACCTATGTTAAAATAATCATTTAGATACAATAGTAAAAACAGATCTACAACTGAACACAAAGTTGAGTGTTTTAATGATAAGAAATGACAAAAAATTGACGAATAAAGGTTTTGCGAGTGATCAGTGCTCAAATCAAGCACAATCATTAGGTGAGAAAAATATTCAGCTGCTCTTTTAAGGGAAGGGCTGTTACCGTGGTAACTTGGGCACCTGCTTGTCTGTGAAAACATCTCTGCCTGCTTTGTCTTCCTAGCAGCAGACAGGTGCAGCCAAGTCAAACTAACATTGAAAAACAACCTAGGGTGTGAACAAAACCATGTAACAGGCTAAGAAACACGAGGACAAAGTCAGCGTTTAGTAGCCTTTCTTGTCAATTCGACTAACTTCTACATGTGGGCTTCAGTTCGGATTTTCTATGTTTTTTCAAATACTCCGTGTCACCAAGATGGCTGGTGAAATAGACATTCTTGGCGGGTGTTAATTTCCAACCCTGTCCCTACTACATTGCACAGTTCGGGCATGATCATTTACCTCTAGAGAAACCGAGTCCAATGAAAATGTGTGCAATGAGCTCACAAAATAAAAAATAACAAACAAAATGGAATTCAAATAATTGAACCAACGGTGGCAAATGAGTTGTTTAAAAACCTAGATTTCGATTAATCCCTCAGCACTACGAGTCAAAAGCAGTGCACGACATAGGGAACACGGTGCCATTCAGACATCCTGAACGTTGCCTGGGAACCTGGACCACCAGGACTGTTAATGGTTATGTAGCTCAGCCCACATTAACTGCACTGAGGAGAGGCAGGCTGGTTTATCAGCTTATCTGGCTCCACTGATGATGCTGATGAATAAATGTATGTGTGTCTGTTGTGTTTTCCCCCTGATGGACAGGAAGGCTCAGGGTTGGTCATGTGACTAGCTGACTGAAAGCCTACCACTATTTCCCAGCAGCACTTAGTAATGCAATGCCCCCATGACCAATCCCCTGTACCATCCAAACCAGTATGAACCCTTCCCCCTCCCTCTGGGCAGAAAGATATTGCATTTGTAGGCGCGTGTTTGTTTGAGAGTGGAGACATGAAAAGGGGAGAGTAGGAGAATTGGGAGTCTTATGAAGTTATGAACAGGAAGAGGATGAGGGATCTCGTTCGTTCTAGAGATTCAGACAATGCTGGTTTTCGTGACTGGTTGGGTTATGAGGCTAGACTCCCTCTCCATTGCATCTGCTGCAGACATTATAAGAGACTCTTGTCAACTCTCGTTAACTTTTTTTCCTGTTCCGTTTTCAGGGCAGTTCAAATAGAGGAAAATCTGTTCTAGCAGCAGTAACAGTTCTAGGTCTGTCTCGGCTATTTCTGGAACTAGGCAACAATGATGGAAACAGGAGGGCTGTGTTCCAAATGGCCTAAAGTTCAGATCATTGGCTCAAATAACTCCTTATAGACCTAGTTTGTTATTTACCAAAGGAGGGCGGACAACCTTTTCAAATGACCGACTATGACTTTTTGACAAAACTAGCTTAGTCAGTTCAGACTTGGTCAACTGCCTAGTCATATAAGCTGGCCTATTTCCCCTTCAGTCTTTTTGTCAGTTCATGTGGACGTAAGTCCTAAAAAGTAGTGCCATTGGGTCAGTAAAAGATGGTGCCCAACGGTCTACAGTTAAAGGCAAGTGAAAAGGTCCACTGTGTAGGAATGGGTCCCTATTCCCTATATAGTGCACTACCATTTATTGACCATAGCCCTATGCAGGGCTCCCTTGCAAAAGAGAACTTGGTCTCAAAATAGAACTCCCTGTTAAAATAAAAGGTTAAATATGGGCCATGGTCCAAAGTAGTGCACTATGTAGGGAATCGGGTGCAATTTGGAACACACAGTTGGTGTGTACAGTGCTGTCTTTAGACCTGGGTCTCTCTGGTTGGTGCTCTCCTGCAGAGCTCACAAACCTCCAACCCCTCAGATCAGCCAGTCACGGTTGAGGATCGAGGGGGTTTGAAAGGAGAAGACAGAGGAAATGAAGAAATGAGAATTTGCAAGCAGAACAAGCAGCAGCAGGACATCTGCTTAGAATAAGAGTTACTAGAGAAGAGCTAGTAAATGCAAAGTGGACATAGAACCTACTGTAACTTTCCAAAAAGGGATTCTTAGAACTCTATAAACAGACACTTCAACAGTGGCTTCCAACTAGGGAAGGACACTTGGGGGCTCGTTGTCTTTTTCTTTTCTTTCTGCAGGGGCAAGATTCCCGTCAATCAGCACTTCACAGATTGCCGTAACTAAGGCCATGTGGGTCCCAAACCCCAAACTACATGTGGTTGCAATTCAGTCATCCTGCCCCCAGGGGGGGCCCCCCCAATGTGGTGCCTCTTGCCTACCAAACGGTTACATAACGTATACTTCCTCAATGTCTGCATCCTAAATGGAACCACGTGGGGAAAGTTGTGCACTATGTAGGGAATAGGGCACCATGTGGAACACAGCCCACGTATTTCAGGAGTAGGACGGATCATCTCCATCGGTGTTGTTTTTAAAGCCTTTTCAGAGAAGCTGGCTAGGATTAGAGGCAGCTCCCGAGTGGCGCAGCAGTCTAAGGCACTGCATCTCAGTGCTAGAGGAGTCACTACAGACCCTGGTTCGATTCCAGGCTGTATCACAACCGGCCCTGATTGGGAGTCCCATAGGGCGGCGCACAACTGGCCCAGTGTCGTCCGGGGTAGGCCGTCATTGTAAGTAAGAATTTGTTCTTAACTGACGTGCCTAGTTAAATAAAATACATGTAAAAAATAAACTGTGATTGATGAAGGGGATGTCAGGGAACAGAGGGGCTCACTGTGCAGCTGTCTCAAGTCACTCAGTGCTGCTTTGAGAGACGGGTTCAGGCTAGAGCTGGGCGATATGGACAAAAATCCATACCGGGATAAATTGGCTGAATGGATGCGAAAACGATAATGTGCACCACAGTTTTTTTCATTAGCATTAAACTACTAGTTTGATTAACAACAGCCACCCATATTAGCAAACGCATTTCATTTCAAACTACACATTCCTCTAGTATAGGCTACTTATCGTAATGAACACCATCAGCAAAACGCCTGTGGTAAGTGGTCAGTGTGGTCGGTGGATTGTCCCAGCTCTAGTTCAGGGGTCCTCATAACATGAAAACCAGTCCATTAGGGTCTAGCAGCAGCCTGAGTAGCAACAGCAGAATACAAATCCATACAAAATAAAATCAGCAAAATATTCAGTAAGCTTGCAGCTGCTGAATCAGAGAGAAAATGCAATGAATTTATTCAGAGCCTCCATAACAGATGAGTCACGACTGACTTGCCAATTTTCCGACAGACCACACACACACACACACACACACACACACACAACTATTAGACCTGGGATGTCTCCGGGAGGTGTTCTAAACCCTTTATAGTGCACTACCTCTGACCAGGGAACCAGAAGGTTCTAGACAAAGTTGTTCACAATATAGGGAATAGGATGCGATTTGGGATTTAGCCTCCCTCCCTCCTCCTCCTGGGTAGACCTGACCGCCACAGCCCGATCGAGGCCACATAACGTCCGCCCAGAACTCTGGGGCTGTCCACTAACTCTTAGCATAATTCAACAAAGCTCTTCAGCCCCGGATACCGTCCCAAATGGCACTCTATTCCCTATATAGTTCACTACCTTTGCCCAGGGCCCAGAGAGCTCTAATCAAAAGAAGTGCACTTTATGGGGAATGGAGTTGCATTTGGGTCACAGAACTGATATCACCAGTGTTTACAGTTTCAAAGTGCCTCCATCCTCAGAAGCTATTTGCATCAATTAGAGACCGAGAGTTGCCATGGTAATGAGCTTTAGCTCCGACTCAGTCCCAAATCGCTCACTATGTCCTATGTAGTGCACTACTTTTAAGCAGTCAAAAGTAGTGCACTATATGGGAACTAGTGTGCCATTTGGGCCGCAGACAGAGACTCACCCAGAGACTCACCCTGTTTTATGAGTGTCTGAGTATCTGCCCTCATATCCAGGCGCCGCACATTTGCAAATCCTAGTCCGCAGCGACTTAACCAAAGAGTGGTTCCATGTTACCAGTGCAAAGCATCCTTGGCAATCCTCTTTAAAATAAATAAATACTACTTGCTAGAGTGCAAAGATAGCACTATAGGGCTATAAATAACTTCCCTGAAGAGAAGAGGCTAACAGGGGAAGAATTCCAAAAGGCAGCCTAAGCCACAATAAGGCCCATTTTTAACATTGTGCTTTGAACATGATCTATGGTGTGTGTGTCTGAGACACACTGGATGCATCCCAAATGGCACTCTAGCCCCTACATAGTGCACTACTTTTGACCAGGGTCCATAGGGCTCTGATCTAAAGTAGTGTACTAAGTAGGAAATACAGAGCCATTTGGGACGCAAGCCAGTGTGTTGCAGGGTCTGAGTGTATCTGGGTCAGGGCATAAACAAGGCGTCCTCAGTGTGAATGCATTCCAAATAGGACCCTATTCCCTTTATAGTGCACTTCCAGAGTCCTGTGGGCATAAGTAGTGCACTACATAGGGAATAGGGTGCCGTTTAGAATGTAGCCAACAACAAGGCATCCTCAGTGCATGCTCCTGCCTGCCGCGGGGCACCATCCTGGGGGTCAGGAGGTCTGACGGATGAGCTGTTCCCTGGAGCTGAGGCGAACCAGTGTCACCCAGAGACAGACTCTATTGTTCCCCAAGACAGGCCTGGCCGACTGGAATGGAGGACCGGTGTCTCCACTCCACCTCTTCTCTCCTCCATCTCTCTGTCGGTCTGTCCCTCATCAGAAAGCGATAAAAAAAGACTGTCTCCCTCTCCACTCTGCTTCTCCTCTCAACAGGAGGAGAAAGAGGAGGAGGGATAACTGTGACATAAGTGACTATTTGTCCTGGGATAGATAAAGCAGCATATGGACTGACTCCGTATTCAGCAGCCAGAGATGAGTCTTTGCCTGTGACTGAATGAATCAAGCAGGGTTTACTCAACTCCCCACCAACAGGGACACTGAACTCAAGTGATAAAAAAATATATATAATAATAACTCTCCCTGTGAATTCAGACAGTGATCCTCATTTTGAAGGGAGACCATGTCTCCATCACAGTTCATCATTTCATTTGAAGGATTTGAAAGACAACTGTTAACAGGAAGCTTGAGAGACTGTATTCTTCATTGGAAAAGGTGACTACTGTGAGCCCTAAACCTGCCCATGGTCGAAGTCTCTCAAGCATCCTGTTAACAGTAAAGCCATCACCTGGCTGGTGAAACTTAGTAATGAGAACTTCCCAGAATAAAGCTGGGCTCTCCTCTGAATCCGTAACCTAACAATGAGTGGAAGCAATGGCTAATCTGTAATTTGCAGGAGAAAATCCATTGCACTCAAAGCTCCTCATTATCGCCCACTTCCATGTTAGAACATTGTTGTTCTGCAAAACTTGACAAGATGCCTCGAGATCCTAATGTGGCCTTGATACTAACAGCTTAGCTCCAACAATATCTCGCTTTGTGTCCAAATCACATTAAATTAGAGTAATTCAAAGATTTAACGATTAAGACGAGACGGATATTATTTTGGAATGACCCTTTAATTTTCCTGAGCTGTGTGCAATGGAAGGCAGACATTTCAATTTGACCCTAAATGGACAATGGAAGCTTTTGAACGTCACAAACTTGAAAGACGAGCAATGAGAGGACTCACTTGACGTGTAGCCTACAATTTCAATGCATAATGGTCAGTCAGGAGTCTTTCCAGGCTCTATATCTGGCCAATCCAATCATCAGCTTTAAAATAGAAAATCAGAGATCAAAGAGAGCGCTGGATGACATTTCCCCTTACGTCAGGCCTTCCAGACATTTTATAAACCGCTGAGCAAGACAAGGGATCACATGGGTCAAATGCACAACGGCCCAAAATGGCACCACCAGTTGCTGTTGAAAGCCCACTGAATTTCTATAGATGTTGGTAACTGACTGTATCCGGTTGGATGCACGTCATTGGTAAATACAGTAACTGGTCATCCAATCCAAGCGAGAATGTTTTCTCTATTCAATTGTTAGATGAGACAATAGTCCCCAAAAACACTTGACTTGAGCAAAGTAATAGGGACCCTCCAAAAAACGCACCTTCAAAACAACTGGTTTTGAAGAGCATCTTCATCTTGAGATCTCTATCAGAACAGCTGTATGTAGTGGTTAGGATACCTTTCATCTGTAGTACTGGGCTGTGGTTAGGATTACCTTTCATCTGTAGTACTGGGCTGTGGTTAGGATTACCTTTCATCTGTAGTACTGGGCTGTGGTTAGGATACCTTTCATCTGTAGTACTGGGCTGTGGTTAGGATTACCTTTCATCTGTAGTACTGGGCTGTGGTTAGGATACCTTTCATCTGTAGTACTGGGCTGTGGTTAGGTTACCTTTCATCTGGAGTTCTGGTCTGTGGTTAGGATACCTTTCATCTGTAGTACTGGGCTGTGCCCCTTCACAGTACAGACTAGTGTTGGTAGTGATTAACCCACACTCCCACAGATGTTCCCCCGGCAGGTCCTCAGAGCCTCCTGGTCATCTCCACAAAGCTTTTCAGAGAGTGCTGACCTAGCATCAGGCCCTCCCTGTCCATTTAATCATTATGGTCTTATAGGGGAATACTGATACTAAATCAGCACTCCTATTTTGAGACGCTTTGTGAATAGGCGCCCATGGCCTCAGAGACCACTGGTAATCTCACATTAGTTCTGGAGGGGTAGCAGAGGAGTTGATACAGGGCCTCCCCATTATGCTACCAGCCTACCACTGGACCCCTCCACACTGTACAGCAGCTAAACACACTGAGCTCACAGCCCTTCTAAGATAATACAGGGATTAACTCATCACAGCACAAAGACCTGGTTCAAGTGTATAGAGGCTTTGGAGAGAGAGAAAGAGATTTAGCCTGCCAAAGAAAGAAAACATTCAAAGACGGGCAACGAGTAGAGACATCCAACTGGAAAGCAGAGAACTATTTTTTCTGTCTTTTGTTTCCTTGGCTCTTTTTTGCTTTGACCTACAAATCCTTCAAAGTTTATTTGAGATCTGACAAATGTGGGAAAGGAACCAGGAACTTAATTTTTTAAAGTTTGTTAGGGGGAAACGAGAGAATATTAAAAAAACTCGGGTCGGACCCCCCTTTTCCTCCAGAACAACCCGAATTCTTCGGGGCATTCTACAAAGTGGCGGAAAAGTTCCACAGGGTTGTTGGACCATGCTGATGCGATGGCATCACAGTTTCTGTAGATTGGACGTCGGTACATTCATGCTGCCAACAGCCCGTTCCATCTCATCCCAAACATGCTCTATTGGGTTGAGGTCTGTGGACTGACCAGGCCACTCAAGTTAACTGAACTCACTGTCATGTTTTCCACACCTCAATTATCCAGTGTTGGTGAAAGCGTGACCACTGGAGCCACTTCTTCTTGTTTTTAGTTGATAGGAGTGGAACTCAGTGCGATCGCTGCAATAGCCTATCTGCGACAAGGATTGACGAGTTGTGCGTCCCGAGATGCCGTTCTGCTTGTTGTTACCGAGAGGTCGGTCTTTAGATGTTGTACACACGAAATTGTGTCATTCCGAACTTTATATTGCATTTTGCTGGCACTCAAGCAATACCTCTGTCCATTCTACAGGTATCTGCCCAAATAAAGGAAACACTTGAGTAAATGAAGGATACAAAGTACATTGAAAGCATGGTGTGCTTCCCAAAGGAAGTTTCACACATATGTAGAATCTATGCCTAAGCGCATCGGTTGGTGTCCCTTTATCTTGGCAGTTACCTACAGCAGCAGGTTACATGGAGAATAGAACAGCTTGATTGGGGAAACGGCTTTAGTCGCGCAAAAGGGAATATAACATTGCGGATAAAGTTGGGAATGACACCATTTTATGTATACAACATCTAAAGATCCGCATCGCTATACTGAGAGCTTTGTCATTTCTAAAAGGATGTATTCGGGTGTTTTTCTATAACATCCAATTAACATTAAAAAATTACATTTGGTTGAAAAAAAATAAAACTCCTACTTTAAACGCTTCCATATTAACATCCATCAGTGCCAAATGGACTCATTAAGACAGTTTCCATGGCTGCCCCTCAAACACAGTGCACGGGGGAACGAGTGTGTGTGTGTGTGTGTGTGTGTGTGTGTGTGTGTGTCAGGCTCAGCAAAGACAACAAAAATAAATAAATGAAGCTAATTGTGACCGACAAACATCTGAGAAACTTAAACAATGAAGGAATGCAACACGAGGTTCACCGAGACGTGTTTACTTTCTCCATCGATGACAGACTATCGTTAAATTCATGACACACACAATTAAAGACCAGTGTAGAGTAGGAATGGCAAAACTGGTGGCATATGGTAAAGGTTGGAGTGTGTTAGTACCTGGCAGTGTGTGGAGGTCAAGTTCACTGACTGAGATCAGCCTTGCCACCCAGACACTGATCCCCTCTGGAACATGTGTGTCTCTCAGAGAGAGAGAGAGAGAGAGAGAGAGAGAGAGAGAGAGAGAGAGAGAGAGAGAGAGAGAGAGAGAGAGAACAACTACAGGAAAGTGGCAGTATTCAGCTGTGGAGGTAACAGGGGTGTGTATCTACGGGAACGATACAAAGATACTTTTCAGCTGTGGCCCACTCCCAGGCCAGCTCTGACCACGGCCATAGTGAGAGAGCAGCTGCTGAGGGGCAGTGAGCTGGAGAGTGGACATAGCCACCATGTGACACAGAGGGACTGTGGCCCCGCTGCCACCCAGGACCCTCAGCCTGTGACGGGTAGCTATCGAAATTACCTCCCCTTAGCTTAGTTAGGGGAGTATTTCAGCTACTCCTATGACTACAGATTCCACTGACGACTTCATGGCCCAATCAGGAAACACTCCAGGCCCTGGAGTTTTAGTTAGTTAAAGCCATGGAACTAGTTAAGACTCTTGGTGGGTGAGGTTATGTGGTTGTAAAAAAACTCAAGGCCCTCCCCATAACCACTGACAGAGATAGCAGAAAGCCACAAAGAGGTCCCACCACCCAGCAGCGTGGGCTACATAATGACTGTGCTGTCAGTGCTCTCTCTCTGGTTGACTTACTTCCTGCCCTGTCCTTAACAGCCTCCCTATGTAAAAAAGTGAATTGAGCATAGAGCCAGGCCAAGCTTGGGAACACCATGGTCACATCCATGATGTAGGGTGGCAGACATCTGAATAGAAAGTCACATGTTTGGTTGGTATCCGGTTCCGGCTGTGTTTGGTATCTGGTGTATCTGAGTAGCTGAGAGGTCCTGAGGGGGACAGAGGAGGATATTATAGTCTACTGCCTAATGAGTGTTAGGCCTCGCTACAGATATAACGGAGTAGTCTAGCTTGGACCCACAACTTGACTGAGCTAGCTAGCATGAGACAGGCTGGCTAGTGAGGCTAGTAGCAGAGAGACAGAGACCAACTGACAGACAGACTGACATGGGGTCTAGTCAGGACTGTCCTGTACCTCCACCCACCCAGTGAGACAGACTGACATGGGATCTAGTCAGGACTGTCCTGTACCTCCACCCACCCAGTGAGACAGACTGACATGGGGTCTAGTCAGGACTGTTCCTGTACCTCCACCCACCCAGTGAGACAGACTGAGATGGGGTCTAGTCAGGACTGTTCCTGTACCTCCACCCACCCAGTGAGACAGACTGACATGGGGTCTAGTCAGGACTGTCCTGTACCTCCACCCACCCAGTGAGACAGACTGACATGGGGTCTAGTCAGGACTGTTCCTGTACCTCCACCCACCCAGTGAGACAGACTGACATGGGGTCTAGTCAGGACTGTCCTGTACCTCCACCCACCCAGTGAGACAGACTGACATGGGGTCTAGTCAGGACTGTCCTGTACCTCCACCCACCCAGTGAGACAGACTGACATGGGGTCTAGTCAGGACATGTGACCATGGTGTTCCCAGGACTTAAATACCTAGACTTGATAGAAGGGGTGATGTTTAAATACCTAGACTTGATAGAAGTGGTGATGTTTAAATACCTAGACTTGATAGAAGTGGTGATGTTTAAATACCTAGACCTGATTGAAGTGGTAATGTTTAAATACCTAGACTTGATAGAAGGGGTGATGTTTAAATACCTAGACTTGATAGAAGTGGTGATGTTTAAATACCTAGACTTGATAGAAGGGGTGATGTTTAAATACCTAGACTTGATAGAAGGGCTGATGTTTAAATACCTAGACTTGATAGAAGGGCTGATGTTTAAATACCTAGACTTGATATAAGGGGTGGTTTTTAAATACATATCAGTCACAAGTGGGCCTTGTGAGGACTGTTCCTGTAGAACAAATAAAAATCTCATATGCACCAACATGTTACACCATTATACGTAGTCTTCAGAGCGTAGGCACATTGTTTTGTTGCAATCAGTGCAGTCGGTCGAATATATGACCGATCTGGATCCCATTATAAATTGATTTGAATTTTAATGAGGGAAATACGTATTTGACCCCTCTGCAAAACATGACTTAGTACTTGGTGGCAAAACCCTTGTTGGCAATCACAGAGGTCAGACGTTTCTTGTAGTTGGCCACCAGGTTTGCACACATCTCAGGAGGGATTTTGTCCCACTCCTCTTTGCAGATCTTCTCCAACTCGAATCTTCAGCTCCCTCCACAGATTTTCTATGGGATTAAGGTCTGGAGACTGGCTAGGCCACTCCAGGACCTTAATGTGCTTCTTCTTGAGCCACTCCTTTGTTGGCTTGGCCGTGTGTTTTGGGTCATTGTCATGCTGGAATACCCATCCACGACCCATTTTCAATGCTCTGGCTGAGGGAAGGAAGTTCTCACCCAAGATTTGACGGTGCATGGCCCCATCCATCGTCCCTTTGATGCTGTGAAGTTGTCCTGTCCCCTTAGCAGAAAAACACCCCCAAAGCATAATGTTTCCAGCTCCATGTTTGACGGTGGGGATGATGTTCTTGGGGTCATAGGCAGCATTTGTCCTCCTCCAAACACGGCGAGTTGAGTTGATGCCAAAGAGCTCCATTTTGGTCTCATCTGACCACAACACTTTCACCCAGTTGTCCTCTGAATCATTCAGATGTTCATTGGCAAACTTCAGACGGGCATCTATATGTGCTTTCTTGAGCAGGGGGACCTTGCGAGCGCTGCAGGATTTCAGTCCTTCACGGCGTAGTGTGTTACCAATTGTTTTCTTGGTGACTATGGTCCCAGCTGCCTTGAGATCATTGACAAGATCCTCCCATGTAGTTCTGGGCTGATTCCTCACCGTTCTCATGATCATTGCAACTCCACGAGGTGAGATCTTGCATGGAGCCCCAAGCCGAGGGAGATTGACAGTTATTTTGTGTTTCTTCCATTTGCGAATAATCGCACCAACTTTTGTCACCTTCTCACCAAGCTGCTTGGCGATGGTCTTGTAGCCCATTCCAGCCTTGTGTAGGTCTACAATCTTGTCCCTGACATCCTTGGAGAGCTCTTTGGTTCTGGCCATGGTGGAGAGTTTGGAATCTTATTGATTGATTGCTTCTGTGGAAAGGTGTCTTTTATACAGGTAACAAACTGAGATTAGGAGCACTCCCTTTAAGAGTGTGCTCCTAACCTCAGCTCGATACCTGTATAAAAGACAGCTGGGAGCCAGAAATCTTTCTGATTGAGAGGGGGTCAAATACTTATTTCCCACATTAAAATGCAAATCAATTTATAACATATTTCACATGCGTTTTTCTGGATTTTTTTTTTGTTTTTCTGTCTATCACTGTTCAAATAAACCTACCATTAAAATTATAGACTGATCATTTCTTTGTCAGTGAGCAAACGTACAAAATCAGCAGGGGATCAAATACTTGTTTCCCCTCACTGTACACACACACACACACACACACACACACACACACACACACACGACCAACTGCACTGATTGCAGCAAAAAAATGTGCCTACGCTCTGAAGACTGATCTGCCTCATGCTAACCAGCTGGAAAACAATGACACAGCTAAATACCAATACTGAAACTGTGTCTGATGTTAATCGATTGTAGCATTGTAGCCACTGAATTCTGGTGTCACTTAAAAAGGAAAAGCATCAATCACAGAATGTGCCACTGGTACAGCGCTGCGTGTTCTCCGCATCTTCTATTAAAATCTGTCTTTTCCGGTGGATTAAACGATGATACAAATAGATCTGTAAAAGGCCAATAAAATCGGCCGATAACGTCGGTCATACTCTAATTATACAGCTGTACTGCGATCATTATGGTCATAATCCCTGTCATAAAGCCTGGGTGTGAATTCCTACAGATAACACCTTGGAGGAAAGGAATGTGCATGGCTCAACCCCCCACCTCCCTCATCTCCATCTATTCTTCCTGCATCCCCAGTCCCTGATCACCTTATAGAGGAAAAGCACATAGGGTGCCATTTGGGATGTAGCCTGTGGGCCCTGGTTAACAGTAGTGCCCTACATAGGGAACAGGGTACCATTTGAGAACCAGACACACTGCCTGTATGGAGGTTTAGAGAACATCTGAAAATATCTGAAAAGCCAGGCAGGCAGCTGCTGCCGCGGGCTATGGGAGGAGTCACTCTGCCGCCGCGGGCTATGGGAGGAGACACTCTGCCGCCGCGGGCTATGGGAGGAGTCACTCTGCCGCCGCGGGCTATGGGAGGAGACACTCTGCCGCCGCGGGCTATGGGAGGAGACACTCTGCCGCCGCGGGCTATGGGAGGGAGATTACATGACGTTTGCGGTCACAGGTAGGGTACTGTTACTGCGTAGGAGTGTTTGTTTCTGTCACAGACTATGGCACTGCCACAGTTGTTGTGAACATATCAAACTCACTCAGCAGTCAAAACCCAGGCTTGCTGGTTCAATTTAACACTGTTAGTGGACAAAGACAATAGGCTAAATCAGCGAGGAAGAACTTCAGCAAAACCAAATGGAAGGAAATCCTGGCAGAAGCCGTGTGGCATCCTACCGTACTTGTACAGTCCCTGTGAGGGCTGCAAACGTGCTGTGCAGAGTGTACACACACACACACACACACACACCAAACAGAGCTTCTCTCTCCTACTGAAGCCCTAAAATAAAGAGCTTGGCAGCACTGCGTCTCCTCCTGACAGTAAACACCCAAGTCGAGATGGTCACACACCCACACTGGCTGAAACACACACACACACACACACACACACACACACACACACACACACACACACACACACACACACTAGCCAAAATATAGATGCATGTGCTTACCTGGTAGGGTAGAAACAGCAGCATCAACGACAGCAACAGCACATGGAAGACAGAAAACACTTTGTTAGTGTTGGAACCAATAAATCAACAGGTTTTGATCTTCTCTTTTTAGATCTGTTTAAATCATTCTCAGTGGCATCAGCTCACAGCTCACAGCTCAGGTAGCATCACATTTAAAGCAAAGTTTGAAAATAACGAAACCCTACGCAGTCATTCCCAATGGAGATAAACACAGTCATAACTCACTTAACGTCTTAGGGAGCAGCGCACGAGGTGACGGTTTTGGAGAGCCTGGTGTGCCCAAAGTAAAATGCCTCCCATTCAGGCCCAGAAAATAGGATATGCACATATTTAGTACCATTGGATAGGAAACACTGAAGTTTCTAAAAGTGTTAACATTTTGTCTGTGAGTATAACAGAACGGATATGGCAGGCGAAACCCCCGAGGAATTTCTGTCCTGGAAAAAGTGGTTTTGACACATTGCCTCATTTGGAACCCCTCCCTTATGAAAATGCCCATATAAGGGCATATGAATGCAGTACCTATTGCTTCCTCTTGATGTCAACAGTCTCGAGACAGTGTTTTGATTCTTTTTAGCTGCTTTAGAGGATAGAAGAAGATTTAGGAAGTGGCCACACAGATGTCAACAAGAGGATAACGCGCGTTCCTGGCTGGCGCGCTCTGTGGTTTTTTCCTTCCTTATCGCCCAGTTTATATTCCGGTTGAAATATTATACTATATATATATACACATAAAAAAAAAGTGTTCCTAAAGATACATTTACAATTATGTTTGATTGTTCTTGGACAAGTTTATAGGTATAAGTTGAACGAGTTCTCTTCACGTTTCAATGGACGAGTCAAAGCTGTATTTTCTCATTATAACGCGCCAACCAAACGGAGATTGATGGATATAATACATTACTTTTTCGAACAAAAGAAATATGGATTGTCTTCGTTGGACACTTGGGAAGCCCTCAGCAGAAGTTCTTCAAAAGGTAATTGATTTGTTTTCGCTGTGAAATGTGTTTTGTGTGAACGGTGAAGGCTTATGAATTTATGGTAATGGGAAAAATATTTGAGGTGCTATCCTCAAACAATCAAATGTGGTGCTTTCGCCGTAAAGCCTTTTTGAAATCTGACAACGCTGTGATATTGCCAAGAAGCAGAGCTTTTGATGACTATGAAACACTTGTATATTGACGAATGTTTAATAATTCAACTTTTGGATTTTGAATTTTGCGCCGAGAGACCGAGTCACCGAGACCGAGTGAGAGAAACCAAGAGAGAGAGAGACCCCGAGACCAAGAGAGACCAAGACCGAGAGACCCCGAGAGAGAGAGAGAGAGAGAGAGACAGAGAGACCAAGACCGAGAGAGAGAGCGAGACCGAGAGACACTGAGACCGAGAGACCCCGAGACCGAGAGACCGAGAGAGACGTTAGTCTGTTTGAAACAAAAGAGAGACCTGCACTGGGTTTTGATAATGAAAGATAAAGGAAGAATGGAGAACATTCCGGGGCATAATAATTCTACAGTTTGCCAGATACAGTGTGTCGAGTAATAAACGCCTTGGGCGGATCTCTTACACTGACTCAATGATTCACTGTTTAACATCCATTCTTTAGGAAAAGTGAAACCTGTACCATTATCATACAGTGGCATCTGGGAGCAATTATCTCTGACTGTCTATACAATGGATATCATAGCAAATAACATAGCTGCACCCCGACGCACTGTGCCCCTATTGAGTAGCAGAATAAAGACGTCAAACCTGTTAACAGGGACGATTACTTTGTATTGACTTGTACTTCAGAGACAATTGCACGCACACACCTAACTGCTGGTGACCTTTGACTTCGAGGTTGCGCTGTATTGGTGTTCCATACAGCATGCTTTGAATTGCGAATTGTCACAAAACAGTCAAACACTTGGTGCGTGGGTTGAGAAGGGGCCACACCACATGTTATTATAACAACGGGTGGCAACACAGTGTGATCAGCTCAGCAACATAGTTTCCATGTGACAGGCAGTCAGTAAATCTGAGGCACATGTTAGAGAGAGGATGATTTCATAAACAAGAGTTGGCATGGCATGGTGGAATCTAGTCTAAATGGATTCTAGCTGGGAGCCTCGTCCAACTAAAGCACAGCCCAGAGATTTACAGTATCTGGCAGTTTGACTGGGACAGTGCACATAAATCAACATTTCAGTTTAAGCGTCAATGTACAGTGCATTCGGAAAGTATTTAGACCCCTTGGCTTTTCCATATTTGTTTTACGTTACAGCCTGATTCTAAAATGGATTAAATAGTTTTTTTCCTACACACAATACCCCATAATGACAAAGCAAAAACAGGTTAAAATAAATAAGTGAAATATTACATTTACATACAGTTGAAGTCGGAAGTTTACATACACCTTAGCCAAATATATAAAAACTCAGTTGTTCACAATTCCTGACATTTAATCCTAGTAAAAATGTCCCGTCTTAGGTCAGTTAGGATCACCACTTTATTTTAAGAATGTGAAATGTTTACATACACTTTACATACGCTCAATTAGTATTTGGTAGCATTGCCTTTAAATTGTTTAACTTGGGTCAAACGTTTCGGGTAGCCTTCCACAAGCTTCCCACAAAAGGTTGGGTGAATATTGGCCCATTCCTCCTGACAGAGCTGGTGTAACGAAGTCAGGTTTGTAGGCCTTCTTGCTCGCACACGCGTTTCCAGTTCTGGCCACAGATTTTCTATGGGATTGAGGTTAGGGCTTTGTGATGGCCACTCCAATACCTTGCCTTTGTTGTCCTTAAGCCATTTTGCCAAATCTTTGGGTCATTGTCCATTTGGAAGACCCATTTGCGACCAAGCTTTAACTTCCTGACTGATGTCTTGAGATGTTGCTTCAATAGATCTACATAATTTTCCTTCCTCATGATGCCATCTATTTTGTGTAGTGCACCAGTCCCTCCTGAAGCAAAGCACCCCCACAACATGATGCTGCCACCCTCGTGCTTCACGGTTGGGATGGTGTTCTTCGGGTTGCAAGCCTCCCCTTTTTTCCTCCAAACATAACGATGGTCATTATGGCCAAACAGTTCTATTTTTGTTTCATCACACCAGACGACATTTCTCCAAAAAGTACGATCTTTGTCCCCATGTGCAGTTGCAAACCGTAGTCTGGCTTTTTTATGGCGGTTTTGGAGCAGTGGCTTCTACCTTGCTGAGCGGCCATTCAGGTTATGTCAATATAGGACTCGTTTTACTGTGGATATAGATACTTTTGTACCCGTTTCCTCCAGCATCTTCACAAGGTTCTTTGCTGTTGTTCTGGGATTGATTTGCACTTTTCCAAGTACGTTCATCTCTAGGAGACAGAATGAGTCTCCTTCCTGAGCAGTATGACGGCTGCGTGGTCCCATGGTGTTTATACTTGCATACTATTGTTTGTACAGATGAACGTGGTACCTTCAGGCATTTGGAAATTGCCAGACTTGTGGAGGTCTACAATTTTCTTTCGGACATCTTGGCTGATTTCTTTTGATTTTCCCATGATGTCAAGCAAAGAGGCACTGAGTTTGAAAGTAGGCCTTGAAATACATCCACAGGTACACCTCCAATTGACTCAAATTATGTCAATTAGCCTACCAGAAGCTTCTAAAGCCATGACATTTTCTGCAATTTTCCAAGCTGTTTAACTTGTTAGGGAGTGGCAGCTGAGGAGTCGGTTTTGGAGAGCCTGGCGTGCCAAAAGTAAAATGCCTCCCATTCAGGCCCAGAAAATAGGATATGCACATATTTAATACCATTGGATAGGAAACACTCTGAATTTTCCAGAAGTGTTAACCATTTGTCTGTGAGTGAAACAGAACGCATATGGCAGGCGAAACCCCGAGGAATTTCTGTCCTGGAAAAAGTGGTTTTGACAGAGTGCCTCATTGGGAACCCCTCCCTCATGGAAATGACCATATAAGGGCATATGAATGCAGTACCCATCGCTTCCTTTAGATGTCAACAGTCTCGAGACAGTGTAAAATTTCATTTTGGATGAATTAGACCAGAGAATAAGAGCAAATCAGGAAGTGACCTTTTTATGTCAACAGTACCCAGTGTGCGTTCCCGAGAAGGCGCCATGTGTCTTTTTTACCGTCTTTATCGATCAGTTTATATTCCGGTTGATTTATAATAGTAAATATACGTAAAAGTGTTCCTAAGGATACATTTAAAACTATGTTTGATTGTTCTTGGACAAGTTTATAGGTATAAGATGAACGAGTTTGCGTCACGTTTCAATGGACTAGTGGAGGCTGTCGTTTCTGATTATAACGCGCAAACCAAATGGAGGATTTATGGATAAAATACATTACTTTTTCTAACAAAAGAACCATGGATTGTCTTCGTTGGACACTTAGGATGACCTCAGCAGAAGTTCTTCAACAGGTAATTGATTTGTTTTCGCTGTGAAATGTGTTATGTGTGTGCCATGATGGCTAATCGATTCATGGCTATGGGAAAAATATGTGAGGTGCTACCCTCAAACAATCAAATGTGCTGCTTTCGCCGTGAAGCCTTTTTGAAATCTGACAACGCTGTGATATTGCCAAGAAACAGAGCTTTTGATGAGTATATTGTATATTGGTGGATGTTTAATAATTCAACTTTTGGATTTTGAATTTGGCGCCTTACATGTCACCTGGTAGTGTCCGGAGCAGCCCGCTAGCGCCCCAGCAATCCCTGAGAGGTTAAAGGCACATTCAACTTAGTGTATGTAAACTTCTGACCCACTGGAATTGTGATACAGTGAATTATAAGTGAAATAATCTGTCTAAACAATTGTTGGACAAATTACTTGTGTCATGCACAAAGTAGATGTCCTAACCAACTTGCCAAAACTATAGTTGGTTAACAAGAAATTTGTGGAGTGGTTGAAAAACAAATTTTAATGACTCCAACGTAAGTGTATGTAAACTTCCGACTTCAACTGTAAGTACTCAGAAACTTTACTCAATACTTTGTTCAAGCACCTTTGGCAGCAATTACAGCCTTGAGTCTTCTTGGGTATGACTTTACAAGCTTGGCACACCTGTATTTGGGGAGTTTCTCTCATTCTTCTCTGCAGATCCTCTCAAGCGCTGTCAGGTTGGATGGGGAGCGTCACCGCACAGCTATTTTCAAGTCTCTCCAGAGATGTTCGATCGGGTTCAAGTCCAGGCTCTGGCTGGGCCACTCAAGGACATTCAGAGACTTGTCCAGAAGCCACTCTTGCGTTGTCTTGGCTGTGTGCTTTGGGTCGCCCTGTACTTTGCTCTGTTCATCTTTGCCTAGATCCTGACTAGTCTCCCAGTCCCTGCCGCTGAAAAACATCCTCACAGCATGATGCTGCCACCCCCATGCTTCACCATAGGGATGGCGCCAGGTTTCCTCTAGATGTGACGCTTGGCATTCAGGCCAAAGGGTTCGCTCTTGGTTTCATCAGACCAGAGAATCTTGTTTCTCACTGTCAGAGTCCTTCAGGTGCCTTTTGGCAAACTCCAAGCAGGGTGCCATGTGCCTTCTACTGAGGAGTGGCTTCCGTCTGGCCACTCTACCATAAAGGCCTGATTGGTGGAGTGCTGCAGAGATGGTTTTTCCTTGTAGAAGGTTCTCCCATCTCCACAGAGGAACTCTGCTCAGTTTGGCCCGGCAGCCAGCTCTAGGAAGAGTCTTGGTGGTTCCAAACTTCTTCCATTTAAGAATGATGGAGGCCAGTGTTCTTCAGGGCTTTCAATGCTGCAGAAATGTTTTGGTACAACACAATCCTGTCTCTGAGCTCTACGGACAATTCCTTGGACCTCATGGCTTGGTTTTTGCTCTGACATGCACTGTCAACTGTGGGACCTTATCTAGACAGATGTGTGCCTTTCCAAATCATGGCCAATCAATTGAATTTACCACAGGTGGACTTCAATCAAGTTGTAGAAACATCAAGGATGATCGATGGAAACAGGATGCACCAGAGCATAATTTTGAGTCTCATTGCAAAGGGTCGGAGTACTTATGTAAATAAGGTATTGGTTATATATTTTTAATAGATTTGCAAAATTGTATAAAACCTGTTTTTGCTTTGTCATTATGGGGTATTGTGTGTAGATTGATGAGGTAAAAAATGTATGTAATCCATTTTTAGAATAAGGCTGTAACGTAACAAAATGTGGAAAAAGGGAAGGGGTCTGAATACTTTCCGAAGGCACTGTAAATGTGCCGGAGTTAGCTATGTTCTGAAGTTAACTATGACTCTTAAGTCTAAATCCATTGACCATTTACATCCTGGCAGTGTGGGGTATGATGGGAAAAGGGGAGGAGACAAGGAACACTCCATGACGCCATCCTGTGGTACAGCAGTGAATCCCAAACAGGGGTACTAGGACCCTGGGGGCACTTGGACTATCCAGAGGGGATACTTGAGAAGACTCATGACACCATAGGTCTACTGGTAAAATCCACATGAGGGGGTACTTCAGGGGTACTGCGGGCAGAGCAACATTTAGCTGGTGGTACAGTAAGAGAGAAAGGTTGGGAACCACTGTGTTACAGTGGACCAGATAGTCCTATAAACCCACTAGTGAATACATACTGTAGCATACAGCCTCTCTTTACAGACGCTGAATAACAAATACACAGTGTTAGCCCTGTTCACTGCCCCAGAGCTGCCTGCTGCCTTCAGCAACACACATATTACATCAGACTCACTGTCAGGGGTTTACAAGGGTTCAAGAAAACACACAGAAAGAGGAGAGAGAGAATAGTGAAATGAAGAAAGCAAGAGTCCTGTGGGGCAGAATGAGTAGAAGATGGAGTATGAGGAGGGAGAGGAGGGAGGGAGGGTTGTTTCCTTTTTCTTTCTTTCAGTTTTTGGACCTTAACGTCACCGTGTAGAGCACATGCACTGATCCATGTGGTTGGGCTATTTGGGGGGAGATATGATTTGTTTTGCTAGGCTAAATCTATGTATATTCCTGGCTGGCCATTTAAATAAAGCCTTGCTTTATAAATAAAAGTTCAAATAAAAAGTTCAGACTAGTACCCAATTGCCCCAAGACTAAACCCTAACGCAGCAGGACACAATCTATGAAGAAATCAGATGTTTTCTAAAAGCTGGGTTAGGCTATTTAGAACGTTGATTGTTTATATGGGCACACAAAGGAAAAGACTGTTTAAAAGCAGTGTCCACAACGAGTCAAACAAGTTACAGCCTAGTTTCAGCCTAGAGAGTTTCAAGAGTATACCTCCTTTATTTACCTTCAGCCCAGCCACTGTAAAATTAGGTGTGTAACTGTAGCGACCCTAGCTGCCAGATAGTAACAGACAGGCCAGGCAGGGCCCCATGCTAAAACCAGATGCAGCCCTCAGTGGACCCAACTGAAGGCGCCGATAGAATCTTCTCCTGGCCTGGTCTGAGAGCCTCTTTGAGTAGTCTCTGCCAGCAGCACGTCTGGATGGTTCAGCTGAAGAACGTTTCAGATGTATTGTAAAGACTAATGCGTCCAAAATGTCATCTATTTCTTATGTGGTGCACTGCTTTTGAACAGGGCCTGCATAGCTACAATATACAGTGCATTTGGAAAGCATTCAGACACTCCTGTGTTCTTTGCTGTGTGCTTAGGGTCGTTGTCCTGTTGGAAGGTGAACCTTCGCCCCAGTCTGAGGTCCTGAACGCTCTGGAGCAAGTTATCATCAAGGACCTCTGTACTTTGCATCGTTAATCTTTGCCCCGATCCTGAGTAGTCTCCCAGTCCCTGCCGCTGAAAAACATCCACCCAGCATGATGCTGCCACCACCATGCTTCACCGTAGGGATGGCGCCAGGTTTCCTCCAGACGTGACGCTTGGCATTCAGGCCAAAGATTTCAATCTTGGTTTCATCAGACCAGAGAATCTTGTTTCTCATGGTCAGAGTCCTTTAGGTGCCTTTTGGCAAACTCCAAGCAGGCTGTCATGTGCCTTTTACTGAAGAGTGGCTTCCATCTGGCCACTACCATAAGGCCTGATTGGTAGAGTGCTGCAGAGATGGTTGTCCTTCTGGAAGGTTCTCCCATCTCCACAGAGGAACTCTGTCAAAGTGACCTTTGGGTTCTTGGTCACCTCTGTGACCAAGGCCCTTCTCCCTGATTGTTTAGTGTGGCCGGGCAGCCAGCTCTAAGAAGAATCTTGGTGGTTACAAACTTCTTCCATTCTTGGGGACCTTCACTGATGCAGAAATGTTTGGCACCCTTCCCTAGATCTGTGCCTCGACACAATCCTGTCTCGGATCTCCACGGACAATTCCTTCAACCTCATGGCTTGGTTTTTGCTCTGACATGCACTGTCAACTGGTTTTATTGACATACACTTGAAAAATACATTTGAAGAAAAAAAGAAAAAAAAACTTTTCCCTTTGTCATTATGGGGTATTGTGTGTAGATTGATGAGGTAAAAAAAGTATGTAATCCATTTTAGAATAAGGCTGTACATCAACAAAATGTGGAAAAAGGGAAGGGGTCTGAATACTTTCCGAAGGCACTGTACGTACACACACACACACACATATATATAATGACTGTGTTCCAGGATATAATGTAACCAGTTAATATTACGGTTTCAATAAATTAATCTTAAATGGCACTTTTTTTTATATATATAAAAAACAAGAGTGGCTTGTTTTTGTTCCTCAACATTTTATACATGGATTAACTTGTTAGGGAGTGGCAGCTGAGGGGTCGGTTTTGGAGAACCTGGCGTGCCCAAAGTAAAATGCCTCTCATTCAGGCCCAGAAAATAGGATATGCACATAGGATATGCACACACCAAAAGTGTTAACCATTTGTCTGTGAGTGAAACAGAACGCATATGGCAGGCGAAACCCCAAGGAATTTCTGTCCTGGAAAAAGTGATTGACACATTGCTCATTTGGAACCCCTCCCTCATGAAAATGACCATATAAGGGCATATGAATGCAGTACCCATCGCTTCCTTTAGATGTCAACAGTCTCGAGACAGTGTAAATTTTCAATTTGGATGCTTTAGACCAGAGAAGAAGAGCAAACCAGGAAGTGACCTTTTTATGTAAACACAACCCAGTGCGCGTTCCCGACAAGGCGCGCAGTGTCTTTTTTACCGTCTTTATCGATCAGTTTATATTCCGGTTGATTTATAATAGTAAATATACGTAAAAGTGTTCCTAAGGATACATTTAAAACTATGTTTGATTGTTCTTGGACAAGTTTATAGGTATAAGATGAACGAGTTTGCGTCACGTTTCAATGGAGGAGTGGAGGCTGTCGTTTCTGATTATAACGCGTGGAGGATTTAGGAGGATTTATGGATTTATGGATAAAATACATTACTTTTTCTAACAAAAGAACCATGGATTGTCTTCGTTGGACACTTAGGATGACCTCAGCAGAAGTTCTTCAACAGGTAATTGATTTGTTTTCGCTGTGAAATGTGTTGTGTGTGTGCCATGATGGCTAATCGATTCATGGCTATGGGAAAAATATGTGAGGTGCTACCCTCAAACAATCAAATGTGCTGCTTTCGCCGTGAAGCCTTTTTGAAATCTGACAACGCTGTGATATTGCCAAGAAACAGAGCTTTTGATGAGTATGGAACACTTGTATATTGGTGGATGTTTAATAATTCAACTTTTGGATTTTGAATTTGGCGCCTTACATTTCACCTGGTAGTGTCGGGATTGGGGCGCTAGCGCCCCAGCAATCCCTGAGAGGTTAACAATTGAACACTGCATGGGGATGAATTACAGTCATGACATATTTTTGGTGAGTAGGCCTAGGCTTAATGATTCTGATGAAACTACACTCTTTGCATATTTTCAGTGGATCCTGTCAGTTTAGGGCTAATAATAGCCTAGGCTAACCCATTCTAAATGCCACTAGCAGTTCACAAAGTAGGGTCATCACTGAAGCTAGTTACCACATCCACAGTCATCAACCCTGCCTGTTTCTACAATTTCGCTTCTTACAATCTGATTATAAACTTAACCACACTGCCTAACCTTAAACTAAAGAACAAAAAGCAACTGATTAATTTCTACACAACCATCCCAAAACTGCAGCTCATAAAAAAACGGATAAAACTGTCATCATTTGGCAAGGAATGGAGACTGTGTATGCCATCAGTTAGATCCGTTTTTATAGGAATATATTTCTGTAGGCGCACTCAGCATGCGTGTGTAGAGGGAGCGTTCTGAAAGCCACTGAGTCAGTGAGACATGGTGGGAAAAAGGGAGCAGACCTGTGTGATATTTGGCTTGGTGAATGTGTCCCGTCCCGCATATGCACAAATGGAACACTAGAGTCAAAGCAAATTAACGTTGTCATCCAGACAACTTCCACCAAAAACTTTTACAGTATTTGAAATAAATATGATCTCTGGTTAAAGATTTAGTTTTGGCATCAGTTGGAGTACTCCATTACTCATGCCCATCCCTACTCTAATTCCTCCATGGGGCCGGGCAGAGATGATATTTGGTTATATACCTGCAGGAGAACACAGGCCGGGCAGAGATGATATTTGGTTCTATGCCTGCAGGGGAACACAGACGAGCCTGCATACCACAGTACTTTGTCATGTTGGAGACAGATCTGATAATACCGCCTGCTAATTGGCTTCTGTACATATTTCATATTTCGTGCCAAGACGCAGATGTTTAAATTGATAATAAATTAAGAGTACAGTAGGCGTATGTTTGTATGTTCAAACAACTCCAGGGCAACAAATGAAATGGTATTCCAGAATACCTATCTTGCCAGAAATGTCATGTCACCACATGTAATGTAAAACATTTTATTCTTCATTCTGTTTAATAAAAAGATAAACATAGCTCAAGAGGGGGTAAGCCCCGGCCCACAGCTCAAGAGGGGGTAAGCCCCGCCCCACAGCTCAAGAGGGGGTAAGCCCCGCCCCACAGCTCAAGAGGGGGTAAGCCCCGCCCCACAGCTCAAGAGGGGATAAGCCCCGCCCCACAGCTCAAGAGGGGATAAGCCGTTGGCATTCATTATGGCACTATGTGGATTTAGTTTGTTATTGGTTGCCTTTAATCTCAGTAATGAACAGGAACTGTCATAACCCCACAGAGCCCCAGGGCAGCAACACAATTAGACCCAACCAAATCATGAGAAAACAAAAAGATAATTACTTGACACATTGGAAAGAATTAACAAAAAAACAGAGCAAATTAGAATGCTATTTGGCCCTAAACAGAGAGTACACAGTGACATAACACCTGACCACTGTGACTGACGCAAAATTAAGCCAAGCTTTGACTATGTACAGACTCAGTGAGCATAGCCTTGCTATTGAGAAAGGTGTAGGCAGACCCAGCTCTCAAGAGAAGACAGGCTATGTGCACACTGCCCACAAAATGAGGTGGAAACTGAGCTGCACTTCCTAACCTCCTGCCAAATGTATGACCATATTAGAGACATATTTCCCTCAGATTACACAGATACACAAAGAATTCCAAAACAAACCCAATTTTGATAAACTCCCATAACTACTGGGTGAAATACCACAGTTTGCAATCACAGCAGAAAGATTTGTGACCTGTTGCCACAAGAGACGGGCAACCAGTGAAGAACAAACATCATTGTAAATACAACCCATATTTGTGTTTATTTATTTTCCCTTTTGTACATCGTTACAACACTGTATATAGACATATGCCACTTAAAATGTATCTATTTTGGAACTTTTGTGAGTGTAATATTTTCCCATGACAATAAAGCCCCCTTATCAATTGAATTCAGACAAAAAGAGAAGAGTAAAAAAATTATTTTCCAGAGAGGATCCAGATCTCAGGGAATTAGACCAAAGTTCTCAATTGGTACAAAATATATATAGAGTACTGCACACACTACAATTGCTTCGGTTTAAAAATAAACTCAACTGGACACCTAAATGAGGCAGTGAATAAACAGAGAGAGAAAGCACGCAGGGCATTCTACACCATTAAAAAAAAAAAAAAAAAAAAATACCTATAGAAATGTGGCTAAAACTAATTGAATGTGTCATTGAACCAATTTCACCTATTGACAGTGAGATGTGGGGTCCACTTGCAAAACAAGATTTCACCCAATGGGACAAACCCCATTGAAACCCTGCATGCAGAGTTCTGTAAGATTCTCCTGTCCAGAGGAAAACTACAAACAATACATGCAGGGCAGAATTAGGCCAATATCCACTAATAATAAAAACTCAAAAAAGAGCAATTAAGTTTTGGAAACATCTAAAATACAGTGACCCCCTCTCATATCATTACCAAGCCCTGCAATGCCAAGAGCTGAGCAAAGAAATGAGTCCCCTCATCCAGCTGGTCCTGGGGCTGAGTTCACAAACCTGTTCTACTAACACACTGAAGCCTCAGGACCAGAACATCCAATCGATCAGAATAAACCAAATTACAACAGTCAAAACAAAACTACATTACCTACTGGGAAACACAAGCACAAAGCTAAATGTAGTGCTATCTGGCCCTAAACCGACTGTTCACCATGGCAAACTATTTTACCATGGTTACTGATCAAAACCTTAGAAAAACCTTGACAAAGTACAGGCTCAGTGAGCACAGCCTTGCCATTGAGAAGGGTGGACACAGGAACACCTGGCTCCCTGTAGAGGAAAGGCTGTGCAACCACTGCACCACAGCAGAACCCAAGACAGAGCTGCATTTCCTGACAAAATGTCAACAATATAAAACAATTAGTGTCATTTCCCCAAATTTGAAACCCTTATTCAAGGTTTCAAAGACCTCTCTGATGAGAATAGGCTACCCGTCCTTTTGGGGGAAGACGCAGAGAGCTGTGGGTTGGCAGCGCACTACACTGCTGCCTGCCATAAGATGAGGGACAGTGTCTGACTGACCAATCAACCTGCACATGTCCTCTATACCATTGTTGTTGTCCATTGTATGGTTATTTTGACCCTTAATTATTGTTGTTACCCATTGTCCCGTTGACTATATTGATTATTATTATTTAAATTCTCCGGAGTTCCTCTGTGGAGATGGGGAACCTTCCAGAAGGACAACCATCTCTGCAGCACTCCACCAATCAGGCCTTTAAGGAAGAGTGACCAGACACAAGCCGCCACTCAGTGAAAGGCACGACTGCCCGCTTTGAGTTTGCCAAACAAGGACTCTGACCATGAAAAACAAGATTCTCTGGTCTGATAACACCAAGTGTGAACTCTTTGGCCTGAATGCCAGGCGTCCCGTCTGGAGGAAACATGGCACCATCCCTACGATGAGCATTGTGGTGTTTTTCAGGGACAGGGAGATTAGTCAGGATCGAGGCAAAGATGAACGGAGCAAAGTAGAGAGAGATCCTTGATGAAGAGCGCTCTGGAGCAGGTTTGGACCTCAGACTGGGGCAAAGGTTCACCTTCCAACAGGACAACGACCCTAAGCACACAGCCAAGACAACACAAGAGTGGCTTCGGGACAAGTCTGTGAATGTCCTTGAGTGGCCCAGCCAGAGCCTGGACCGATCGAACATCTCTGGAGAGACCTGAAAATAGCTGTGCAGCGACACTCCCCATCCAACCTGACAGAGCTTGAGAGGATCTGCAGAGAAGAATGGGAGAAACTCCCCAAACACAGGTGTGCCAAGCTTGTAGCGTCATACCCAAGACGACTCAAGGCTGTAATGACTGCCAAAGGTGCTTCAACAAAGTACTGAGTAAAGTTTCTGAATACTTATGTAAATGTGATATCAGCTTTTTTTATACATTTGCAAAAACTTGTTTTTGCTTTGTCATTATGGGGTATTGTGTGTAGATTGAGGGAAAACATTTTAGAATAAGGCTGTAACTTAAAGTGTGGAAAAAGTCAAGAGGTGTGAATACTTTCCAAATGCACTGTAAGTCAAGTTTTGGAATTACAGAGATCAGAGAGCTATCAATCAAACCACTGTGGAATGAATGACTCAGTGGTTCATTCCACAGTTGTCCTCTCACAGTCATAGGGAAGCAGCAGCACTGATAACCATCACATAGATAGGGTTAGTTAAAGCTGTGTCACGTCCTATGGAATGGAAGAACATCTGATGCCATTCCACAGGAAGTGACACGGCTGAGATGGGACTCATGATGACGTACATGAAGTGACCCGTCCATCTAAGGTTGTCCCCTCTCTCACATCCGGTTGTTATTCCTCAAATACATCTAGTCTGAGTTCACGCCACAGAATCCTGCTGCCACCACGGATGCAAATTCATTCAATAAAACATTGTTGCATTCCTGTGGGGTTTGAGAGGACCAACATAGCCATTAGCTCAGCGGCTTGCGCTGCAAATGGCAGTTAGGTTTTTATTCCAAATGGCACCCTATTCCCTATGTAGTGCACTACTTTTGACCTGAGCCCTATAGGCCCTTAGGGAATAAGGTGCCATTTGGGACACAACCTTCGATTCTCTCTCTGACAGCTCTTCTGCTGTGAAGCATGAAACTCAGAGAGAATAGCAGGGCAACAGTTAAATTACACACATTTCCACTGGAGGAAGCTATAGACACAGAATATATAAAGCAGGGTCTGAGGAGGAAAAGGAGGGAGAAGCTGGGGGGGCCAGTCACTATCATTTGGATGGAAAGGAGACCCCAACTCCACCCTTTAACCTGACCCCTGCCTGCCCTGACCCCTGTCTGCCCTCCATCAGAGGAGAGAGAGGAAAAAGAGATACAGGATTACAGACAGGGCAAGGGAGAAAAGAGCCAGAGAGGAAGGGGGAGGTTAAAGCCCAGTTCATCTGCCATAAAGCATGATGACTCAACGCTATCTGAGACGGGAGGGTCACCCTCCTCACCCCCTTAGCCAGACTGTCGCAGAAAGAGTGTGATGGAGTGAGAGAAATAGAAAAGAGAGAGAGAGAAGGGGGAATAGGAGAGGACGAGCTCTGTAAAGGAGATGATATCACCAACCAACAGGAAAAACAGGAATCTGACAAAACATATGGGCCTTAGATGGAAAAATACTGAAACAACATCCTTTCGGTTGTATGAGGGTATATGAGAGTATGTCCCTGTACTGCTCTTAACATGACCGCTAAAAGCATGCACTGCATTACATGGATAAGCACATTAAAAGACCAGCTGATGGGTGTCTGGGACCCTGTTTTATTTCACCCAAAATCACTTCCCCTTGTCTCTCTAACAGGCAAATGGTTTGCTTGGATACTGCTGTTCTGGACTTCTAAAAATACAACTACAGTAAATTGAGTTAAAAAGCAGAGGAAAATGAATCCTTCCTGCCCGACTGTTCTGCCTTTGCCGTTTCACTGTGAGAATTCATTCTCTCCCTCTCTACAATTGTAACCTGGGAGGGTTTGGCGGGGGGGGTCTTTACTTGGCTCGGTGTTTCCTCCGACACATTGGTGCGGCTGGCTTCCGGGTTAAATGGGCGTGTGTTAGCCTCTTAAGAAGCTCTGTTTGGCGGGTTATGTTTTTGCCTCTCCCCAGACCGTTGGGGAGTTGCAGCGATGAGACAAGATCGACAAACCTATAAAAACACAGGTTGTCAATCCTTCACATGCATCAAAACACAGGCCTACTGATATCATTAACCCTACGGACCCTGGTCAAAAGTAGTGCACATACTACAGGGTGCCATTTGGGATGCAGTCTCCGCTCTCTGACTCCCAGGCCTGGCCCCTGGATCCAACTCCCCTGGCCTCTGGATCTCTCCGAGTCAAACTCCTTTGGAACTCCGGGACGAAGGGAAAGAGGCAGAACTGGGATAGCAGAACTGGGATAGCAGAACTGGGATAGCAGAACTGGGATAGCAGAACTGGGATAGCTGACAGGGCTGGCAACCTCCACTACCTCTACCTCCCTTCACTGCCATCACACCCCAGCACCCCCATCCTACACTGCCATCACCCCCATCCTACACTGCCATCACCCCCATCCTACACTGCCATCACCCCAATCCTACACTGCCATCACCCCCCAGCACCCCCATCCTACACTTCCATCACCCCCATCCTACACTGCCATCACCCCCATCCTACACTGCCATCACACCCCAGCACCCCCATCCTACGCTGCCATCACGCCCCAGCACCCCCATACTACGCTGCCATCACCCCCATCCTACACTGCCATCACCCCCATCACCCCCCAGCACCTCCGCCATACGTGTGCACACACACACACACACACACACACACACACACACACACACACACACACACAGAGGTGCAAAGCTCCACACAGGCACACATGGTGCTGGTTAAAGAAGGGGCCAGGGCTATGGAATAGACCCCCAGCAGAGGGAGAGGGACAAGAAGGAGAAAAGGGCTGCGATGGATCAAGTCTGCAGTTACTTTTCTACTATGAATGTGGCAGGCTGGCAGCCCTACAGGAGGAAGGGGACGACTTAAAACATTAAGAGCAATAATGGCCCTCTATGATGCATTACCCTGAGCAGTGCTTATAAAACACACACAACGGCTCAGTCTCAGTTACTAGAGCTGGTATGGGACAAGGCAGGCTGCTGGCTCGTAGCCTATAGAACAGAAAGGCCCCTATAGGGTTTCCATTGCAATATTTCACAACTCGACCCAGCCAGACCCCTCCTGTCTCCAGATGACCTGCATTCCATTAACCCCTTCACTCCCAAGAAACCTGCGCAGCGAAGGGTTTGCTAATGTTAGAAGATATATAGAGATGGGGGAGGGAAAGATGAGTGGCAAGGGTTAACTGTAAGAAAGCTGAGCGGTGAGGGTTTCCTGTAAGACATAGAGAAGGAAGAGGGAGGGAAGGTGGCAAGGCTGTGCTATATGACATAGAGAAGGGAGGAGGTCCATAGACAGGACTAAGAGGAGCAGGGTTCCCTAGAAGATGTAATGGAGGAGGTCCATAGACAGGACTAAGAGGAGCTGGGTTCCCTAGAAGATGTAATGGAGGAGGTCCATAGACAGGACTAAGAGGAGCTGGGTTCCCTAGAAGATGTAATGGAGGAGGTCCATAGACAGGACTAAGAGGAGCTGGGTTCCCTAGAAGATGTAATGGAGGAGGTCCATAGACAGGACTAAGAGGAGCTGGGTTCCCTATAAGATGTAATGGAGGAGGTCCATAGACAGGACTAAGAGGAGCTGGGTTCCCTAGAAGATGTAATGGAGGAGGTCCATAGACAGGACTAAGAGGAGCTGGGTTCCCTATAAGATGTAATGGAGGAGGTCCATAGACAGGACTAAGAGGAGCTGGGTTCCCTATAAGATGTAATGGAGGAGGTCCATAGACAGGACTAAGAGGAGCTGGGTTCCTAGAAGATGTAATGGAGGAGGTCCATAGACAGGACTAAGAGGAGCTGGGTTCCCTAGAAGATGTAATGGAGGAGGTCCATAGACAGGACTAAGAGGAGCTGGGTTCCCTAGAAGATGTAATGGAGGAGGTCCATAGACAGGACTAAGAGGAGCTGGGTTCCCTAGAAGATGTAATGGAGGAGGTCCATAGACAGGACTAAGAGGAGCTGCGTCTGTCCCCTACCATCACGTGGGGGACTGAGAGGAAAGGGGGGGTTGCTACATTCTAAGAAGATGAATGTGTTTTTAGTGGAAGAGGGGTGCTGAGGGGTCTGAGGTTAGGGTGTAATACATTTTGAGCAGGCCCTATTTGTAGGGATTCTGAGGTGGGGTGAGGATAGGGTTAGGTGGTCGGAGGGTTCTGGCTGCTGTGGATTTCTAGGCCCTGTCCTCACAGTGCAAGAGATTGAGATGTTCCAGACAGTCTAGGGCTGAGTCTGAAATGGCATCCTATTCCCAATATATAGTGCACTACCCTCCCCAGGCATAGACCCTGGTTAAAAGTAGTAAAGTATATAGTGAATAGCGTGCCATTTGAGACCAGGTTTGGATCTCTAATTATAGTGTTGTCTCTGTGGACTGCCTGGAGGAGTCCTGTGGTTGAGGTTTTAGGTCTGACTAGTTCAGCTGTCAAGACAGGACCAAACCCTCCAGGCCCAAATATCTTCATTCCAGTTCCACCAGCACCAAGTACCCCAGACTGTGTGGCTCAACCAGAGTCAACCAAGAGCAGACAGAAAATATTACATACAGGGCCTTCAGAAAGGATTCACACCCCTTGACTTTGTCCACGTTGTGTTACAGCCCGAATTTAAAATGGATTAAATTGAGATTTTATATCACCCCATAATGTCAAAGTGGAAGGATGTTTTAGAAATGTTAATTAATAAAAATGAAAAGCTGAAATGTCTTGAGTCAATAAGTATTTAACACCTTTGTTATGGCAAACCTAAATACGTTCAGGAGTAAAAATGTTCTCAACAAGTCACATAAGTTGCATGGACTCACTCTGCGCAATAATAGGGTTTAACATGACTTTTAAATGACTACCTCATCTCTGTACCCCACACATACAATTATCCCTCAGTCGAGCACTGAATTTCAAAACAGATTCAACCACAAAGACGAGGGAGATTTTACAAATGGCTTGCAAAGGGTACTTACAGGTAAAAATAAAAATGCAGACATTGAATATCCCTTTGAGCATGGTGCAGTTAATTACATGTTGGATGGTGTATCAATACACCCAGTCACTACAAAGATACAGGCATCCTTCCTAACTCAGTTGACGGAGAGGAAGGAAACCACTCAGGGATTTCACCATGAGGCTAATGGTTATTTTAAAAACAGCGTTGAATGCTTGTGATAGGAGATTTTTCTTTCTAAATTGTTATTTAACCTTTATACTAGGCAAGTCAGTTAAGAACAAATTCTTATTTACAATGACGGCCTGCACCGGCCAAACCCGGACGACGCTGGGCCAATTGTGCGGCCCCCTATGCGACTCCCAATCACGCCCGGTTGTGATACAGCCTGGATTCAAACCAGAGTGTCTGTAGTGAGATGCCACGGAGATGTAGTGAGCACTGAGATGCGGTGCCTTAGATGTCTGTGCCACTCGGGAGATAACGGAGGATGGATCAACATTGTAGGTACTCCACAATATTAACATAAATGACAGAGTGAAAAGGAGGAAGCATGTACAGAATACAAATACTCCAAATCATGCATCCTGTTTGCAATAAGGCATTAAAGTAATACTGCAAAAAGTGTGGCAAAGAAATTAACTTTTTGTCCTGGATACAAAGCATTACGTTTGGGGCAAATCCAACAACACATCACTGAATACCACTTCATATTTTTTTTAAGCACGGTGGTGGCTGCATCATGTTATTGGTATGCTTTTCACCACAGTAAGGACTAGGGAGATTTGGGTGATAAAAAGAAACTGAATAGAGCCAAGCAAAATCGTTTCCAAAAGACACGGGGAGAGAAATTCACATTTCAGTAGGGCAATAACAAAAAACACAAAGTCAAATATACACTGGAGTTGCTTATCAAGACGACATTGAATGTCCCTGAGTAGCCTAGTTACAGTTTTGACTTAAAATTAGCTAGAGAATCTAAGCAATGATCAACAACCAATTTGAAAGAGCTTGAAAAAAAAAATTATGAATAAAATGGGCAAATGTTGCACAGACCAGGTATGCAAAGCTCTTAGAGACTTACCCAGAAAGACTCACAGCTGGAATCGCTGCCTAAGGTGATTCCAACATGTATTGACTCAGGGGGTTGAATACTTACCTAATCAAGATAGTGGAATAAAAATAAATTAAAATAACACTGAAATTAAAATGACAATTAAATCCATTTTAATTCCACTTCGTAACAATAAAACAAGTTGAGGGGTGTGAATACTTTATGAAGGCACTGGATGCCTAACAGTCTCACCACTGTGGGGGATTTGAGGAAATAACAGCTCTATGGCCCTAAAACACCTGAAGATGGGGCAATATGTAAACTGAATGTTGGCCAGTTCATTTGGTCCAGAGTCATGTGCTTCAGAATCAGATCAACAGCTATTTGAATGCTACAGTAAAACATGCTAACGTCTTAATAAGGCCAATATGGGACACTTCCAGTTCACTTCCGGTGCCTGGCCTGACCCCGCAGAGCACACTGGATTCTCTATTGCATATACTTCTGTCTTTAGAATATGTATTTCAAATCAAATAACATGCTTCCCCTATTCACACAATGAGGGCCTCTGTGAGGCTGTTCGAGTAACAGGCATTGGACAAATACATGGATGGAGCACTTGGACACGGTGGAAACACAAGAGCAGCACATTTTAATCAGCAGGGTAGCTAGTCAGTCATTAGCAGGCTATGCTGATGGGAATGAACACCACAAGAATGTTCATATGACCACACCAAGAAGGCAAGAACTATGCAACCCACCTAAATTAGCATCAAACTATCATCTAGCATTAGAGAGAGAGACCGAAAGAGGAGAAAGATTCCCAAACCTTCCATAACAAAGCCATCACCTACAGAGAGATGAACCTGGAGAAGAGTCCCCTAAGCATGCTGGTCCTGGGGTTCTGATCACAAACAGACCCCACAGAGCCACAGGACAGCAACACAATTAGACCCAACCAAATCATGAGAAAACAAAAAGATAATTACTTGACACATTGGAAAGAATTAACCCCCCCAAAAAAATAGAGCAAACTAGAATGCTATTTGGCCCTAAACAGAGTACATAGTGGCAGAATAACTGACCACTGACTGACCCAAACTTAAGGAAAGCTTTGAATATGTGAGCATAGCCTTGCTATTGAGAAAGGCCGCTGAAGGCAGACCTGGCTCTCAAGAGAAGACAGGCTATGTGCACACTGCCCAAAAAATGAAACGGAGCTGCACTTCCTAACCTCCTGCCAAATGTATGACCATGTTAGAGACACATATTTGCCTAAAATTACACAGACCCACAAAGAATTTTAAAACAAACCCAATTTTGATAAACTCTCATATCTACTGGGTGAAATACCACAGTGTGCCATCACACTAAATATAACCCATATTTATGTTTATTTATCTTCCCTTTTGTACTTTAACTATTTCATATTATGTATATAGACATAATATGACATTTGAAATGTCTTTATTCTTTTGGAACTTTTGTGAGTGTAATGTTTACTGTTCATTTTTATTGTTTATTTTCCTTTTATTACCTACTTCACTTGCTTTGGCAATGTTAACATATGTTTCCCATGCCAATACAGCCCCTTAAATTGAATTGAAAGAGTGAGAGTGAGAGTGAGAGAAAGGGTGTGTGGGAGCAAAAGAGAGATGACTGGACCTGAGTCAGGTTCTCAGGGTTCCCCTCTTCTAATGTGGGCAGGACCTTGACCTGTGTGTGTGTGTGTGTGTGTGTGTGCGCTAGGGACATGCTGGGGTGATCACACCTGGTGATTAGGCACAGCAGGGTGGCATTTGTCACTGTCCAACATGGCTGTGTCTGCCTCACACTATTTCAACTGCCCAGGCCACACAGGTCCTCTTCCCAGTCACAGTTTAGCTCAAAGTCCTCGGTCCGGTCCTCAACAATACATACAGGCTCTCAATGCTGCCACCAGCCACTCCCTTTAAATCAATGATCTGTCGGTCTGCCACCCTCTGTAAAGTGGCATTCTCCATGGATTTGACAGTTGCTACTGCCCTTCTCAAATGTTTCACCATATTATTCCTTTAAATCAATGATCTATGTCCGACCGTCTGTCTGTCCAGTCAAACATAAGACCTGGGAGAGATCATGTTACTGGGCTGACCTCTCACCTCTCCAATGACAGACAAAATGGCAATGTGTTTGCAATGAATGGATAGAGGGCAGGCAAGGAAACCGCATTCAGTTTTATGAGTGTCCATTCAGTTGCCATGATTAAAAAAAAACAGTGTCTGTGACTGGCTGAGTGGCTGACGCAGAGAGCAGAAGTATGCTTGCTTGGAGATAAACAGTAGCCTGATCTGTCTAAGCTGAGAGGCGTCAAGGAAGGAGAGTATTTGTCTGAGAGGTTTCTATGGGCCCTAGTCAAAAGTTGTTCACTATATAGAGAATACAATGGTGCGATTTGGGAAGCAGACATCATTAAAACAGGTGGAATTTCCCCCCTCAGCTAGGTCAGGACCGGTACCAACAAACCACATAATCACCTGGGTCAGCAGGCTAAGTCATTTTACAGGAAAGTGCTTGTCTAAGATAACAGCCTCCATCACCATCTCTAATCTCACCAAGACAGAAAATAGACTCTGTCTTACTCACCAGTAAGGATATAATCCTATTAGAACAGTAAGAAGTAGTGCTGGGAATCACCAGGTACCTTAGAGATACGGCATGGAATGAGATTTTCACGATTCTATATGAATTGACGATACTGAGATTTTATTGCGATTTGAGGTTCCAAACATATTGCTCACTATATATGTATGCTGCAGAGAGAAGACAGAGCATGAGAACATTTGTTTTGATCAGTCAGGGAAATAAAAGTAGTGAATATGAATAATATTATACAGACAGGGGGACCTGATCCTAGATCAGCACTGAGACACTGTTTGAATACAGATCCAAAGGTAAAGTCACACCAATAGAGGAGCTGCTGAGTTCGTGACCATCAACATCCCCACCATCCTGTGACTGGGTCTCTGTATCACAGCAAGCATCCTGTTTCATGCAACAGTCAGAACAATTCAAGGAGAAGAAGTCAGAAGACACACCAATAGAGGTGCAGAGTGACTGCCTGCCACCACCTACACACTGCTAACATCCTGTTTCACATAATGACAGGCCAGCTGCACAAGTGTCACAATGAGTGAACAGTCAGTCACAGTCAGACACACACACAGCAATTAACGACCAGTGACTCAAAGCAAAACCACTCAACTTTCAAAACACAGGATAAGACGTTTGTTCACCTTAAAGCACTCAAATTAAATTAAACATTTGGACAAAGCTCAGAAGGTGATAAAATGTAGCAAACCTAAAAACAATAAAATAAGAGGAGTTGTCCCCCCTGTATTCAGACACTGAGGTCTCAGCTCACACCCCTTTAAGGAAACAGACCACGTCTTCGCTTAGCCTTTCAGAGAGAGAGGGGACTCGGTAAGACAAGGGAAATGCCATGTCCAACTGGAGGTGTTTTCAGAGCGAGAAGATGAGTGGGGGGGGGTTGTTCTAACCCTTTGAGAGGCACTCCAGCGAGGTAGTCAGCACTACCCACTGGGCACAGACGTCAGTTCAACATCTATACCACGTTGATTCAACGTAATTTCATATAAATTATGTGGAATCATTGATTCAACCAGCGTGTGCCCAGTGGGTAGGCTGCATCTCTAAAGAGCCCAGCCTGAGACAGCGAAGCTGCCTGTGCTTGGGCCGTAGGCCAGAGCGAACCAGAGAGAGACATTTAGAGAGGGAGAAGAGAGAGAGAGAGCTGTCATTGTTATTTTACATATCACCTTTGATATTTTATGTTCTTATAGGCCTGTTTGCTTTGGCAACGTAAGCTTCTAAACTTCCCAATTCCAATAAAGTGCATTGAATTCAACCGAATTGTGAGCGAAGGTGGCAGAGAGAGCCAGCAAGAGGCAGACTATCCCCAAACCAGACAATGGCCCAGCATGACACGGGCCCTAACAGATTCAGCCAGCCCCCCTCCATCCAGCCCCCTCCACTCTCCAGTCCCCTCTATCCAGCCCCCTCCACCCAGTGTGTTCATTAAGCCCCTCTTCATCTCTTTATCCCCTTTATTTGGAGAAAAGAGAGAGGAGCGGAGGGGGCAGAGGGAGAGAGAGAGAGCGGGAGCCGGGTTCATGGGAGGTAAATAAATAATCCAGAGCTGAAAATTAAATGTAAATCACAAGATGGTTGCAAACACCTCCATCCCACATGAGAACTATTTATAGATGGATAGAGCATGATCAAGAGAGGGAGAGGGACTGAGGGAGAGAGCGAGCAAGAAAGAGAGAAAGTGACAGAGGGAGGGAGAGAGCAAGAAAGACAGCTGAATGGAGAGATACGTGAGGGAAAGAGTGAGAGAGACCAAGAGAAAGTGAGAGGGGAGGGGGCACGGCGCAGCTAATTCAGTAATTCACACTGGGAGACATGGACGACGAAAGAGAGCTTTCTATTTGTTACCTTAATTCAACCAACAAGCCTGAGAGAAGAGGAGGCTGAGAGCAGAGAATGGGCAGAGTAGAGAGGGAGAGAATGAGAATGAGTGAGAGGGAGACAGAGAGAGAGAGAGGGAGGGAGGAGACAGTGATTCATCCTCTTGGAGACCAGTCTTGTATGAGAACTGCACTTGAACAGCCTATTTACTGTGAAGAGACACACACGGTCTGATGCTGTGCTGCTGTACAATGGTTTGGTTTTAATACAGCCCTGAATGAGGCCAGTGAGAGATTGGGCACACGGGACGGAGAGCGTAACAACTACCTTTACAGAGACATCTCTGGGTTAGGCTAAAATGGATAGCCGGTTTAGAGGTTGTTTTCATCAGTCCTAATTGGACACCAAATTGTGTCTTACTTATTCAAAGAGTATTCATTAGTGGTCCGTTTAACCATTTCTTTACCAGAAAAACAGCACTAGGCTAGTCTGTTCACTGTAGACCCAAATAACTGTTCCAACATAACCTACTCTTTCCTTTCAACACAAACAAATTCAGGCCTGAGCATGTGGGGGAATGATTAGTCAGACCAAGTCCTAGGATCCAGCCTTACCTTCAGCCCTGATCTCACAGCTAGCATCAATGACACACCTGTCGCTGTTTATCTGCTGTGACTGATCCCTCCTCCTTTGTGCTCAACCACCTGGAGATCCTTTTTAGTCAAGTCAATATGCATACAATCTACCCATATCCTGAACCAGCCAGGTCCGTATAGATCTACCTGAACCTGGCCTGACTCACTGCTGGTCTCTTATCTGGTAGAACACTCTCTGGTCCCTCCAGCTCAAAACACCTGTATATCCCTGTTAGTCATCATTACATCTCTACTCACATCCTGAGAGAAAAAGACAGTCAGGTCTGTTTCTATTTACCTGAACTCACCTCAATCTACCTGCTCAGAACACGACCACCTGTAGGACCCAGTTAGTCAAGTCATTATGCCACCTACATCCTGAGAGACTGAGACATGTTTCTGGATCTACCTGATCCTGACTCACTGCTGTCAGGTATCTATCTGAACTCACCTGAATTTACCTGACCCTACACACCGCTGAGTTCCATTAAAATGTTACGGCTGTCAGGAGACTGTTTTTATCAACCTGAATCTAACCTGACTCAATGCTGAATCAACAGGAATGAGCAAGGCTCCAGAGTCAATACGGCTGGGATGGAACTCGTTCTGTTTAAACTGACTTGGCACAGGTTCTCTCAGTCACTACCTTGGCACACCTCTCTCACCTTAACCGCATTGGCAACATATTAAAACATTCAGGACTCTTTGAAGCACTTAAATCAACATAATTCTAAGAATCTTTGTAGATATTACACGGACAGTGTCATTTATATAAGTATAACTACATGAAGTATAAAAGGAGCCGGTTTGTATCTCCGACTGATGTTGAGTTGTTTTATTGTTTTTCACCAGACTGTTTGGAGGGAAGTATATAATGTTAAAATTTTATGCCACGATGCTTTTTGGGCCGATTTTGTGGTAATCTAGCCTACATCTTTACATAAATCTAACAAATACATTAATACCATTCCCCCAAAAAGAATAGACCTTTGCCCAGTCTCTCTAACATACTAATGAGAGATGATGGGAGAAGCAGACGGAAGGTGTTGGGATCATTGTTTTCCACAGCATAAGCCTCCAACTTAATAGCCCCGACTCCAAACAGATTCTCAGTTTCAACATTTACTATGGTGAAACGAACAATATCCATTTGGATTCCAGGGCATCAATTTAAAGCATCTTTCCAGTGAAAATCGCACTTTTAAAAAGTTGATATTCCGTTAACTCATACCCAAATAATGTTGTTGATTCTGGCTGAGCTGGCCAATCAGCGGTCTACTTTAATGACCGGTATACGCCCCCACCATTCTGTTGTTGGGGAACGCCCCCACCATTCAAACACAGAAAAGCTGCTTTCTAACATAATTAAACATATTGTAATTATAGGTCATATTTCATAGAAGAAAGAGACAGAGGGTGAGAGACAGAGAGAGACTCTGCTCCATGTAGGGCAGGCTGCTAGCTGGTATCAGGATGAGACTGAGCTGACACACATGCACACCGAGGCTGTAGAGTCTGTAGCACACCGAGGCTGTAGTGTCTGTAGCACACCGAGGCTGTAGCGTCTGTAGCACACAGAGGCTGTAGCGTCTGTAGCACACAGAGGCTGTAGCGTCTGTAGCACACAGAGGCTGTAGCGTCTGTAGCACACAGAGGCTGTAGCGTCTGTAGCACACAGAGGCTGTAGCGTCTGTAGCACACAGAGGCTGTAGAGTCTGTAGCACACAGAGGCTGTAGAGTCTGTAGCACAGAGGCTGTAGCACACAGAGGCTGTAGAGTCTGTAGCACACAGAGGCTGTAGAGTCTGTAGCACACAGAGGCTGTAGCACACTATAGTTATCTGTGTTAAAGGCCAAACCACTGACAGGAAACTATACATTTCCCCTTCCCGTACACAAAATGTACACGCAATGTGAGACACAGCGTGCAAGAGGGTGAGGGGGTGTGTGTTTGTGTATGTTTAAGAGAGAACATGAGGGGGAAAAAACAGCGACATACACAGAGTTTATGGCGCTCAAATTAATACTGCAGCTCTATAAATAACCTGCTTTGAATGGTGTTGCAGACCTCTCGCTGCTCACTGACAAAACTGAAACCTTGCAGAGAGACGCAGTGTACACATCCACGGCAGGGTGAGAGAAAACATATGTCCTGCTTGAACCGCATGCTCACACAGTGTCAAACACACGCGCATGTGTTTTACTCAGGCATGACACATACCAGACTGACCAGGTGAATCCAGCTGAAAGCTATGATCCCTTATTGATGTCACTTGTTAAATCCACTTCAAATCAGTGTAGATGAAGGGCCACAGACAGGTTAAAGAAGGAGTTTTAAGCCTTGTGATAACTGACACAAAATATGTAAGTGCCTTTGAACGGGGTATGGTAGTAGGTGCCAGGCGTAGCGGTTTGTGTCAAGAACTGCTACGCTGCTGGGTTTTTCTACGGTCAACAGTTTCCTGTCGGTATCAAGAACAGTCAACCACACAAAGGACATTCAGCCAACTTAACAACTGTGGGACACATTGGAGTCAACATGGCCAGCATCCCTGTGGAGCGCTTTCATCACCTTGTAGAGTCCATGACCCAATGAATTGAAGCTGTTCTGAGGCCTAAAGGGGGCTGGTGCAACTCAATATTAGGAAGGTGTTGCTGATGTTTGGTATACTCAGTATGTGCACACATGCACGCACACGGTCCAACCACAACTCAAAACACATACACTATTGTTTGACCACTATTCAAAACAGAGAACACACACCGACATACGGCTAGCACCACCTGTACTCACAGTCACAAACACACCGACATACAGCCAGCACCACCTGTACTCACAGTCACAAACACACCGACATACAGCTAGCACCACCTGTACTCACAGTCACAAACACCCGACATACAGCCAGCACCACCTGTACTCACAGTCACACCGACATACAGCCAGCACCACCTGTACTCACAGTCACACCGACATACAGCTAGCACCACCTGTACTCACAGTCACACCGACATACAGCTAGCACCACCTGTACTCACAGTCACAAACACGCCAACATACAGCTAGCACCACCTGTACTCACAGTCAAACACACTGCTCCAACATGCACCATTAGCCACTCAGAGAAAAACACAGACACAGACTGACAGAAGAAATGAGTGCTTTGAGGTTGTTGAAGTAACACGCTTTACTACCACTGGGTTCAGTGCGGCTGTTCATCCAGTGATCATCTGGTCCCGAGGGGAAGCCCGCCGAGGCCTGAGAGTCAAACCCTCTAAGCTGCTGGTGTGCGTCTGTGATAGAAGTTTCATCTTTCTCGTAATCGTTCCAGCCTGGATTAGGACAGCATCAATCAGGCCCACCAGGATTCCTGCAGCTCCAGGAGCACATGGTGCAGGGTGCTGCCTAGCCCCATCTGATCCCCTCCGTCTGGGCAGGGATAAGTACACACCACCCCTGGGGAGAAGAAGGGTTGCCAGGGGAGGAAATTGGCCTGGACCACTGGGTGGGGTCTGGGAACAGGCTGGGTATGGGCTAGGGAAAGGATGGGTAGAGGCTAGCTAGAGGCAGGGTGCAGGCTGGGTAAAGGCTAGAGAAGGGTAGAAGCTGGGTCCTGGGTGCAGGTTGGGTCGAGGCTGGATATGAGATGGGTACTGGCTGGGTATGGGCTAGGGATGGAATAGGTACTGGCTGGGTAGAAGCTAGGCATAGGCTAGGATGGGCTGCCAGTCTCTCTCTCTCTCCCATGTTCCAGATCACACATAGCGCTGCAGCCAGACACTAGGGATTCATGCATCATTAATTCTCCCTCCTTCCCTCCGCATTTCTCTCTTCCCTTCCCTCTTCCTTTATCAGGGATGTCTGTCTCCATCAGCATCTTCTACACAACAGCAGACCACTTCCATTCTGATGGATCGAATCTCACAGCCCATACACAAACAAACAGGGCTCCAACACATATTGCACACACAGCTCACAGACAAGAGAGCGAGACAGAGTTCACTCTCAAATATTTATATGGATGAGAGGGGATAGAAGCTATTCAGACGAGTCCCAGTCAACAAGGACGTTCACTGCTGCTTGCTCACTCACGTAATGTGCTATACTGTATGCAGGTTAGATTTTGCAACATCCAATCTGAGTTTCAGTGCAGCTCCCTGGCAAGAATCAGACAGACTGAGATAGAGAGGAGAACCTGGACTGGGTTGCAGTTGGCTACCAGACACAGAGAAACAGAAAGAGAGTGACTGTTACAGGTTGATTTTTCCAGGTATGTTTTGAAGATGGAATATTAGCACGTAGGGCTCACTGATTGGCGTCTCCTCATTAGTCAGTATGTGTTACACCGGTGCTGGCCAAAGGTGCCATGTCAGAGTGGCTGGCCCAGGTGCCATGTCAGAGTGGCTGGCCCAAGGTGCCATGTCAGAGTGGCTGGCCCAGGTGCCATGTCAGAGTGCTTTGAGGTTGTTGAAGTAACACGCTTTACTACCACTGGGTTCAGTGCGACTGCCCAGGTGCCATGTCAGAGTGGCTGGCCAGGGCTCTTTTTTATACATGTATTATTTCACCTTTAACCAGGTCGGTCAGGTGAGAACAAGTTCTCATTTACAACTGAGACCTGGCCAAGATAAAGCAAAGCAGTGCGACACAAACAACAACACAGAGTTACACATGGAGTAAAACAAACATACAGTCAATAATACAGTAGAAAAAAATCTATATACAGTGTGTGCACATGAAGTAAGATTAGGGAGGTAAGGCAATAAATAGGCCATAGTGGCGAAGTAATTACAATTTAGCAATTAAACACTGGAGTGATAGGTATGCAGAAGATGAATGTGCAAGTCGAGATACTGGGGTACAAAGGAGAAAAAATTAATAATAATGTGGGGATGAGGTAGTTGGATGGGCTATTTACAGATGGGCTATGTACAGGTGCAATGATCTGTGAGCTGCTCTGACAGCTGATGCTTCAAGTTAGTGAGGGAGATATGAGTCTCCAGCTTAAGTGATATTTGCAATTCGTTCCAGTCATTGGCAGCAGAGAACTGAAAGGAAAGGCGGCCAAAGGAGGAATTGGCTTTGGGGGTGACTAGTGAAATATACCTGCTGGAGCGCGTGCTATGGGTGGGTGCTGCTATGGTGAGCTGAGATAAGGCGGGGCTTTACCTAGCAAAGACTTATAGATGACCTGAAGCCAGTGGGTTTGGCGACGAATATGAAGCGAGGGCCAGCCAACGAGAGCGTACAGGTCGCAGTGGTGGGTAGTATATGGGGCTTTGGTGACAAAACGGATGGCACTGTGATAGACTGCATCCAATTTGCTGAGTAGAGTGTTGGAGGCTATTTTGTAAATGACATCGCCGAAGGATCGGTAGGATACCCTCGTAAAACGGACTTATGTTTGGCAGCATGAGTGAAGGAGGCTTTGTTGTGAAATAGGAAGCCGATTCTAGATGTAATTTTGGATTGGAGATGCTTAATGGGAGTCTGGAAGGAGAGTTTACAGTCTAACTCTTGAGAGATGTGGAGGGTTAACACCTTCAGTTGGCTCTCCCTAACTTGATTTCTAGACAAACAATCCTTTATCTGATCTTCCATGTTTTGGTTTTGCTCCACTTTTTGGTTTGCTTCCGTTCTTTAAAGTTTGGTGTGTGTTTTTATTTTGTTTGCCTGTTCTGGGGCAAATGTAGTGGAGTCTCATGGTGGTGGGGGCTTAGTTGTTGTTGCTAGTCAACTTTCAGTGGACACCCCCATGAGCTTCTTTCAGAACCCCTCCTAAAACCCCACCTGTTTCTTCTGTTTGAGCGACATGACTCTTGCTGGGGAACGTAACAGAGACCGAAAGCTAGAGACAGACGTGAGGAGAGGGAGGCGAGTCGCGACTCACAACCTTATCACTTTAGTTGAACAACAAACATTTGTTCTCCTGTTCCAAGAAGACTGATATCTGTGTGGTAGCCTCGCAAACTGTGTTTTAGGCTTAACTTCTTAGGCAGCAGATCTCCCGGGGTTACGGTTTTGGAGAGCCTGGCGTGCCCAAAGTAAAATGCCTCCCATTCAGGCCCAGAAAATAGGATATGCACATAATTAGTACTATTGGATAGGAAACACTCTGAAGTTTCTAAGAGTGTTAAAATATTGTCTGAGTATAACAGAACGGATATGGCAGGCGAAAACCCGAGGAATTTCTGTCCTGGAAAAAGTGATTTTGACACATTGCCTCATTTTGAACCCCTCCCTTATGAAAATGCCCATATAAGGGAGTAAGATTTCAGTACCTATTGCTTCCACTGGATGTCAACAGTCTCTAGACAGTGTTTTGATTATATTTAGTTGATCAGGATGGTAATAGAAGAAGAATTAGGAAGTGGTCACAGAGAAGTAAACAGAAGAGAATGCGCGTTCACCGGCTTGCGCGCGCTGTGGTTTTTTCCTTTCCTATCGCCCAGTTTATATTCCGGTTGAAATATTATACTAAATATACATAAAAGTGTTCCTAAGGATACATTATCAATGATGTTTGATTGTTCTTTGACAAGTTTATAGGTATAGTTTGAACGAGTTCTCTTCACGGTTCAATGGGTGAGTGGACGCTGTATTTTCTCATCATAACGCACCAACCAAACGGAAATGTATGGATATAATTCATGACTTTTTCTAACAAAAAAAAACATGGATTGTCTTCATTGGACACTTGGGAAGCCCTCAGCAGAAGTTCTTCAAAAGGTAATTGATTTGTTTTTTTGCTGTGAAATGTGTTTTGTGTGAACCGCGATGGTTTATGAATTTATGGTAATGGAAAAATATTGGAGGTGCTACCCTCAAACAATCAAATGTAGTGCTTTCGCCGTAAAGCCTTTTTGAAATCTGACAACGCTGTGATATTGCCAAGAGCTTTTGATGACTATGCAACACTTGCATTTCACCGGGTAGTGACCGTCCCTCGTTTCCCGGTTGTCCACTGTAGGTGGGAGGTCATTTGGTGTTAATGCTCCTAAATTATGGAATTCACTACCTCTTACACTACGCAATACCTCATCCGTGGGTGCATTCAAGATCCAGTTGAAGACATATCTGTTTGACATGCATTTTGGGTAGTGTGTATCCTATGTGACTGCGATGTATGTGTTTGTGTTCTGAATGTATTGTAATGTGCAATGTAAAGCGACCTTGAGCTATGGAAAGGCGCTATATAAATAAAACTTCTTCTTCTTCTTCTACTAGTGTCGGGAGTGGGGCCTCTTTTAACCCCAGGCAGGGTCCAATTGTGACTGCACTCTCACTACTACCACCACCAGGGGCTTGGTCAAATATTGACTTAGGCCAGAAGACGCTACAACAGGGAGGAACAATAGGGCTGCTCAGGTAACAACTGTTTAACAGCCCCTTCCCTTGGGTGTCTGGTCAAACCCAAATCAACTTTTGTCACATACTACTTCGACAGGGCCACAGGGAAATAATTATGCTACAGGCAGCCTAGTTTAGTAATTCAGGCAATGAGAACTGCCTAGTGCAGGGTTCCCCAACTGGCGGGCTGAAATTGGCCCGCAAGTGATTTTAATTGTCCAAGTTTTTGGAGCAAAAATAAATACATTTCTCGATTCTATTTTTACTGTTGGACATATAAGACTGTAAAAACACCAGAAAATCCACTCCGTGATTTTCATTTTGGAAATCTGTTCCAAAGTATTCCCACGCATAATAAAGAGATATGTGATAGTATACAAATGTAAGCAAGGTGTGAAGTCTACAAATTGGTAATTATGTTTAAGCGCCCTGACGATCCGCTCAAGATAAAATATAAAAAATCATCCCGCGGCTGAATCTAGTTGATGATCCCAGACCTAGGAAAGCAAGACAGCCTGCAGTGTTCCCCCTAAAAATAAGCACTGTAAAGGTCCGTTCTGGTTACTTGAGCCTGAGCCAGTGATTCAGAGGTAAGGACACAGAAAGATGTAATAAGCAGCCACAGCAGGAATGGTGCCTAGGACCCGGCCTGAGACTCTCCATATAAAACAGATGCAGCCAGAGCAGGAATGGTGTCTAGGACCCGGCCTGGCCTGAGACGCTCTGCCACAGACCCACATGCACACAAACACAGTATGAATATTTCGCAGCCTCCAGATTTATCCCTGCCTGCCTGCAAACCATGTGACTGGCTGTCTGGCTGACGCAGGGCCAGGCAGGGAATGAGATGGCATTACACAGACTGCAGGTTGGTGCATACTGTAAAACAAGCTGTATAACAGAGCTGGAGGGAAGGGGGAAGGATGAGCGGGAGGAGAGGGAGTGACACATGCATATCAAGCCATGGCAAGACATCTAATTTGCACACCTTTGGTTCCATGTTTCTAAGCACAACCGTCAATATAAAAGTCATGAGCGGTGTTCGGATACCCATACTAACATACTGTTTACTACCTACTTAATGAGTTTATACACACACTACATACTATAAATTCCTTTTAGTATACTGTAAATGAACGGTAGCGTTTCAGTTGAGCGTACGCGTCGCCTGTCTACCGGAAGTTGATGCTGTTGCTATGCAACGTCATGCTAGCCTGTTAGCATAACAAATGACTAGCTAGACATTTTACGATTTTAGGTGTGTTCGTAAATTCAATCTGGAGTGCCAGAGTGTGCTCTGGGTGTTCGTAAATCCAGAGCGTTATCAGATTGCCCGTTTCGCTCTCGGAGCGTTCAGAACACACACTGGGCGCTCTGGCTGAGGAGTAGGGTTGATCTGAGCGTTCAACGCCAGTCAAGGACCCAAGCTAACTGCCTAACGTTGGCTAGCTACTTCCCAGACACAAATGAGAGAACACCTCACTCTGACCATTTCACTCAACCTAGCAGAGCTGGTTAGGCTGTTTTCATGTTATCCATATTTGTTGCCGACGATTACTGTCACCGGCCATATTCAACAGGTGATGAGCGTTTGTAAAGTCATCAGTTATTCTGCGCTCTGGCACACTCAGACGAGATTGCTCTGAAATCTGAGTAAATAGCCAGAATTAACAATGTCCATTGAAACGCACAACGACTATACCACTTAGCTAAGAATGATGTGAATAATCAAGTCAATAAACGTTGGGTAGTTAGTTAATATACTGTCTGGCAAGTTCGATTAGCAGCCAACTAATGTTAGGTAACTAGCTAGCATACTGGTATGTTAGCTAGTAATGCTATGCGGTTCGTAAGGATAGCATAGCTAACAAATTGTCAGCCAACGTAACGTGACTTATTTGAAAAGTCATAACTTTATTACATGGCTCAACAGGTTCTTAACATTTGTCCTAATTAGTTAAAGTAATGAATATGCATCTGCTCTCGGACCGCCATTTTCTTCAAATCTGTAAACGGTGTGAAGCCACGCCCATTTTCTGAAGAATTACATTACGGGCCCTAAATGCACAGAAACAGTGTACACATATTTTGGCAAATTTAGTACAACATCCGGCAACATTTGGCATACTAACCATATCCACACTATGACCAATAAGCATACTACATACTCAATTCACGTCACAAATAGTGTGGTTAGTTTGAGTATTTGAACACAGCTATGGTTTCTCAGAAGCCCCAGCTGCAGGCTTTGATTATTAAGTGTCGGGTTACTGACGACATGGCTTGTGAGGGAGGAGTCATCTTAACAGATCTACTGTACACTGGTGATGGAGATCATTTCCTGACTGGAAGAGAATGAGAACCAATCAAGTTCTCTTTTTTGACACTATAGAATAGTGATCCCTATTAGAGCCGGGATGGAACAAACCCTGCAGTGCATAGCAAATAGCTCTACAGGATTGGTCATCCCTGCTGTAGTAAAGGGACTGAAAGCAGCCGTAGGACACTGTCATGGACTCTTAAAGATATTTACCTGAAAGAGAGAATAGCACACAGCATTGGATTGGTGATAGTATTGGCTGGAGGGCGTAACCTTCCACCATTGATAAATCCATGAGAAGGAGGTTGTCTGCAAGTACACACTTAGGGAGAAGGGAACCTCTAAAGGCAGCAGTACAGGAACACTGCGTCATGGCCTGGCACTGTAGAGTTCAGTTCACCACATAGCAGAGGCATTAACATTCTTCCACTAGTTATCTGGAGCTGAGAGGAGAGACCTGAGAGCACCGGTCAGCTGAAGCAGGCAGGCCCACACCCCTTCTCTCCCCCCTCGCTCTTACAAGCAGGCAGGCCCACCCACCCCCTTCTCTCCCCCCTCGCTCTTACAAGCAGGCAGGCCCACACCCCCCACCCTTCTCTCCCCCTCGCTCTTACAAGCAGGCAGGCCCACCCACCCTCCTTCTCTCCCCTCGCTCTTACAAGCAGGCAGGCCCACCCCCTTCTCTCCCCTCGCTCTTACAAGCAGGCAGGCCCACCCACCCTCCTTCTCTCCCCCTCGCTCTTACAAGCAGGCAGGCCCACACCCCCTTCTCTCCCCCTCGCTCTTACAAGCAGGCAGGCCCACACACCCCTTCTCTCCCCTCGCTCTTACAAGCAGGCAGGCCCACACACCCCTTCTCTCCCCTCGCTCTTACAAGCAGGCAGGCCCACACCCCCTTCTCTCCCCTCGCTCTTACAAGCAGGCAGGCCCACACACCCCTTCTCTCCCCCTCGCTCTTACAAGCAGGCAGGCCCACACACCCCTTCTCTCCCCTCGCTCTTACAAGCAGGCAGGCCCACCCTTCTCTCCCTCGCTTACAAGCAGGCAGGCCCACACACCCCTTCTCTCCCCTCGCTCTTACAAGCAGGCAGGCCCACACCCCCTTCTCTCCCCACACTCTTACAAGCAGGCAGGCCCACCCCCTTCTCTCCCTCGGCTCTTACAAGCAGGCAGGCCCACCTCCTTCTCTCCCTCGCTCTTACAAGCAGGCAGGCCCACCCCCTTCTCTCCCCCTCGCTCTTACAAGCAGGCAGGCCCACACACCCCTTCTCTCCCCACTCTCTTACAAGCAGGCAGGCAGGCAGGCAGGCAGGCCCACCCCCTTCTCTCCCCTCGCTCTTACAAGCAGGCAGGCCCACCCCCTTCTCTCCCCCTCGCTCTTACAAGCAGGCAGGCCCACCCCCTTCTCTCCCCCTCGCTCTTACAAGCAGGCAGGCCCACACACCCCTTCTCTCCCCCTCGCTCTTACAAGCAGGCAGGCCCACACACACCTTCTCTCCCCCACACTCTTACAAGCAGGCAGGCCCACACACCCCTTCTCTCCCCACACTCTTACAAGCAGGCAGGCCCACACACCCCTTCTCTCCCCCCACACTCTTACAAGCAGGCAGGCCCACACACCCCTTCTCTCCCCCCTCACTCTTACAAGCAGGCAACCCAACACTCATCCCTCTCCCCCCACCTTTATTCTCTCCCTCCGGTCTGTCAAACTTCCAAGGCGAGGGGTGACATGTACGCACTGAGCCAACCAACACATCCCAGAGAAAGAAGTGAAATTAAATACCAGTTCAGAGAGAGTGTGGGAGAGATGATCATGGAACATGCAGACAGTTGCACAGGATGATTGAATAACCACAGAGAAACATGAACTCAATTATGAGTTCCACATGAGGGTTTGTAACGTCTAACACACACACACAATGCCCTGTAGATGACATGGGAATGTGTTGACATTGACAGGTCACTTGAACCACGGTGACAGCAGGCAGTGGCATGGGCTAAGAGGACACAGTGTACTTCCACTGTCACCGGGCTGTGTCTCTGTTACTGCCTCAGTCAGGAGGACATTTGACTATTCCAGTACTTGCATGCTTTCTTTGGGGGGGTACTTTAGAATCCTGTTTCATTGATCATCCTTGTGTGGTTTCTACAACTTGATTGGAGTCCACCTGTGGTAAATTCCATTGATTTGGAAAGGCACACACACGTCTATATAAAAGGTCCCACAGTTTAAAGTGCATGTCAGAGAAAAAACCAAGCAATGAGGTCAAAGGAAATGTCCATAGAGCTCCGAGGCAGGATTGTGTCGAGGCACAGATCTGGGGAAGGGTACCAAAACGTCAGCAGCATTGAAGGTCCCCAAGAACAGTGGCCACAATCATTGTTAAATGGAAGAAATTTGGAACCACCTAGACTCTTCCTAGAGCTGGCCGCCCGGCCACACTGAGCAATCGGGTGAGAAGGGCCTTGGTCACTCTGACAGAGCTCCAGAGTTCCTCTGTGGAGATGGGAGAGCCTTCCAGGCCTAGGCTAATCAATTCTAAATGGCACTAGCAGTTGGCAAAGTAGCCTAAGCGGAAAGTAGACGGGACACAATTATTCCAAAACTGCAGCTCGTTGTTGGAACACATATTTCCCTACTTCAATCAACCAGTGTGTGTATTCCATCAGAGGCAGATTTTATGCCCACCGTCCCACCGTTTTTAAAGGCATTTATTTCTAACAGGCGCTTGTGTCCGAACGCAATTGAGTGAGTGAGACATGAAGGGGAAACGGAATTTAGGGACTAGAATTGTGTGATGCTTGCCTTGGTTTTTGTGCCCCGCAAATGTACAAATGGAACACTAGAGTCTAAGAAAATTAACGTGGTCATCAAGACAACAAGCCACAAAGCACATTCCACCAAAAGGTTTAACAGTATTTGAAATAATGGTGATCTCTGGTTAAAGATATAGTTTTTGACTTCTGTTTGAGTATTCGATTACGCATACCCATCCCTACTCAGTCACTGCCTCTAACCCTGTCCCTCAGTCGCTGTCCCCATCCCCACCTCTAACGCTGTCTGTCAGTCTCTATCCCTATCTCCACCGCTAACCCTGTCGGTCAGTCTCTGTCCCTATCGCCCCCGCTAACCCTGTCTGTCAGTCTCTATCCCCATCTCCACCGCTAACCCTGTCCCTGTCTGTCAGTCTCTGTCCCTATCGCCACCGCTAACCCTGTCCCGGTCTGTCAGTCTCTGTCCCCATCTCCACCGCTAACCCTGTCCCTGTCTGTCAGTCTCTGTCCCTATCGCCACCGCTAACCCTGTCCCGGTCTGTCAGTCTCTGTCCCTATCTCCACCGCTAACCCTGTCCCTGTCTGTCAGTCTCTGTCCCTATCTCCACCGCTAACCCTGTCGGTCAGTCTCTGTCCCTATCGCCCCCGCTAACCCTGTCCCTATCGCCCGCTTAACCCTGTCCCTGTCGGTCAGTCTCTGTCCCTATCGCCCCCGCTAACCCTGTCCCTGTCGGTCAGTCTCTGTCCCTATCGCCCCCGCTAACCCTGTCCCTGTCGGTCAGTCTCTGTCCCTATCGCCCCCGCTAACCCTGTCCCTGTCGGTCAGTCTCTGTCCCTATCACCCCCGCTAACCCTGTCCCTGTCTGTCAGTCTCTGTCCCCATCTCCACCGCTAACCCTGTCGGTCAGTCTCTGTCCCTATCGCCCCCGCTAACCCTGTCCCTGTCGGTCAGTCTCTGTCCCTATCTCCACCGCTAACCCTGTCCCTGTCGGTCAGTCTCTGTCCCTATCGCCCCCGCTAACCCTGTCCCTGTCGGTCAGTCTCTGTCCCTATCTCCACCGCTAACCCTGTCCCTGTCGGTCAGTCTCTGTCCCTATCGCCCCCGCTAACCCTGTCCCTGTCGGTCAGTCTCTGTCCCTATCTCCACCGCTAACCCTGTCGGTCAGTCTCTGTCCCTATCTCCACCGCTAACCCTGTCCCTGTCGGTCAGTCTCTGTCCCTATCGCCCCCGCTAACCCTGTCCCTGTCGGTCAGTCTCTGTCCCTATCTCCACCGCTAACCCTGTCCCTGTCGGTCAGTCTCTGTCCCTATCGCCCCCGCTAACCCTGTCCCTGTCGGTCAGTCTCTGTCCCTATCTCCACCGCTAACCCTGTCCCGGTCTGTCAGTCTCTGTCCCTATCGCCCCCGCTAACCCTGTCCCTGTCTGTCAGTCTCTGTCCCTATCGCCCCCGCTAACCCTGTCCCTGTCGGTCAGTCTCTGTCCCTATCGCCCCCGCTAACCCTGTCCCTGTCGGTCAGTCTCTGTCCCTATCGCCCCGCTTAACCCTGTCCCTGTCGGTCAGTCTCTGTCCCTATCTCCACCGCTAACCCTGTCGGTCAGTCTCTGTCCCTATCGCCCCCGCTAACCCTGTCCCGGTCTGTCAGTCTCTGTCCCTATCGCCCCCGCTAACCCTGTCCCTGTCGGTCAGTCTCTGTCCCTATCGCCACCGCTAACCCTGTCCCTGTCGGTCAGTCTCTGTCCCTATCTCCACCGCTAACCCTGTCCCTACACTCTAAACTCAGTCTCTGTTCTAGTCTGTTCCAATCCTTGTCACGGTGTGTCATGTCATTAAGCTCTCCCTGGCGTCTGCTCCAATTCTGACCATGCAGCCTCTGTCTCTGTCCTCATGTCCGTCTTTGCCTCAGACTGGCTATGTCTTCATCTCAAAGTCATTAGGCCCTCCCCCTGCCTGGCATCTGCTCCAGTTCTGACCATGCAGCAGAACAGCCCTGGCAGATGAGGTGCTGCTATTTATAGACCAAAAAAAATCTATATTTTCTCTTTCCTTCTCTCCCCTGCTCCCTTTACTGCGTTAGAATATTTCCACAGGGCATGTGTGTTTTAGTAAGGTCTCAATAAAAAGTGATAGTCATCTCCCCGTCGTCGTAGTCGCCTCCCTCTCCTTTGCTGTACAATACAGCCTGTCTCATCATCCACACACAGAGAGACAGGACACCGAGATGAGGTCCACACACAGAGAGACAGGACACCGAGGTGAGGTGAGGTCCACACACAGAGAGACAGAGGACACCGAGATGAGGGGAGATCCGATAGCCACACAAACTGTTACTGGCCAGCAGCCGTATACCCTGGAGGAGACGACAGGCACTACTCCTCTGGCAAAGCCCTGAGAATTTAAAATGGCTGTTTATATTGCTTTATTATCATCACAGTCAATTTCTGGGTCTGCAAAGCGTTGTTTTCAGAGACCAGGGCGCCCTACTTTCCCCTTGTGATGTAATAGTCTGTGACAGCATGGCGGCCTCAGAGTTGAAGGAGAGTTGAACACCTTCCCTCAATCCTCACAGCCTTTCTCCTCATGGCCTACGCTCCAGGACAAGTAAAAGACAAAAGTAAGAAGTCCAGTCCAATAGTGTTGCAGAAAGCCGCACCAAACGTGACATTTGACCCAAAGGCTACTGTAAAATAGACATTCCTTCAAGTTCAGTGTTTTTTCCAAGTGGAACAGTTGAATAATGGATAGCCTGACTTGGGTTAGGACAAATCCTACAATATAGTAGTACAGTTATAATAGCAGCAGTCACATTCATCACATTCCTGCGTTTTCTTGCTTGGGAACCACTCCATTCATATTGCTGTGATCAAAGCGCAGGGCTAGCCCTCTTCTATAGGCCAAGACGTCTACATCCTATCCCAGCCTGCTCCACTTTCAACAGACACCATGTGATATGGTTTAGCCCTGCTGCATGCAGGTGGGGAACTGTGGAGCCTTTTGCCTACAATCTCTGATAGGGAAGGAGGGGGAGCGAGAGACAGTCTATTTCCCCTATTGTACTTTAAAACTACTTGCACATCGTTACAACACTGAACATAGTCATTCTATGACATTTGAAATGTCTATTATTTTGAAACTTTTGTGAGCGTAATGTTTACTGTACATTTTTTATTTAACTTTTGTTTATTATCTATTTCACTTGCTTTGGCAATGTAAACACGTGTCTCCCATGCCAATACAGCCCTATGAATTGAGAGGGGCGAATAAGGGTGGGCAGAGAAAGAGAGAAGGAGAAGATGGGAGATGGTAGAGAAGGAGAAGATGGGAGATGGTAGAGAAAGAGAAGATGGGAGATGGTAGAGAAGATGGGAGATGGTAGATGGTAGAGAAGATGGGAGATGGTAGAGAAGATGGGAGATGGTAGAGAAGATGGGAGATGGTAGAGAAGATGGGAGATGGTAGAGAAGATGGGAGATGGTAGAGAAGATGGGAGATGGTAGAGAAGATGGGAGATGGTAGAGAAGATGGGAGATGGTAGAGAAGATGGGAGATGGTAGAGAAGATGGGAGATGGTAGAGAAGATGGGAGATGGTAGAGAAGATGGGAGATGGTAGAGAAGATGGGAGATGGTAGAGAAGATGGGAGATGGTAGAGAAGGAGAAGATGGGAGATGGTAGAGAAAGAGAGAAGGAGAAGATGGCAGAGAAAGAGAGAAGGAGAAGATGGGAGATGGTAGAGAAAAATATGCAAATATGAACTCTCCAATTTTAGAAACTGGTATAATATGTTGGTTAGCAGATGTAGCCCAGTTCTCCCCACAGCCACAGCTCACACATCAGCCCAACACAGCCAACACAACAGAGCTCGGCTAGAGAGGATGGCTGAAGGAAGGATTTGGATCATTTCTTTTTTATTTAACAAGTCAGTTAAGAACAAATTCTTATTTACAATGATTGTGCGCCCTCCTACGGGACTCCCAATCACGGCCGGATGTGATACAGCCTTGAACCAGGGACTGTAGTGAGGCCTCTTGCACTGAGATGCAGGGCCTTAGACCACTGCGCCACTCGGGAGCCATAATGGAGGGCTTGACTAAATGCTATGCATCAAAACAGCTGGATACAATGCTCATGATTGGGTCTTTCTGCTTGGTTTGGGTTATTCTGAAATGGAACAATGGAGTGGGGACGGGGTAGAAAGGAGAGGAGAGGTGGGTCACACCCCTCCCTAACCAGTTTTTTTGTCCAGTGAGCTGCCCGCTCTTACAAATGACTGACGTCCTGCCACAAGAATCCAGGGAATGCGAGAGCAAACAGAAACCCAACCAACCAGGGAGCAGTGGACCACAGAGAACCCATCATCAACCACAACAGACTGTCTCTCTCACAAACACAATTACAGAGCAGCAGGCAGCACAGTCACAGCTTACGCTGATGCAGTGAAGTGAACAACCAGTCTAGTTTATCCCAGTTTTAGCCACTGAGGCTCACATAAGGCCTGTTGATCAATAGGTTTGTTATCTCGCTGGATCCATTGTGGCAGAGTAGTGCTATTGAAAGTCAAAACCACAGCACCAGTTCTTTAAGGCCATGATATATAAGCCACAAGTAGGCCAACTTATGTCATCGGAACGTTTTCTGTACTAGTTCATATAGGTCAGGGATGGGCAACCCCGTCATTTGTAGGCCCAAATAGATTTCTTTTTGGGGGGGGGTTCAGTCGGGGTCTCAACTTGCCGTTCTGAGAGTTAGAACCGTAGAATACACAAGGTGCCATTTTTAAATGTGGTTGGCATCATCAGTGTCAGTTGTTATGTCAGTCACTCAATTAACCCGTCAGCTAAAAAGAAATGTGATTGGTAAGTTAGTCTAGCCAGGAGAGTGGTGGGTGAATGGGGAGGAGGGTAGCGGGTGGAGGGCTTTTGGAAGGGTGCACAAGGGAGTTGGGAAATAGGGAGGGTGGGATTGTGGGTGGTTGAATATGAGAGTTGGAGGGAAAGGGGAGGTGCAGCAGGGTTACAAAATAGGAATACAACTCCACTGATTTTATACTTGCAGCTGTCTGTCAATATGGGGTTTTGTAGTGAAGAATGTGAACTGATCTGTTTAATTATTTTGACAATGTCACTATTGTTTAACTGGCTTATAAAAAACATAACCCCTAACTTTTCTAAATCAGAAACACACTTTGGCCGGGCCCTCACTCCAGACTCTGTCTGTGTGTCTGTCGTTCCACAAACAGCATGAGCTTTAAAATTCTTTCCAGAAAATGATTTAGAGACGATCAGCATGACAAACATTGATCACGGGCCAGAGAGAAGAGGCTAGTAATGGAGCCAATATGCTATGCTAGTAGCCTTGTCATTTTTTATGTTTTGTAGGCTGGTATTCAATAGGCAAAAATGTAGCGAAATGGTCTTCAGCGCTAAAACTGAAAAGCATCTGGCAGAAGTAAATTCATCCAAAAACACAAACATAGTATTTGATATATCTGATGTTACCACATTTTCAGGAATTTGATGATTTAATCACGAAGTCCATTCAAATGACCAGGGACATTAACTTGGAAGTATGATGTAGGAACCAGTAACTTGCATTGCTTATAATGGGAGGTAAAACAGAGGTGGAAGTGGGTGAGCAGGCAGGAGGTGTAGGGGTGAGCAGGCAGGAGGTGTAGGGGTGAGCAGGCAGGTGGTGTAGGGGTGAGCAGGCAGGAGGTGTAGGGGTGAGCAGGCAGGAGGTGTAGGGGTGAGCAGGCAGGAGGTGTAGGGGTGAGCAGGCAGGAGGTGTAGGGGTGAGCAGGCAGGAAATGTAGGGGTGAGCAGGCAGGAGGTGTAGGGGTGAGCAGGCAGGAGGTGTAGGGGTGAGCAGTGAAACATCAGCAGTTTACTGCTTTCCCAAGAGAAGAGACAAAAACGTTTTCTTCATAAACTCAGAGTCTTGGTTGGCCCTGAGGAATTACAGCAAACATCTTCACATAGTTTAGATCCCCATCTCAGGAGGAGCGGAGAGAAAGAACAAGCCTTGGCATGCCACCATCTCTCCCCTTCTTTCACTCCCTTTAAAAAGACAGGAGATCACAACTTCAGTGCGGTAGGTAGCCTAGCGGTTAAGAGCATTGGGTCACTAAACAAAAGGTCACTGGTTTGAATCCCCGAACCAGCAAGATAGGAAGATCTGCTGTTCTGCCATTGAGCAAGACAGTTAGCCCTCAACAACAACTGCTCCCCAGGTGCAGATGTCGATTAAGGCAGCCCCTCACACGTCTCTGATTCAGAGGGTTTGGGTTAAATGCAGAAAATACATTTTGGTTGAATGCATTCAGTTGTGCAACCGACTAGGTATCCCCCTTTCTTTCAGAGCAGGCCAGGCTGACCTGCTGTATGTTAGCTATTAACCTAGCATTTAGCCTATTGCTGTTGAGTCTCTAGCTTTTAGTCTACTGCAGTTGGGACTTTTAACATTTAGCCTAGCCTAGCGCTCTGTGCTACTGAAGAGAGGCAGGCTGTAAAAAATAAAGAGCAGACAGTTAGCATAAGATGTGAGTACAGACATGCGTCTCTGACGAAAACGAGAAAGACAGAAAAACAAAAAAGGAGAGGAAGACAAGATGGAAAGAGAGAGCGACAGCGAGAGACAGAGAGAGCGTGAAAGAGACACAGAGAGAGCGAGCGAGAGAGAGAAAGCTCAGCTGGGTCATGCTTCTTCAGGAGGTCAATCATACAGCAGGTCCCCCAGCCTTGTTCACGCCCTGTTACAGAACAACCCCACTGTCACTGTAGTGTAGCCTAGTCTGACTGCTGCCGCAACTCACACCACGCACATCCTCTACACCACACTGCGCCACTCAAAAACCTTATCCCACCCACAAGGCTCTGCCAGAGAGAGGGAGGTAAGAGAGACAAATGCTTTCAGCAGACATTGAGCCCAAAGCAGAAACCAGACACATTTACTAGCTGAGTGATAAACTGTGAAGCAGAAGAGAGAGAGAGAATGAGAATTTAAAAAAAAATAACTGTCAATCATATCTTTCAGAGACAAGGCAAACACACTCAGTAGATTTCCATTACAGACTTATGTTCCTATATCTCACACTCAAAATGTGTATACGCACACACTCAAGATACACACAGCACAAGGAAGGAGGACAGAGTTTGTAAATGAAGGAAGCTCTGCTGTCTTCCTCTGACCCAATACTGACACACACACAAAGTACTTCAACAATGAATCAAGGGAAGAGAAGGGAAATGGCTGTGGCTCAGATCCATGGGATCAGGTTTCTTCCTCCTCTCTCTGGCTGTCAAAAATTGCACCCTATTCCCTTTATAGTGCACTACCTTTGATCAGGGCTCTGGTTAAAAGTAGTGCACTATAAAGAGAATAGGTTGCCATTTGGCACTCCTCCTCTCCTCCCTGTTCACATCCTCTGCATTATTCACTGATGACGACACGATGGCTGTGTCCCAGAACTCCCTACATAGTGCACCATTTCCTACATAGTGCACAACTTTTGAGCCAGTGCACCAGCCTAAATAGGGAATAGTGTGTAATTTGGGACGCAGGCTCTCGCTCTCTCCCCTGTTCACTTAGCCATAGCCTCTGTGATTTCAGTGTGTGTGTGTGTCTCTTAGCTGCAGGGCAGACAAGGCAGAGTCACCTCCCTCATAAATTCCTTTCCTCTGATTACTAACATCTCTGTGATAAGCCCCAGAGCTCAGGGCCGACTGAAGGATTACGTCAGAGCAGAGAGAGCGGGAGAGAAAGACCTCCAGTGTGACCTCTTAGTCCATTACTGTGTTGGAATATAGGATAAACGTGTACATTTCCATCTTCTACATTCTTTACGGCAGTTTTTTCCAAAACAATTTCTTGCTTCAGTGTGTGTCGGTCGCGTGTGTGTGTGCGTCGCTGTGTGTGTAGGCCTAGACCTTCATTGGAGCAGGTCCTGGACCTGTAGCATAATGGAAGGAGGAAGGAGAGCCAAGAGTAAGTGAAGAGTCTACATGACAACCAGTTTAAGGGCCATTAGAGCAGCACTCTGGGTCTACGTCCCAAACGGAGCCCTATTCACGATTTAGTGCACTACACATAGGGCTCTGGTGAAAAGTAGTGCACTATATAGGGAATAGGTTGCTGTTTGGGCAGCAAAACTCTGCTGTCTACTCTCCACTACAACACAAGGTCACACAGACCCGACAGGAACCACAGGAAACACGTCAGCGAGGGTGAGAGAAATTAGGGGGTGGGGGGGTGAGAGGGGAAAAGAGAGAAAAGGAGACAGACGGATAGCTAGAGGAATGGGGTGTTGCGCAAACTGAGTCAGGTTCTCTTTCTAGCACTCTGGGAAAGCAGAATGAAGAATGTGTCTCCTAAAATGAGAGGGTTTACAAGTCTCCTCCACTGAGTTACAATAACATTGCTTTGTTTCCACTGTCCTGTCCTCTCTCTGACATCTTAGGACACTAGCAGGAGAGCGACAGAGCGAGAGGCGGTAAAAAGAGATGAGGTAAAAGAAAGAGCGATGAGACTCATGAGGTGAAAGTGAGAGAAAGCACAGAAAAGCAGAGAGAATAAGCTCAGAGCAAATATAATGGATAGTAGCCCTGTTTAGCTAGCAGCAATCTCTTCTCTGCCTACTTGCACCATTATAGTTCCTGTGGAAGGAAAACCAAAGCGTGAGTGAGACATGAGATATATATCTATATATGAGACTCATGCGATACACGAGGTGAAAGCACGAAAAAAGAAATGAGCTACGAGAGCGAGTACTCAGAGCATATACAGTGCATTCAGAAAGTATTCAGACCCCTTGACTTTTTCCACATTGTGGTACGTTACAGCCTCAATCTGAAATGGATTCAATAGATTTCCCCCCTCATCAATCTATGCACAATACCCCATAATGACAAAACAATGTTTGCAATTTTTTTTTTTTACTGAAATATCACATTTCCATAAGTATTCAGACCCTTTACTCAGTACTTTGTTGAAGCACCTTTGGCAGCGATTACAGCCTCGAGTCGTCTTGGGTATGACGCTACAAGCTTGGCACACCTGTATTTGGGGAGTTTCTCCCATTTTTCTGTGCAGATCCTCTCAAGCTCTGTCAGGTTGGATGGGGAGCGTCGCTGCACAGCTATTTTCAGGTCTCTCCAGAGATGTTAGATCAGGTTCAAGTCCGGACTCTGGCTGGGCCACTCAAGGACATTCAGAGACTTGTCCCGAAGCCACTCCTGTGTTGTCTTGGCTGTGTGCTTAGGGTCCTGAGCCCTAATCTATGGATTACACGACTGGAATACAGATGGTCACAGACACTAGGGATGCACAATATATCAGTGAACATATCGGAATCGGATGATATTAGCTAAAAATGCCAACATCTGTATTGGCCGATGTCTAGTTTAACGCTGATGTGGGAAAATAATGTCAAAGCTGACGTGCATACCTATAACGTAATGACGCCACGTAAAATGTTGCGCTACACGTGCAACACAGCATTCCTAACCTAGCCCACAATGTCTGCTGTGGATCGAGCAGTCAACAAGTCCAGCAGTCATTTGAATGAGTACGACAATGACCAGCACTGTAGGTGGGCGAGACAACTTTACCAGCATCATAGCATACGTATCGATGAATCGTTGTGACATATGAAATACGAGTGATAGTGTAATCAATGTGTAATAACTACGTAAAAAAAATATTATTAACGCATTACATTGTGACGTGCAGTCATATTCAGGTCCTGATTGGTCAAATAGTGTTAAGACCCAAACGGCTTTCCATAGAAATCCTGGTTGAGAATGAAACGACTGAACAACGAAACAGTACAGCAAGTAAGTGAGTGAAAGAAATAGGTTTAGATTATGTTTTACTGGTAATGGGGACATACGTAAATGCCCACAAAATATATTTTTCGGTCAGTGTGGTGTGTGTAACGTTTACTTAACTAGGCAAGTCAGTTAAGAACAAATTCTTATTTACAATGACGGCCAAACTCGGACCAATTGTGCGCCACCCTATGGGACTCCCTATGGGCAGGATGTGATACCTCAAGGCCATCAGACTGTTAAACAGCCATCACTAACATTGAGTGGCTGCTGCCAACATACTGACTTAAATCTCTAGCCACTTTATACATAGGAATTGGATGTAACAAATGTATCACTAGCCACTTTAAACAATTTTGTATATAATGTTTACGTATCCGACATACTCATATCAAATGTATACACTGTACTCTAAACCATCTACTGTATCTTGCCTATGCCGTTCGGTCATCGACCCAAATCTCTAGCCACTTTAATAATTATAATTGGATGAAATAATGTATCACTAGCCACTTTAAACAATGCCATTTATATAATGTTTACATATCCTACATTACTCATCTCATATATGTGTATATACTGTACTCCATACCATCTACTGCATCTTGCCTATGCCGGTCAGCCATCGCTCATCCATATATTTATATGTACATACTCGTATTCATTCCTTTACTCTTGTGTGTATAAGGTAGTTGTTGTGAATTTGTTAGATTACTTGTTAGATACTACTGCATGGTCGGAACTAGAAGCACAAGCATTTCGCTACACTCGCATTAACATCTGCTAACCATGTGTATGTGACAAATAAAATTTGATTTGATTTGATTTGATACAGCCTGGATTTGAACCAGGGACTGTAGTGACGCCTCTTGCACTGAGATGCAGTGCCTTAGACCGCTGCGTCCGTGTGTGTGTGTGTGTGTTAACTATTTAACTGTACTGGAATGCTTAAAAGGCCGCTAAATGTGTTACTATCGGTACCATTTTGGGGGCAAAGAAAATATTGGATATCGGTATCGGCCAAAAATGGCATATCGGTGCATGGGCCTCACAACAGGCCTCAGGAACTCGTTGCTGTATTTTTGTGCATTGAAATTGCCACCAATAAAATGTAATTGTGTTTGTTGTCCGTAGCTTATGCCTGCCCATACCATAACCCCACCGCCACAGTCTGTTCACAACATTGACATAAGCAAACCTCTCGCCCACAAGACGCCATACAAGTGGTCTGCGATTGTGAGGCCGGTGGAACATACTGCCAAATTCTCTAAAATGAAGTTGGAGGCAGCTTATGGTGGAGAAATTAACATTAAATTCTCTGACAACAGCTCTGGGTGACATTCCTTCAGTCAGAATGTCAATTGCACACTCCCTCAAAACTTGAGACATCTATGGCATTGTCTTGTGTGACAAAACTGCACATTTTAGAGTGCCTTTTATTGTCCCCAGCACAAGGTGCACCTGTGTAATGATCATGCTGTTTAATCAGCTTCTTGATATGCCACAGCTGTCAGGTGAATGGATTATCTTGGCAAAGGAGAAATGCTCACTACTAACAGGGATGTAAACAAACCATTATGGTGTCATTTCAGAACCAGTCAACCATCCCGCCATTTGAGAAGGAGACCAAGTGATGCTGCAGTACTGAAGTCAAGCCCCCTCTCAGTCTCTCTCTCTTTCCACAAAAGAAACAAAACAGAGTTTAGCTTATCTCCAGAACTTCTCATAAATAACTTAACGTTCCACAAAGCTTAGCTGACTGCAGTCTCATAGCTCACAGTCATATCCCGGTGCCCTAATTCCATACAAGGAAGATGAAATAAAGTGTTACTGCGTCGACGAAGGATTTAAACTGCAAATATCAGTCAAGTATAAAGAGGGGTAGGCTAAGTTATTAAAAAGGGTGACTGCCTTTAAAAAGAAACAAATCCCTTTGAAAATGGCCTATGTGGGATCGATATGAGTCAGAAACAGCTATTCTAGAGTCCAAATCTACTACAAAGTGTAATTAGGATGAAGTCAGTCTCGTCTAAAACAGAGTTTGGAACATCTGCGCGTCACACTGGGTAAATGAAGGTTGGGGTGTCCACTTGCCCACTAACATAGGGTGAACAGCTGCAGAGATTGCTCTCTACCCAATAGCATAGACAGTGAGACAGACCGTCCCAGCAGCTCCGACTGTTTACATAAGATAACACGTTGCACATTTATTTATTTTTTACTTGAGAAATAGTGCATCAAAGACCTTAGCTTGATGAAACATTGGGCATCTAAAACATTCTCGGCCAAAATGTAAAAATTAATTACAGATTTCTGGAGACTTTGAGGACGTGAAATAGGCTTCCACGTCCAGTGTCTCATGAGGGACAAACACCATTAACCAAAAGTGGAATCGGTCAGGAGACACACCTCTAAGACTGAAATCTAGTTTTTCTAATGAGCAACTGAAAAACACACATGCCGATCGGCGTGTTCATTGGCTCTTTAAGATTCTATCACTGTTAAAAAAATTATCAGCATAGAAAGTCATACAAAAACCTACACTTGAGAGAAAGACAATTCAAAGTAATGCTAGGTTAAATCTGGCCCCAAACACAGCTCTCGACCTTCGCCTCTCCCGAGTCCGTACGGGATTTGCAGCGATGGGACAAGACTAACTACCAACTGGATATTACAAAATTGGGGAGAAAAGGTGGTAAAAAGTACCCACCCCTATCTGCATTGAGAAAGAGACCACGGAAATGCAATCTGCAACTAGTAATACAATCTCTCTCCGGCATGAACGGCATTAGAATAACACTCAGAGGTGCTCGGTCCCTCCCCCCTCTACTTAGCCTGGCTTGGCGCTCAAAAACCTTGAAATTCCCTCTAAAAACACTACATCCCAAATGGCACCCTATTCCTTATAGAGTGCACTACTTTTGACCAGAACCCTATGGGCCTTTGCCGCCTTGGTCAACAGTAGTGCAATAAATAGGGAGCCATATGGGTCACAGCCAAGATTATTCTTCCTCATTTTCCCCCACTGTCCCTCAAGCCCAGAAAACATTGACCAATTAAAATGTGGTTTCCTTCTAGAGTTCCTCCACCCAACAACCAACTTTCAGCCCTGGCCTACAAAAGGACAGAGGGTAACTGCAGCATACAAGGCTGTGTGTGTGTGTGTGTGTGTGTGTGTGTGTCTCCACTTCCCCTTTTCATTCTGCTCCCTCTCTTTGTCAAAGGCAAACAATGTCATCAACCCCTCGCTGCACCCACTCATGACCTACGACCCCACTACCCCTCCGCTCCTCCCTCCATTCATTCATTCCCTCCATCCCCTCCAGGATGGGACTGCTTTGGATCAGCTATTGAGGGATGTCCACCCAGGCAGCGTCATCGACCAATTCCAAATGCTCGCAGGACGCCACGCCCACCCAGGCAGCGTGTGTGTGTGTGTGTGTGTGTGTGTAAACCCGACTCCCACTACTTCATCCCATGTCAGTAGAAGTGCATAGTCGGTCTTACAAAACTGTCTGACAAACACAGTCATCCATCCATAGGATTACCCAGCCAGCAGGCCCAATAGAGGTCTTAACCCTACATGCAATGTACATTATGCTACCTGTGGTTAGAGATACACACATTTACGTAACATAATATTAATCTACAGACCAGGAGCTCTTTATAGACATTAAGAATTCACTATTGGATGAGCTGCCTGCATGATGCTTGAAGGGGCATCGTCACGTCCACATGCAATCAGCCGCAACCAGTCAAATGAGTGATGTGATTAAGTCCCATGGTTGTGGATTATAGGGGAGGACTGTGATTGGACAGTTTTCTAGTATCGGAGCCCAACTGACTGTATGACTAACAAGTTGTAGCCTAAGTCATAGTGACAACAACCGTTGGAAGTACCATCAAGGCCACAGAGCTGGGACCAAGGCTCAGTCACAAGTCACAAACATCTCTTTGAAAGAAAAGGCGGCAGAATAAGTTTCATTTCAGCAGAGAGGGAGAAACAGCATCTCATGACTCCTCTACAGGAGGAAAACAGCTTTATTGCAGCGACTGACCCGACCTCACTCTCTAAATGAGAACCTACGGAGTTTCATTAACAACTAGGTTAGCACGGACCCCCTGTAATGCGTTCCAAATGGCAACCTTTTCCCTTTACTGTGCCCCCGGGGCTCTGGTCAAAGTGGTCGACTGTAAAGGGAATAGGGTGCCATTAGAGAGACACCCTGTGAGTTACAGCTGTTTAACCCCAAGGTGTTATTTTTAAACTAACCTCCGCCCCTGCTTACCTGACCCCAAACAGAGGCTCCTTTGTGGAGGGATTTTGGAGTTAGTGATCAGTGACCGTATCACAGAGCCAAGCAACCAACTGCTCCTTCCACCATGTGAGCTAGAGCTGTGCTAGATTCTAAACGGAGCTGTGAATTCAACTAAGATCCAGTCATATGACTGGCTGGCTGCCAAACTTGAAACTTTCTAACGGACATGTTCCTCTCTCTCTATCCAGGCTTCTTCAATGAATGACCCACATTAAGTACTATGGAAACCAGAATAAGAATGTAGAAACTAGCAACGACATCCTGTGTGCCATTCGGTCTGTGTGGGCTGTTGCATCGGCACCCGCAAGTTGCACCCTCGCTGGGCATCATGTTTGCCTCAGCGCTGCTCTGACAACATCCATCTATCAACCTGTGTGATCTTTATCAGACCAGGTACTAGCAAGCTACATCCTTCCTTCCGCACCTTATCGGCATCTTCATACCTGGGATATTTTGTGTACGTCAATCTATTTAGGTACTTGAGTTTGCCACTACAATAGGCAGCGGAGGAAGATTTGAGAGAGTATAATAAAACACTGCTTAAATGTTAGTCAGAGCAGAGAGTAAAGAAGTAAAGGATAGCGAATGGTTGGGTTGTGTCTTACCTGCAGTTCGCACCAAGCCACCTCCACTGTAGTCTCCGTATCCAGGCCCTTGTAGACCGTCTTGAAGGATCCGCGTCCGATCTCAATGTCAAACTTTAGGAAGCGTCCGTCCAGCGAGGTCCCTATGGCCTTGGTCTCTACTTCCTCTATGTCATCCTGAACCTTCTTCTCTGCTTCCCTCTTCTGCTCCTCTAATAGGGCCTTAGCGGCCCCCTTCTCCTTCTCCTCTCGCATCTCCTCTGTAACACTCCCGCTCTCCTCCTCCGAGGGCTCCCCCGCTTTGCTGGGCGCCACCTCGATTCCTGGAGCCTCTGAGGTGGCTAACGACAACAGCTTCTTTACTTTCTCTCCGCCGCAAACATCCAATACTGCCGGGATTGGCTTTATCTGCACTACCATAGCATCCACTCTAGTACCACCACCAACACTGGGCCCTAATACCGCGCTACAAGGCCTACTCCTTTCCTCATCTGCCTCCACCTCGGCCACCGCCAGGCACGGCTCGGGAACCACCACAGAGGGGACAGCCAGGGAGAGCCAGCCCAGGCTGGGCGGCTCGCAGTCGGGCGGGGAGGTGAGGATGACGGCCTTGCTGGGGAGGTCTAAGGCGGTGGCGTTCGAGTCACAGATGACGCTGCGCCGGAAGAAGCGATGCTCGGCCTGTTTGGGGTCGCGGTCCATGGTGTGACGGCGTCGGCGGACACCGTCGGTTCCCAAGTTCTCACCAAGGTACGTGTCCGAGCTGGAACCATTCACATTCTTGGGCGGCGGAGGGAAAGGGGCTAGGAACTTGTCTGTTTCCGACATTTTTTTTTATTCCAGGGGGTGTGAGTAAGCAATGAGAAAAAAAACCTCCAAAATATAAAGTATAAATAAATTACAAGGAAGAACAAAAACTTGAGAAAAAGTAACTGTAAACCTCAACCAACAATAAACCAAAACGTTTGTTGTGAAGAACCGAACACCTGTGCGTCTTGCAAACAAACTCCTGAGAGGGGGGAAATATATAATATGGGTATATAAAATAAAACCTCTGGAGAAAACCCTCAGTGGAGTTTGTATGGGGGGAGAGTTAAATTAACCTCCTCTGTAAGTGTCACTTAACAACAACAGTTACTATAACTTTTACAGCGCTCAGGGGTGGTTGGGCCCAGAAGAGGGGGCGTTCTTTTATAAATGGAAAAGAACAGGAAACAGTCACAGAGAAGCAAGCGCTGATGATGACACACAAGGACCGTCAAATCCACACCATCCATCCTGTAGCGACCCAGAGATAGCCTTCATTGAGCATAAGGGACCACAAGAAGAGGAGGCCAGATAGTCTGTACAAGCAGGCTCAGGCTTACTGCTTGGGCTTGGACAGTCTCTGGTGTGTCTCTGTAGTGATGGTGAAGAGGGAGAAATCTCACTCACACCATTAACTCCACTGCCTCCAAAGCCAGGTCCAGATTCACTAAAAGAGAACAGAGGGAGAGTGAAGGAATGAGTCAAGAGGCAGAGAAGTTTGGTTTAATTGCGTATCCAAAGTTAAGTAACTGTAAACCTCAACCCTGACTCTGCTTGACCTCAGGGTTACAGCGTAAAACAATTCAGAGAGTAGCTTGGTTTGGCATGCACTTCTGCAGCTGCAGAACAGGAGACTTGGTTTTGCAGAACAGGAGACTTGGTTTTGCACATCCTAAATTGCACTCTATTCCCTACATAGTGCACTACTTTTGACCAGAGCTATTCCCTACACAAAAGTAGTTTACTACATGGCAGTGGCCATCAAACTCTCCTCAGGGGAACTCCAGCCTCTCCATGTATTTGATCTATTCCAGAACTAGCACACCTGATTCAACTAGTCAACAAATCATCAATCCCTTGAATAGGTGAATCAGGTGAGCTAGTTCAGAGCTACAATGACATTGAGAAAAGGTTCATGCTATCCGGGATCCTTGAGACATCCCTACCCTAAACCTCCTGTAGGTTTTCGTTTTAACACCAGTTGGAACTAACCCGCTTCAGTTTATCAACCAGCTAAGTATTAGAATCGGGTACACTAGATCAGGGTTGGTGCAAAAACCTACATAATGGTGCGCTCCAGGAACAGGGTTGGAGAGCCATAAATTAACCGTTTTAAAATGTAAACTTCAAAGGAGTAGCGTCAGAGCTGGGATGTCCCGAGGATTCAGTTGAAACTTTTCCATTGTGGACGGTCTGAGGGTCCCCGAGGAGAGGTTTGAGAACCACTGATATGGAAGTGTGCAATTTGGGACGCAAAACAGTGTCGCATCTAAACACGAATTAGCCAGCTACCCATTCCATTACTCTTGTTCAGAAATGGACATGTCTGAATATTAATTAAAGCATATTGTAACGACCCTGGGTTCAGAGATACGCCAGAGACTGTCCAAGCACAAGCAGTCAGCCAGTTTCATTTCAATGTTTTCCCACAAGTAATTTCCACTGGTAATTTATAATCTCGTTGACCAGATCTCCGACCATGCGCAGATAATTTATTAACTGAGATTTTCTTAGAAATCCCAAAGTTAAGATAATAAATCCGAAGTGACAAATGTAATTACAAAGAAAAAACAAAAAACATTGAACCTGGTTAAACATGACACACGAATGACATTGACGGGTCGTCAATCTGAGAATGAATGATCTCATTCATTTCGCGGGTCGAATCGATACCGTGCGCAAGCTAATATTTTTGGGGTTTTGTTACAACGAAACAAACATTGACGCTGTCAATAGTTAGTATCTGATAACGGTGACTCGATTTTATATGATATTTTCTTCCGATCATAAATGTTATTCATTTACCTGTACGGAGGAGTACGCTCTGTGGCCTTTCCCTTCGTCTTTATAGCTAGCTAGCATAACAGGCTAACCATGGTGGATTGGTTCGCTAGCTACACTTCTGCAGTGCCGTCTTGCCGTAGCTATAATGAATTCTACAACGAACAGGCACATCTATCGACTGTCAAGGGGTCTGTACCAAAGCGAGAGTACAGCGAAATAGTAGTGTTATTTATCGTCAACTAGGACAACTAGCTAGCTAACTTAGTCAGGTAACGACCCTCGTGAGGAGGTTGTCTTGGTTACTTTACCCTCGCGCTGAATATGGACAGCCTCGCGCATGAAATGACTTTCAGACAGAGCGCACAATGCAGATAAATAGTTATGCAGATAAATAGTTATGCAGATAAATAGTTATGCAGATAGTTAGCGGCTGTTACAACAAACGATCAGTAATTGCAATATTGACCAATGCCAGTCATGTTAAGCAAACCGCAAGCCGACAGAACGCTGATACGATAGGTTTTCCACAGCACGCGCTATAGCGAGTCGTAGAAGTTAGCTGAAAAGCTCTTTCGTAGCGAAACACGATAATCAAGCTAATATACCTGGATGTCATTAGCCTGCGTGTCCATATGCATGCACTTTCCAGCTATATCAACAAAATGATTGGTAAATGCATTACCTTTTGTATCATGGCCATTCTCCCGTAGATCAGTTGGTTGATACTTGAACAGTAATTCAACAAAAAAAATTGCAATGATAGTCCTTGTTACTAGTATTAGATCAATATTCCGTTTTTTTTTTATGTGAAAGAATAAACGCGCATATCTACATTCCAAAGCGACCGTGTGCGTTCTCAAGCCCGCCGTCTTTCATTGGCTTTAGCAGCTACCTCGAGCAGAGCGAGAAAGCCACGTTCATATCGGGGTTGTATCCGCTATGTACCCAGCAGTTCTTCTCTCCCTCCTATTAGATCAGAGCGGACAAAACAAATTCCTCATCTCTCAGCCGCAATTCAATTCCAGATGACCTCAATTTTACTCCACCTCCATGCGATTACTCAGCTACAGTTGTATTACAATGTGAACACAGAAAGAGCAAGACATCCACTGCGGTTCAATTCTCGTTCACTCGTCTGTTCCAATGACTCCGTTCGAATCGAATGCGCTTTTGTTATCCACAAAACAGCAGACAGAAAATGACAACACAATGTATGTAGGCAAAGACGTGTCCACAGTCCGATGTTGCCGTTTCAGGTCGCTAACATAGCCTACATACAGCTGTTTCCCCTTGGTTCGCTTCATCCACAGATGTCAGTCATGTAAGGTTTGATGGAGCGCTGACTGTATCTGGTTGCTATCTGCTCTAGCCAAGCTACGAGCTTCCAAACTGTGTATTGACGTGGGGCCTCGTCAGCCAGTCGCTTTTTTTTTTTAAATCAAAGACCTGGGGGATCGCGCCTGCTTCCACACTGTGGCGAGACCGAAGCTAGCGATAGCAGACTGGCTTCAACATTTATACGGATACACAGTCCAAAAAGACCATAGAGTATGGTGACTTGTCGACATGTCACTTTTTATCCGGGGGGAGTAGACTCAGACTGTCAACTTCCCTGCCCCCTAAACTGATTCAGCTATAACATAGTATGCCAAGTAGAGCTCTTAACGTTACTGTCTCACAGTGATGCGTTATGATTTTGTGTGTGTGTTTTTTGTTGAAAATACCACTTTTTCATGTGGACAATGAACACCATTCATTTTAGCTTTTCTTAATGAGAATAGCATACTTATTTGTAAATGTCAAAACATACTTATTTGTAAATGTCAAGCAGAGTACTTCTATTGAAATAACATTACAACTAAATAAATCTGATATAGCACCTGCGAAAAAGTGCTCGTTTCCAGATGTTGGGATGAAGAGCCTGCGCAGAAGTGGATCTTATCGAATTTGTAGTCAATGAAGGAGGAAGTATAATCCGAGTATATTGACATTCATGATGTTTTGAAATCCATTTAAATTATATCAAGGGGTTGAAATATATACTGAAAATGACCTTGTGTGTTGTTCGAGTTGTGTGTCTGTCAAATTTAAAGTCCAGGTTCATCATTAAAATATATTCGTTTGGTCACTGCAAGTGTATTGCACTACAATTCCCAAGCAAAATATTGACACCGCGCGAGATCCACAAGGGGATTTTAGTTTTCATCGGATAATGATGTGTAAACCAGCCTAATGCGTTTGGCCCCATTCTTTCATTATAATGGATTATCTTTGTCTGAAAGTTGTTGGTTGAATAAGGAATTGGAAACGTTTACACGTTTGTCTTATTGTTTGTGAAAGTCATTGTATTACATCACTGTATTGTTAAATAACGTGCAAATCTTTCAGAAGTAGGCTAGTTTGAAAATGTGTATTTACAGGGTGGTACAATTCCCTGCATTTTACACATAGTTTTAAAAGACATACACTGACTTCCATAGGCTACCAGAAGTCCGGAACAATTTACAACCACTCGGACATGAAATGTGGTGTAACTCTCAAAGTGATCATGAGTCTTTAATGATTTGAACCAGCTTTGGCCTGAGAAAGCCCTAAAGTAGCTTCTCAACAGAAAATTACCATGTCAGCTGGGTTGATTTATTCTCTTCATGTTGTACCCTTATGCAGCCTCTAACAATGAGATAGCCCTCTTTTGTAACTTCCTGTGTAAGATCCAAACCAGTCTCTTTCTTTCTCTCACACACAGTCTCTTCAGCAGCTCTTCTATTCAGTTGACAGTTCAATGTAGATCGATGTAGACAGCCCTCATGCCAAATTGCACCCTATTTCCTATATAGTGCACTACTTTTGACCAGATCCCATAGGGTTATATAAGGAATAGGGTGTCATTTTGGATGTAGCTTCAGTCTGTGTGGGTGTGCTCTCTTACCAAGTCTCAGCACCTTGTCTGGGTAGTGCTGAGAGATGCAGACGGTGCAGTTGGCTCCCCTACTCTTTGACCAACGCTGGGCTCCAATGCCAAGTGTCCAACAGGTGTCCAAGTGGCTTGAGAAATAGAAGCTCTGCCTAAATGGGATCTCTCCTAATGCAGACAGGAAAGAGTCGGAAATATGAAGACAGAAGCTATCACTACAATAATGAATAATGTATCATGTTTTGGTTGATATAGTAATAACAATATCTGTATTGTTGTCTATATGGAGGGAACTTTGTCTTTTTAAATTAAATATTGTTTTTGTTTTTATTACTGTTAAATGTACAGTAGGCCAGTGTGTGAAACATGGCATTAATTCAGGCGAAAACAACTTGGTTGTAAGTCGAAGATCAACCCCTAACAGAAGATAGATGATGTAATAGATGATGTATTAGATTGGGAAATGTTGGTGTTTTTCTCAATAGAGAAACCCTGTCATATTTAAACCCTTGTCCTAACACATATTTCCTGTTGGTAGAGCTGAGCAGGAAGTCAATAGCCTTTGAAGGTAGAAACGGTGGCACACACATACAGTACACACACACACACACACACACACAGGGAGACACACACTCACATACAGTCACACACATTCATGCATGCACATGCACACACACACCAACACACAAATACTGTACTCAAACCAACTAGTTGCAAAAATAAATTTGTCACTGAAGTCAACACTGTAACTTCGAATAAAGTTCCGCAATATTTTGGACTGCAGATTTTAACACGTAAAATATATTTTGGACTGCAGTTTTAATACAATATTTGTGGCTATCTTTTGATAATTTTTTCAAGTGTAGGGTTAGTGTAGTGTAGGATTAGCGTAGTGACTTGGAAAGGGGGATACCTAGTCAGTTGTACAACTGAATGCCTTCAACTGAAATGTGTCTTCCTCATTTAACCCCTCTGAATCAGAGAGGTGCGGGGGGCTGCCTTAATCAACATCCATGTCTTCAGCGCCCAGGGAACAGTGGGTTAACTGTGGGGTTAGTGTAGTGTAGGATTCGTGTGGGGTTAGTGTAGTGTGGTGTTAATGTAGTGTCTGGGTACTGTAAGGTTAGTGTAGTGTGGGGTTAGTGTAGTGTGATGTTAATATAGTGTAGTGTGGGCTTAGTGTAAGGTTAGTGTAGGGTGGGGTTAGTGTAGGTTTAGTGAAGTGTGGGGTTAGTGTATGGTGTGGTTTGTATAGTGTAGGGTTAGTGAAGTGTGTGGTTAGTGTAGTGTGGGGTTAGTGTAGTGTAGGATTCGTGTGGGGTTAGTGTAGTGTGGTGTTAATGTAGTGTCTGGGTACTGTAAGGTTAGTGTAGTGTGGGGTTAGTGTAGTGTGATGTTAATATAGTGTAGTGTGGGCTTAGTGTAGTGTAGGATTCGTGTGGGGTTAGTGTAGTGTGGTGTTAATGTAGTGTCTGGGTACTGTAAGGTTAGTGTAGTGTGGGGTTAGTGTAGTGTGATGTTAATATAGTGTAGTGTGGGCTTAGTGTAAGGTTAGTGTAGTGTGGGGTTAGTGTAGTGTGATGTTAATATAGTGTAGTGTGGGGTTAGTGTAGTGTGATGTTAATATAGTGTAGTGTGGGCTTAGTGTAAGGTGAGTGTAGGGTGGGGTTAGTGTAGGTTTAGTGAAGTGTGGGGTTAGTGTATGGTGTGGTTTGTATAGTGTAGGGTTTGTGAAGTGTGGGGTTAGTGTAGTGTAGGGTTAGTATAGTGTATGGTTTAGTGTATGGTAGGTTTAGTGTAGTGTGGGTTTAGTGTAGTGTAGGGTTAGTGAAGTGTGTGGTTAGTGTAGTGTGGGGGTAGTGTTAGGGTTAGTATAGTATAGGGTTTGTGTATTGTGGGGGTAGTGTAGTGTAGGGTTAGTGAAGTGTGGGGTTAGTGTAGTGTATGGTTAGTGTAGTGTGGGGTTAATGTAGTGTATGGTTAGTGTATGGTAGGTTTAGTGTAGTGTGGGTTTAGTGTAGTGTATGGTAGGAGTAGTGTGGATTCAAAAAAAGCAACATTGTCCATCAATAGGGATGACTAGCGTCCTGCCCACCCCATCTCTATAGTGTACATTCAAAGTATTTTCAGTTTTCTCAAGTCTCAATACACTTTGGGAAATCAACACAAACATCTTTTCCTACTGTAATTTTCAAAAAGCGTACACCAATGACCCTATTCCTTTACTGAACAGATGATGTTATAGACTGTGTTAGCGTTGTCATGTATTTTAGATTGATTACCTCTGTGGAGCGATTCTGCTCAGGGGTCGACTGGTGTTTTTGTCCTATGTCTGTCACCGCGTTACGTCCCAAATGGCACCCTATATAGTGCACTACTTTAGACCAGAACCCTATTCCCTATAAAGTGCACTACTTTAGACCAGGGCCTGCAGTGCAGCCCTAAACTGTTCACAGGATAACACACTCATTCAAATAGACCAAGGGAACCAGAAGGCTTCTGCAGAAGAAAATGCAGTGATAAGAAATGTGTCAAATAGACACTGAGTCTACAAATCATTAAGAACACCTTCCTAATATTGAGTTGCACTCTTTGCCCTTAGAATAGCCTCAATTCCTCTGGGCATGGACTCTACAAGGTGTCAAAAGCCTTCCACAGGGATGCTGGCCCATGTTGACTCCAATGCTTCCCACAGTTGTCAAGTTGGCTGGATTCCCTTTGGGTGGTGTTCCATTCTTGATACCCACAGGAAACTGTTGAGTGGGAAAAACTCAGCAGCGTTGCAGTTCTTGACACAAACCGGTGTGCCTGACAACTACTACCATACCCCGTTCAAAGGCACTTAAATGTTTTGTCTTGCCCATTCACCCTCTTAATGGCACACATGCACAATCCATGTCTCAATTGTCTCAAGGCTGAAATCCATCATAGTTTTTACCTGGTCAGTCTACATCACAAAAAGAGCAGGTGTTCCTAATGTTTTGTACACTCAGTGTAGATATACTACTACATGTACCCAGGAAGCCAGCTGGTATAGAAATATAGATATACTACTACATGTACCCAAGAAGCCAGCTGGTATAGAAATATAGATATACTACTACATGTACCCAGGAAGCCAGCTGGTATAGAAATATAGATATACTACTACATGTACCCAAGAAGCCAGCTGGTATAGAAATATAGATATACTACTACATGTACCCAAGAAGCCAGCTGGTATAGAAATATAGATATACTACTACATGTACCCAGGAAGCCAGCTGGTATAGAAATATAGATATACTACTGCATGTACCCAGGAAGCCAGCTGGTATAGAAATATAGATATACTACTACATGTACCCAGGAAGCCAGCTGGTATAGAAATATAGATATACTACTACATGTACCCAGGAAGCCAGCTGGTATAGAAATATAGATATACTACTACATGTACCCAAGAAGCCAGCTGGTATAGAAATATAGATATACTACTGCATGTACCCAGGAAGCCAGCTGGTATAGAAATATAGATATACTACTACATGTACCCAGGAAGCCAGCTGGTATAGAAATATAGATATACTACTACATGTACCCAGGAAGCCAGCTGGGGTAGAAATATAGATATACTACTGCATGTACCCAGGAAGCCAGCTGGTATAGAAATATAGATATACTACTACATGTACCCAGGAAGCCAGCTGGTATAGAAATATAGATATACTACTGCATGTACCCAGGAAGCCAGCTGGTATAGAAATATAGATATACTACTACATGTACCCAGGAAGCCAGCTGGTATAGAAACTGTCAAATATACAGTAGATATACTACTGCATGTACCCAGGAACCAAGCCGGTATATAAAACTATCGTTCATCTTTTTGCTGAACCAAAACTTAATTGAATTGGGACAGAGAAAACTTTCACTTGTGTTATTATAAAATCAACACAGATTTGGGGCAGGGATCTTTTTAAACATATTATTTCAAAAAGCAAGTGATGTGTTCAGTATATGGGAAGGGGATACCTAGTTGCACAACTGAATGCATTCAACCAAGATGTGTCTTCCATATTTAACCCAACCCCTCTGAATCAGAGAGGTGCAGTTGGTGGCCTTTGTCAACATCCGGGGAACAGTTGTTGGGTGTTAACTGCCTTGCTCAAGGGCAGAACGGCAGATTTTTCCACCTTGCCAGATTAGGGATTTGAACCAGCAACCTTTTGGTTACTGGCCAAATGCGCTTAAGAACTACCTGGCTACCTGCCACCTGAAGCTACTCTTAAAGGAAAACTCCACGCAAAAACTATATTTTGGTATTTGTTTCATTAGTCCATTGTTGCAATAGTCCCAAAGATGTTTTGTATGTCAACAATCAAGTTTTCAAGATATATAACTTTCAAAATACAGAAATACAGCTGATATGCAAAATGCATCATACCGGCTGTATTTCTGTACTTTGAAAGTTATATATCTTGAAAACTTAATGAAACAAATACCAAAAGATAGTTTTTGGTGGAATTTTCCTTTAATGCATAGTACATTTCCTTTTGTGATGCAAAGGTTAAATGCCCATTGTTTTCACTTTGCTCCACTTGTGTAGAGTGCAATAATGAGATGCACCGCAGTTTAGGAACTAGGCTTCTGCATTGAGCACTGAGCTCTGGTGAGGCAGAGTCAAACAGCACATGATTGTCCTATTCTGCGAGGACATGAAAAACTCATTTAAACCAAAACTCAGAAAACACTAAGTAAATGAACTGTGACTGGTCATTTGTACCCGTTTCCCCCTCCTTTTCACAATACCTATTTACTCCCTCTTTAAACCTTCACTAACCCCTCTTTGTTTCTCAATGACACGTTGTCTTTTAGAGTGTGCTCGAGGGCCTCTCATGTCAGTCAATACAATAAGGCTGGTTGGTTGTTATTGGCTTTTGAGTCCCAAATGTCACCCTCTTCCTTATGTAGTGCATATTCCTTATGTGGGTCCATAAGGCTCTGGTCAAAAGTAGTTCACCGCTATTTGGGACGTGCCCACGGTGACGGGGGGTTTTGGACATGTTTATTTTCACTGCACACAGAGGTTAGCAACACTCTGAAAACATTATAAAACACAGTAACCACCTCATTTATTTTTCTTTCACACATGCCCTCCCTCCCTCCCTCCTCCTCCTCCCTTTCTCCTCACACCCTATTCTCTCTTTCTTATCATGCATGACCCACGTGTTCATTCTGTTGTCTTTCTCTCACTATGCACCTTGTCTATTTTTAGACATGGTATAGGACCCCAGTGGTTTTAGACATGGTATAGGACCCCAATGGTCTGTTTTAGACATGGTATAGGACCCCAGTGGTTTTAGACATGGTATAGGACCCCAATGGTCTGTTTTAGACATGGTATAGGACCCCAGTGGTCTGTTTTAGACTTGGTATAGGACCCCAGTGGTTTTAGACATGGTATAGGACCCCAGTGGTCTGTTTTAGACTTGGTATAGGACCCCAATGGTCTGTTTTAGACATGGTATAGGACCCCAGGGGTTTTAGACTTGGTATAGGACCCCAATGGTCTGTTTTAGACATGGTATAGGACCCCAGTGGTTTTAGACATGGTATAGGACCCCAATGGTCTGTTTTAGACATGGTATAGGACCCCAGTGGTTTTAGACATGGTATAGGACCCCAATGGTCTGTTTTAGACATGATATAGGACCCCAGAGGTTTTAGACATGGTATAGGACCCCAATGGTCTGTTTTAGACATGGTATAGGACCCCAATGGTCTGTTTTAGACTTGGTATAGGACCCCAATTGTCTGTTTTAGACTTGGTATAGGACCCCAGGGGTTTTAGACTTGGTATAGGACCCCAGTGGTTTTAGACTTGGTATAGGACCCCAGTGGTTTTAGACATGGTATAGGACCCCAGTGGTTTTAGACATGGTATAGGACCCCAGTGGCTTTAGACTTGGTATAGGACGCCAGTGGCTTTAGACATGGTATAGGACCCCAGTGGTTTTAGACATGGTATAGGACCCCAGTGGTTTTAGACTTGGTATAGGACCCCAGTGGTTTTAGACATGGTATAGGACCCCAGTGGTTTTAGACTTGGTATAGGACCCCAGTGGTTTTAGACATGGTATAGGACCCCAGTGGTTTAGACATGGTATAGGACCCCAGTGGTTTTAGACATGGTATAGGACCCCAGTGGTTTTAGACTTGGTATAGGACCCCAGTGGTTTTAGACTTGGTATAGGACCCCAGGGGTTTAGATTGGTATAGGACCCCAGTGGTTTTAGACATGGTATAGGACCCCAGTGGTTTTAGACTTGGTATAGGACCCCAGTGGTTTTAGACTTGGTATAGGACCCCAGTGGTTTTAGACTTGGTATAGGACCCCAGTGGTTTTAGACATGGTATAGGACCCCAGTGGTTTTAGACTTGGTATAGGACCCCAGTGGTTTTAGACTTGGTATAGGACCCCAGTGGTTTTAGACTTGGTATAGGACCCCAGTGGTTTTAGACATGGTATAGGACCCCAGTGGTTTTAGACTTGGTATAGGACCCCAGTGGTTTTAGACATGGTATAGGACCCCAGTGGTTTTAGACTTGGTATAGGACCCCAGTGGTTTTAGACATGGTATAGGACCCCAGTGGTTTAGACATGGTATAGGACCCCAGTGGTTTTAGACATGGTATAGGACCCCAGTGGTTTTAGACATGGTATAGGACCCCAGTGGTTTTAGACTTGGTATAGGACCCCAGTGGTTTAGATTGGTATAGGACCCCCAGTGGTTTTAGACTTGGTGTTCCCTACCTAAGTGCATGTCTTTGACTTTGTTGCTTCCTGTCTACTGTGGGCAACGGCATGTTGTTTCCTGTCTACTGTGGGCAACTGATTTGCCCTGCACTCACTTTCAGTATTGGTTAACAAAGGCTTTTTTCTGTAAGGACTGGGTTGAAGGAGATTGGCAGCTATGATGACTGTATGTTACAAACCGCAAGCTATACCAGGAAATTAGGGGGCTAAATGTAAGTGATGGAAAGGGAGGTGGTAAACGTTAAGCTTATGCAACAAATTGTTCAACATCTTAGAGAAACTGGGAAGCAATTTAGCATCACGAATAAGCAGTTTGATATATTGACACAGACCGATGTAAGAAAATTCTCAGTAAAGCCTTATGATATCAACTTCATTTTCCCTTGTGGGTGTACGGAGGATGTATTGCTGCAGCGATCATGTTGCAGTGATGGACGTGTCACTTCCTCTTGGTTAGTAGTATTACAAGAGAGGATGAGGATGGAGGAATTTTAGGAAAGTTAAAGATATCCTTAGTCAACTGCTTGGATCCGTATTACTCACCATGATTGCATGTCTTAGTTATTACTCTATCTTTTAACAAAATACTAACTTGCTTTGGTTAAAAGTGTCTGCTTGATGGCATATTTATTTAAAACGACTGCAGTGACTCTTCTCACCAGCTGGGGGCAGAAGAGAGTCCAAAGACAAAATGCACTGAGCTTTATGTTTCCCCCATGGGGCGTCATTATTCTAAATGCACATGGCGGAAAATTACCTGCATGTGTACATGTTCTCGGTGGTTGCAACATTTTAAGCAATTATTGTCAATTAGGCATTTTTCCCTGTGGTTGGAGTAGCTTTGAAAAGGTAGCTGCTTCAAACAGTAATTGCACAAGTCAGGAATGCTTGACTGAGAGGTCTGTGACTGCAACTGCATTAGCTATGGAAGAGATATGTATTATCTGAGGGGGACAATGGGACCCTAATATTATCTCAACCAGGTTGTTGTCTCATCTTTAAGTTATGATATATATTTTCACACCACCCACAGCTGTTATCTTGTGACGTGTGGTTGTAGCGTTTGCTGTAAATTGCCCTCACATATCCAACACACAGGATACATGTGCACCTGTGGCTTTAAATTCAGCAGATGTCCAGAAGAGCAGACAGAAAATTCCGACGATTACATTTGGCCTCTTTGAAAATATTAAATATCCCTGATTTTGTTTTGCACAAATATATATTTTTTACATTTTTATCAATGGCGCCAGTAATTTATAATATTCTGCATTAACTTTGGGAGAAAAGCATTTACGTGGTAGTTGGAGCTACCATAGTAATTGTGGGTTTCTCTCCCAAACACAATGCCTGCATTTTCCCTGGCCGTGTGTGTGTGTGTGTGTGTGTGTGTGTGTGTGTGTGTGTGTGTGTGTGTGTGTGTGTGTGTGTGTGTGTGTGTGTTTTGTCTTCCTGCAGGCTCCTCAGGTCATAGTCAAACCCAGTGACACTGTTACAGCCCTGTGACTCACTACTGCCTGCTATGATGTGCAATGCGATCATTATGTAACCTGTACATTCCCTCCACGCTCCCTGTGGATAATGCACTTTAGTTCATGTTTATTCCTGAAAGTAGGCCTGACAGCGCCATAAGTTGGAGTCAGTAGATCAAACTCATCAGTTACCATCATTCATCAACAGGACCTGTATACTGTCACACACACTGTCACACACACTGTCACACACACTGCCACACACACTGTCACACACACTGTCACACACACTGTCACATACACTGTCACACACACTGTAACACACACTGTAACACACTGTCACACACTGTCACACACACTGTCACACACACTGTCACACACACTGTAACACACACTGTCACACACACTGTCACACACACTGTCACACACTGTCACACACACTGTCACACACACTGTCACACACACTGTCACACACACTGTCACACACACTGTAACACACACTGTCACACACACTGTAACACACACTGTCACACACACTGTCACACACACTGTCACACACTGTCACACACACTGTAACACACACTGTCACACACACTGTCACACACACTGTCACACACTGTCACACACTGTCACACACTGTCACACACTGTCACACACACTGTCACACACACTGTCACACACACTGTCACACACTGTCACACACTGTCACACACACTGTCACACACTGTCACACACACTGTCACACACTGTCACACACACTGTCACACACACTGTCACACACACTGTCACACACACTGTCACACACACTGTCACACACACTGTCACACACTGTCACACACTGTCACACACACTGTCACACACACTGTCACACACACTGTCACACACTGTCACACACACTGTCACACACTGTCACACACACTGTAACACACACTGTAACACACACTGTCACACACACTGTAACACACACTGTAACACACACTGTCACACACACTGTAACACACACTGTCACACACACTGTAACACACACGGTCACACACACTGTAACACACACTGTCACACACACTGTCACACACACTGTCACACACACTGTCACACACACTGTCACACACACTGTCACACACACTGTAACACACACTGTCACATACACTGTAACACACACTGTCACACACACGGTCACACACACTGTAACACACACTGTCACACACACTGTCACACACACTGTCACACACACTGTCACACACACTGTCACACACACTGTAACACACACTGTCACACACACTGTCACACACTGTCACACACACTGTAACACACACTGTCACACACTGTCACACACACTGTCACACACTGTCACACACTGTCACACACACTGTCACACACACTGTCACACACTGTCACACACACTGTCACACACACTGTAACACACACTGTCACACACACTGTAACACACACTGTCACACACACTGTAACACACACTGTCACACACACTGTCACACACACTGTAACACACACTGTCACACACACTGTCACACACACTGTCACACACACTGTAACACACACTGTAACACACACTGTCACACACACTGTCACACACACTGTAACACACACTGTCACACACTGTCACACACACTGTCACACACTGTCACACACTGTCACACACACTGTCACACACACTGTAACACACACTGTCACACACACTGTAACACACACTGTCACACACACTGTAACACACTGTCACACACACTGTAACACACACTGTCACACACACTGTCACACACACTGTCACACACTGTCACACACACTGTCACACACACTGTCACACACACTGTCACACACTGTCACACACTGTCACACACTGTCACACACACTGTCACACACACTGTCACACACACTGTCACACACTGTCACACACACTGTCACACACACTGTCACACACTGTCACACACACTGTCACACACACTGTCACACACACTGTCACACACACTGTCACACACACTGTAACACACACTGTCACACACACTGTCACACACTGTCACACACACTGTCACACACTGTAACACACACTGTCACACACACTGTCACACACTGTCACACACACTGTCACACACTGTCACACACACTGTCACACACACTGTCACACACACTGTCACACACACTGTCCACACTGTCACACACTGTCACACACACTGTCACACACACTGTCACACACACTGTCACACACACTGTCACACACACTGTCACACACTGTCACACACACTGTCACACACACTGTCACACACACTGTCACACACACTGTCACACACACTGTCACACACACTGTCACACACACTGTCACACACTGTCACACACACACTGTCACACACACTGTCACACACTGTCACACACACTGTCACACACACTGTCACACACACTGTCACACACACTGTCACACACACTGTCACACACACTGTCACACACACTGTCACACACACTGTCACACACTGTCACACACACTGTCACACACACTGTCACACACACTGTCACACACACTGTCACACACACTGTCACACACACTGTCACACACACTGTCACACACACTGTCACACACACTGTCACACACACTGTCACACACACTGTCACACACACTGTAACACACACTGTCACACACACTGTCACACACACTGTCACACACACTGTCACACACACTGTCACACACACTGTCACACACACTGTCACACACACTGTCACACACACTGTCACACACTGTCACACACACTGTCACACACACTGTCACACACACTGTCACACACACTGTCACACACACTGTCACACACACTGTCACACACACTGTCACACACACTGTCACACACACTGTCACACACACTGTCACACACACTGTCACACACTGTCACACACACTGTCACACACTGTCACACACTGTCACACACACTGTCACACACACTGTCACACACACTGTCACACACTGTCACACACTGTCACACACACTGTCACACACACTGTCACACACTGTCACACACACTGTCACACACACTGTCACACACACTGTCACACACACTGTCACACACACTGTCACACACTGTCACACACACTGTCACACACACTGTCACACACACTGTCACACACACTGTCACACACACTGTCACACACACTGTCACACACTGTCACACACACTGTCACACACTGTCACACACTGTCACACACACTGTCACACACTGTCACACACACTGTCACACACACTGTCACACACACTGTCACACACACTGTCACACACTGTCACACACACTGTCACACACACTGTCACACACTGTCACACACACTGTCACACACACTGTCACACACACTGTCACACACACTGTCACACACTGTCACACACACTGTCACACACACTGTCACACACACTGTCACACACACTGTCACACACACTGTCACACACACTGTCACACACTGTCACACACACTGTCACACACACTGTCACACACACTGTCACATACACTGTCACATACACTGTCACACACACTGTCACACACACTGTCACACACACTGTCACACACACTGTCACACACTGTCACACACACTGTCACACACACTGTCACACACACTGTCACACACTGTCACACACTGTCACACACACTGTCACACACACTGTCACACACTGTCACACACACTGTCACACACTGTCACACACACTGTCACACACACTGTCACACACACTGTCACACACACTGTCACACACACTGTCACACACACTGTCACACACACTGTCACACACACTGTCACACACACTGTCACACACACTGTCACACACTGTCACACACACTGTCACACACACTGTCACACACTGTCACACACACTGTCACACACACTGTCACACACACTGTCACACACACTGTCACACACACTGTAACACACACTGTCACACACACTGTCACACACACTGTCACACACACTGTCACACACACTGTCACACACACTGTCACACACACTGTAACACACACTGTCACACACACTGTCACACACACTGTCACACTGTCACACACACTGTCACACACACTGTCACACACACTGTCACACACACTGTCACACACACTGTCACACACACTGTCACATACACTGTCACACACACTGTCACACACACTGTAACACACACTGTCACACACACTGTCACACACACTGTCACACACACTGTCACATACACTGTCACACACACTGTCACACACACTGTCACACACTGTCACACACACTGTCACACACACTGTCACACACTGTCACACACACTGTCACACACTGTCACACACTGTCACACACACTGTCACACACACTGTCACACACACTGTCACACACACTGTCACACACTGTCACACACTGTCACACACTGTCACACACACTGTCACACACACTGTCACACACACTGTCACACACTGTCACACACACTGTCACACACACACTGTCACACACTGTCACACACACTGTCACACACACTGTCACACACACTGTCACACACACTGTCACACACACTGTCACACACACTGTACACACTGTCACACACACTGTCACACACACTGTCACACACACTGTCACACACACTGTCACACACACTGTCACACACACTGTCACACACACTGTCACACACACTGTCACACACACTGTCACACACACTGTCACACACACTGTCACACACACTGTCACACACACTGTCACACACACTGTCACACACACTGTCACACACACTGTCACACACACTGTCACACACACTGTCACACACACTGTCACACACTGTCACACACACTGTCACACACACTGTCACACACACTGTCACACACACTGTCACACACACTGTCACACACACTGTCACACACACTGTCACACACACTGTCACACACACTGTCACACACACTGTCACACACACTGTCACACACACTGTCACACACTGTCACACACACTGTCACACACACTGTCACATACACTGTCACACACACTGTCACACACACTGTCACACACACTGTCACACACACTGTCACACACACTGTCACACACACTGTCACACACACTGTCACACACACTGTCACACACACTGTCACACACACTGTCACACACACTGTCACACACACTGTCACACACACTGTCACACACACTGTCACACACACTGTCACACACTGTCACACACACTGTCACACACACTGTCACACACACTGTCACACACACTGTCACACACACTGTCACACACTGTCACACACACTGTCACACACTGTCACACACACTGTCACACACACTGTCACACACACTGTCACACACACTGTCACACACACTGTCACACACACTGTCACACACACTGTAACACACTGTCACACACTGTCACACACACTGTCACACACACTGTCACACACACTGTCACACACACTGTCACACACTGTCACACACACTGTCACACACACTGTCACACACACTGTCACACACACTGTCACACACACTGTCACACACACTGTCACACACACTGTCACACACACTGTCACACACACTGTAACACACTGTCACACACACTGTCACACACACTGTCACACACACTGTCACACACTGTCACACACACTGTCACACACTGTCACACACACTGTCACACACACTGTAACACACTGTCACACACACTGTCACACACACTGTCACACACACTGTCACACACACTGTCACACACACTGTCACACACACTGTCACATACACTGTCACACACACTGTAACACACTGTCACACACACTGTAACACACACTGTCACACACACTGTCACACACTGTCACACACACTGTCACACACACTGTCACACACACTGTCACACACACTGTCACACACACTGTCACACTGTCACACACACTGTCACACACACTGTCACACACTGTCACACACACTGTCACACACACTGTCACATACACTGTCACACACACTGTCACATACACTGTCACACACACTGTCACACACACTGTCACACACACTGTCACACACACTGTCACACACACTGTCACACACACTGTCACACACACTGTCACACACACTGTCACACACACTGTCACACACACTGTCACACACACTGTCACACACTGTCACACACACTGTCACACACTGTCACACACACTGTCACACACTGTCACACACTGTCACACACACTGTCACACACACTGTCACACACACTGTCACACACACTGTCACACACACTGTCACACACACTGTCACACACACTGTCACACACACTGTCACACACACTGTCACACACACTGTCACACACACTGTCACACACACTGTCACACACTGTAACACACTGTCACACACACTGTCACACACACTGTCACACACACTGTCACACACACTGTCACACACACTGTAACACACTGTCACACACACTGTCACACACACTGTCACACACACTGTCACACACACTGTCACACACACTGTAACACACTGTCACACACACTGTCACACACACTGTCACACACACTGTCACACACACTGTCACACACACTGTCACACACACTGTCACACACACTGTCACACACTGTCACACTGTCACACACACTGTCACACACTGTCACACACACTGTCACACACACTGTCACACACACTGTCACACACACTGTCACACACACTGTCACACACACTGTCACACACACTGTCACACACACTGTCACACACACTGTCACACACACTGTCACACACACTGTCACACACACTGTCACACACACTGTCACACACACTGTCACACACACTGTCACACACACTGTCACACACACTGTCACACACACTGTCACACACACTGTCACACACACTGTCACACACTGTCACACACACTGTCACACACACTGTCACACACACTGTCACACACTGTAACACACACTGTCACACACACTGTCACACACACTGTCACATACACTGTCACACACACTGTCACACACACTGTCACACACACTGTCACACACACTGTCACACACACTGTAACACACTGTCACACACACTGTCACATACACTGTCACACACACTGTAACACACTGTCACACACACTGTCACACACACTGTCACACACACTGTCACACACACTGTCACACACACTGTCACACACACTGTCACACACACTGTCACACACACTGTCACACACTGTCACACACACTGTCACACACACTGTCACACACACTGTAACACACTGTCACACACACTGTCACACACACTGTCACACACACTGTCACACACACTGTCACACACACTGTCACACACACTGTCACACACACTGTCACACACACTGTCACACACACTGTCACATACACTGTCACACACTGTCACACACACACTGTCACACACACTGTCACACACACTGTCACACACACTGTCACACACACTGTCACACACACTGTCACACACTGTCACACACACTGTCACACACACTGTCACACACACTGTAACACACTGTCACACACACTGTCACACACTGTCACACACACTGTCACACACACTGTCACACACACTGTCACACACACTGTCACACACACTGTCACACACTGTCACACACACTGTCACACACACTGTCACACACACTGTCACACACTGTCACACACACTGTCACACACACTGTCACACACACTGTCACACACACTGTCACACACTGTCACACACACTGTCACACACACTGTCACACACTGTCACACACACTGTCACACACACTGTCACACACACTGTCACACACACTGTCACACACACTGTCACACACACTGTCACACACTGTCACACACACTGTCACACACACTGTCACACACACTGTCACACACACTGTCACACACACACTGTCACACACACTGTCACACACACTGTCACACACACTGTCACACACACTGTCACACACACTGTCACACACTGTCACACACACTGTCACACACACTGTCACACACACTGTCACACACACTGTCACACACACTGTCACACACACTGTCACACACACTGTCACACACACTGTCACACACACTGTCACACACACTGTCACACACACTGTCACACACACTGTCACACACACTGTCACACACACTGTCACACACACTGTCACACACACTGTCACACACACTGTCACACACACTGTCACACACACTGTCACACACACTGTCACACACTGTCACACACACTGTACACACACTGTCACACACACTGTCACACACTGTCACACACTGTCACACACACTGTCACACACTGTCACACACACTGTCACACACACTGTCACACACACTGTCACACACACTGTCACACACACTGTCACACACACTGTCACACACACTGTCACACACTGTCACACACACTGTCACACACACTGTCACACACACTGTCACACACACTGTCACACACACTGTCACACACACTGTCACACACACTGTCACACACACTGTCACACACACTGTCACACACACTGTCACACACACTGTCACACACACTGTCACACACACTGTCACACACACTGTCACACACACTGTCACACACACTGTCACACACACTGTCACACACTGTCACACACACTGTCACACACACTGTCACACACACCTGTCACACACACTGTCACACACACTGTCACACACACTGTCACACACACTGTCACACACACTGTCACACACTGTCACACACTGTCACACACACTGTCACATACACTGTCACACACACTGTCACACACACTGTCACACACACTGTCACACACACTGTCACACACACTGTCACACACTGTCACACACACTGTCACACACTGTCACACACACTGTCACACACTGTCACACACACTGTCACACACTGTCACACACACTGTCACACACACTGTCACACACTGTCACACACACTGTCACACACACTGTCACACACACTGTCACACACACTGTCACACACACTGTCACACACACTGTCACACACTGTCACACACACTGTCACACACACTGTCACACACACTGTCACACACACACTGTCCACACACACTGTCACACACACTGTCACACACACTGTCACACACTGTCACACACACTGTCACACACACTGTCACACACCGTCACACACACTGTCACACACACTGTCACATACACTGTCACACACACTGTCACACACACTGTCACACACTGTCACACACACTGTCACACTGTCACACACTGTCACACACACTGTCACACACACTGTCACACACACTGTCACACACACTGTCACACACACTGTCACACACACTGTCACACACTGTCACACACACTGTCACACACACTGTCACACACTGTCACACACTGTCACACACACACTGTCACACACACTGTCACACACTGTCACACACACTGTCACACACACTGTCACACACACTGTCACACACACTGTCACACACACTGTCACACACTGTCACACACACTGTCACACACACTGTCACACACACACTGTCACACACACTGTCACACACACACTGTCACACACACTGTCACACACACTGACACACACTGTCACACACACTGTCACACACACTGTCACACACACTGTCACACACACTGTCACACACTGTCACACACACTGTCACACACACTGTCACACACCGTCACACACACTGTCACACACACTGTCACACACACTGTCACACACACTGTCACACACACTGTCACACACTGTCACACACTGTCACACACTGTCACTGCACACACTGTCACACACTGTCACTGTCACACACTGTCACACACACTGTCACACACACTGTAACACACTGTCACACACACTGTCACACACACTGTCACACACACTGTCACACACTGTCACACACACTGTCACACACACTGTCACACACACTGTCACACACTGTCACACACACTGTCACACACTGTCACACACTGTCACACACACTGTCACACACACTGTCACACACACTGTCACACACACTGTCACACACACTGTCACACACTGTCACACACACTGTCACACACACTGTCACACACACTGTCACACACACTGTCACACACACTGTCACACACTGTCACACACACTGTCACACTGTCACACACTGTCACACACACTGTCACACACACTGTCACATACACTGTCACACACACTGTCACACACACTGCCACACACACTGTCACACACACTGCCACACACACTGTCACACACACTGTCACACACACTGCCACACACACTGTCACACACACTGCCACACACACTGTCACACACACTGTCACACACACTGTCACACACACTGTCACACACACTGTCACACACACTGTCACATACACTGTCACACACACTGTCACACACACTGTCACACACACTGTCACATACACTGTCACACACACTGTCACACACACTGTCACACACACTGTCACATACACTGCCACACACTGTCACACACACTGTCACACACACTGTACACTGTCACACACTGTCACACACACTGTCACACACACTGTCACACACACTGTCACACACACTGTCACACACTGTCACACACACTGTCACACACACTGTAACACACTGTCACACACTGTCACACACACTGTCACACACACTGTCACACACTGTCACACACACTGTCACACACACTGTCACACACACTGTCACACACACTGTCACACACTGTCACACACACACACTGTCACACACTGTCACACACACTGTCACACACACACTGTCACACACACTGTCACACACACTGTCACACACTGTCACACACACTGTCACACACACTGTCACACACACTGTCACACACACTGTCACACACACTGTCACACACACTGTCACACACACTGTCACACACACTGTCACACACACTGTCACACACACTGCCACACACACTGTCACACACACTGCCACACACACTGTCACACACACTGTCACACACACTGCCACACACACTGTCACACACACTGTCACACACACTGTCACACACACTGCCACACACACTGTCACATACACTGTCACACACACTGTCACACACACTGTCACACACTGTCACACACACTGTCACACACACTGTCACACACACTGTCACACACTGTCACACACACTGTCACACACACTGTCACACACTGTCACACACACTGTCACACACTGTCACACACACTGTCACACACTGTCACACACACTGTCACACACACTGTCACACACTGTCACACACACTGTCACACACACTGTCACACACTGTCACACACACTGTCACACACACTGTCACACACACTGTCATACACTGTCACACACACTGTCACACACACTGTCACACACTGTCACACACACTGTCACACACACTGCCACACACACTGTCACACACACTGTCACACACACTGTCACACACACTGCCACACACACTGTCACATACACTGTCACACACACTGTCACACACACTGTCACACACACTGTCACACACTGTCACACACACTGTCACACACACTGTCACACACACTGTCACATACACTGTCACACACACTGTCACACACACTGTCACACACACTGTCACACACACTGTCACACACACTGTCACACACACACTGTCACACACACTGTCACACACTGTCACACACACTGTCACACACACTGTCACATACACTGTCACACACACTGTCACACACACTGCCACACACACTGTCACATACACTGTCGCACACTGTCACACACACTGTCACACACACTGTCACACACACTGTCACACACACTGTCACACACTGTCACACACACTGTCACACACTGTCACACACACTGTCACACACACTGTCACACACACTGTCACATACACTGTCACACACACTGTCACATACACTGTCACACACACTGTCACACACACTGCCACACACACTGTCACATACACTGTCACACACACTGTCACACACACTGTCACACACACTGTCACACACACTGTCACACACACTGTCACACACACTGTCACACACACTGTCACACACTGTCACACACACTGTCACACACTGTCACACACACTGTCACACACACTGTCACACACACTGTCACATACACTGTCACACACACTGTCACACACACTGCCACACACACTGTCACACACACTGTCACACACTGTCACACACACTGTCACACACACTGTCACACACACTGTCACATACACTGTCACACACACTGTCACACACACTGCCACACACACTGTCACATACACTGTCACACACTGTCACACACACTGTCACACACTGTCACACACACTGTCACACACACTGTCACACACACTGTCACACACTGTCACACACACTGTCACACACACTGTAACACACTGTCACACACTGTCACACACACTGTCACATACACTGTAACACACTGTCACACACACTGTAACACACTGTCACACACACTGTCACACACACTGTCACACACACTGTCACACACACTGTAACACACTGTCACACACACTGTCACACACACTGTCACACACTGTCACACACACTGTCACACACACTGTAACACACTGTCACACACACTGTCACACACACTGTCACATACACTGTAACACACTGTCACACACACTGTAACACACTGTCACACACACTGTCACACACACTGTCACACACTGTCACACACACTGTCACACACACTGTCACACACACTGTAACACACTGTCACACACACTGTCACACACACTGTCACACACTGTCACACACACTGTCACACACACTGTCACACACACACTGTAACACACTGTCACACACACTGTCACACACACTGTCACACACACTGTAACACACTGTCACACACTGTCACACACACTGTCACACACTGTCACACACACTGTCACACACTGTCACACACACTGTCACACACTGTCACACACACTGTCACACACACTGCCACATACACTGTCACACACACTGTCACACACACTGTCACACACACTGTCACACACACTGCCACATACACTGTCACATACACTGTCACACACACTGTCACACACACTGTCACACACACTGTAACACACTGTCACACACACTGTCACACACACTGTCACACACACTGTCACACACACTGTCACACACTGTCACACACACTGTCACACACTGTCACACACACTGTCACACACACTGCCACATACACTGTCACATACACTGTCACACACACTGTCACACACACTGTCACACACACTGTCACACACACTGTCACACACACTGTCACACACACTGTCACATACACTGTCACACACACTGTCACACACTGTCACACACACTGTCACACACACTGTAACACACTGTCACACACTGTAACACACTGTCACACACACTGTCACATACACTGTCACACACACTGTCACACACACTGTCACATACACTGTCACACACACTGTCACACACACTGTCACATACACTGTCACACACACTGTCACACACACTGTCACATACACTGTCACACACACTGTCACACACACTGTCACACACACTGTAACACACTGTCACACACTGTCACACACACTGTCACATACACTGTCACACACACTGTCACACACACTGTCACACACACTGTAACACACTGTCACACACACTGTCACACACACTGTCACACACACTGTCACACACACTGTCACATACACTGTCACACACACTGTCACACACACTGTCACACACACTGTCACACACACTGTAACACACTGTCACACACACTGTCACATACACTGTCACACACACTGTCACACACACTGTCACACACACTGTAACACACTGTCACACACTGTCACACACACTGTCACATACACTGTCACACACACTGTCACACACACTGTCACACACACTGCCACACACACTGTCACACACACTGTCACACACACTGTAACACACACTGTCACACACACTGTCACACACACTGTAACACACTGTCACACACTGTCACACACACTGTCACATACACTGTCACACACACTGTCACACACACTGTCACATACACTGTCACACACACTGTCACACACACTGTCACACACACTGTAACACACTGTCACACACTGTCACACACACTGTCACATACACTGTCACACACACTGTCACACACACTGTCACACACACTGTCACACACACTGTAACACACTGTCACACACACTGTCACACACACTGTCACACACACTGTCACACACACTGTCACATACACTGTCACACACACTGTCACACACACTGTCACACACACTGTCACACACACTGCCACACACACTGTCACACACACTGTCACACACACTGTCACACACACTGTCACACACACTGTCACACACTGTCACACACACTGTCACACACACTGTCACACACACTGTCACACACACTGTCACACACACTGTCACACACACTGTCACACACACTGTCACACACACTGTAACACACTGTCACACACTGTCACACACACTGTCACATACACTGTAACACACTGTCACACACTGTCACACACACTGTCACACACACTGTCACACACACTGTCACACACACTGTCACACACTGTCACACACACTGTCACACACACTGTAACACACTGTCACACACTGTCACACACACTGTCACACACACTGTCACACACACTGTCACACACACTGTCACACACACTGTCACACACTGTCACATACACTGTCACACACACTGTCACACACACTGTCACACACACTGTAACACACACTGTCACACACACTGTAACACACTGTCACACACACTGTCACACACACTGTCACACACTGTCACACACACTGTCACACACACTGTCACACACACTGTAACACACTGTCACACACACTGTCACACACACTGTCACACACACTGTAACACACTGTCACACACACTGTCACACACACTGTCACACACACTGTCACACACACTGTCACACACTGTCACACACTGTCACACACACTGTCACACACACTGTCACACACACTGTCACACACACTGTCACACACTGTCACACACACTGTCACACACTGTCACACACACTGTCACACACACTGCCACATACACTGTCACACACTGTCACACACACTGTAACACACTGTCACACACACTGTCACACACACTGTCACACACTGTCACACACTGTCACACACACTGTCACACACACTGTCACACACACTGTCACACACACTGTCACACACTGTCACACACACTGTAACACACTGTCACACACACTGTCACACACACTGTCACACACACTGTCACACACACTGTCACACACTGTCACACACACTGTCACACACTGTCACACACACTGTCACACACACTGTCACACACACTGTCACACACACTGTCACACACTGTCACACACACTGTCACACACACTGTCACACACACTGTCACACACACTGTCACACACACTGTCACACACACTGTCACACACTGTCACACACACTGTCACACACTGTCACACACACTGTCACACACACTGTCACACACTGTCACACACACTGTCACACACTGTCACACACACTGTCACACACACTGTCACACACACTGTCACACACACTGTCACACACTGTCACACACACTGTCACACACTGTCACACACACTGTCACACACCTGTCACACACACTGTCACACACTGTCACACACACTGTCACACACACTGTCACACACTGTCACACACACTGTCACACACTGTCACACACACTGTCACACACACTGTCACATACACTGTCACACACTGTCACACACACTGTCACACACACTGTCACACACACTGTCACACACACTGTCACACACTGTCACACACACTGTCACACACTGTCACACACTGTCACACACTGTCACACACACTGTCACACACTGTCACACACACTGTCACACACACTGTCACACACACTGTCACACACACTGTCACACACTGTCACACACACTGTCACACACACTGTCACACACACTGTCACACACACTGTCACACACTGTCACACACTGTCACACACACTGTCACACACTGTCACACACACTGTCACACACTGTCACACACACTGTCACACACACTGTCACACACACTGTCACACACACTGTCACACACTGTCACACACACTGTCACACACACTGTCACACACACTGTCACACACACTGTCACACACTGTCACACACACTGTCACACACACTGTCACACACACTGTAACACACTGTCACACACACTGTAACACACTGTCACACACACTGTCACACACACTGTCACACACACTGTCACATACACTGTCACACACTGTCACACACACTGTCACACACACTGTCACACACACTGTCACATACACTGTCACACACTGTCACACACACTGTCACACACACTGTCACACACACTGTCACATACACTGTCACACACTGTCACACACACTGTCACACACACTGTCACACACACTGTCACACACACTGTAACACACTGTCACACACACTGTCACACACACTGTAACACACTGTCACACACACTGTCACACACACTGTCACACACACTGTCACACACACTGTCACACACACTGTAACACACTGTCACACACACTGTCACACACACTGTCACATACACTGTCACACACTGTCACACACACTGTCACATACACTGTCACACACACTGTCACATACACTGTCACACACTGTCACATACACTGTCACACACACTGTCACACACACTGTCACACACACTGTCACATACACTGTAACACACTGTCACACACACTGTCACACACACTGTCACATACACTGTCACACACACTGTAACACACTGTCACACACACTGTCACACACACTGTCACACACACTGTCACATACACTGTCACACACACTGTCACACACACTGTCACACACACTGTCACACACACTGTAACACACTGTCACACACACTGTCACACACACTGTCACACACACTGTCACACACACTGTCACACACACTGTCACACACACTGTCACACACACTGCCACACACACTGTCACACACACTGTCACACACACTGTCACACACACTGTCACACACTGTCACATACACTGTCACACACACTGTCACACACACTGTCACACACACTGTCACACACACTGTCACACACACTGTCACACACACTGTCACACACTGTCACACACACTGTCACACACACTGTAACACACTGTCACACACTGTCACACACACTGTCACATACACTGTAACACACTGTCACACACTGTCACACACACTGTCACACACACTGTCACACACACTGTCACACACACTGTCACACACTGTCACACACACTGTCACACACACTGTAACACACTGTCACACACTGTCACACACACTGTCACACACACTGTCACACACACTGTCACACACACTGTCACACACACTGTCACACACTGTCACATACACTGTCAAACACACTGTCACACACACTGTAACACACACTGTCACACACACTGTAACACACTGTCACACACACTGTCACACACACTGTCACACACTGTCACACACACTGTCACACACACTGTAACACACTGTCACACACACTGTCACACACACTGTCACACACACTGTAACACACTGTCACACACACTGTCACACACACTGTCACACACACTGTCACACACACTGTCACACACTGTCACACACTGTCACACACACTGTCACACACACACTGTCACACACTGTCACACACACTGTCACACACACTGTCACACACTGTCACACACACTGTCACACACTGTCACACACACTGTCACACACACTGCCACATACACTGTCACACACTGTCACACACACTGTAACACACTGTCACACACACTGTCACACACACTGTCACACACTGTCACACACTGTCACACACACTGTCACACACACTGTCACACACACTGTCACACACACTGTCACACACTGTCACACACACTGTAACACACTGTCACACACACTGTCACACACACTGTCACACACACTGTCACACACACTGTCACACACTGTCACACACACTGTCACACACTGTCACACACACTGTCACACACACTGTCACACACACTGTCACACACACTGTCACACACACTGTCACACACACTGTCACACACACTGTCACACACACTGTCACACACACTGTCACACACACTGTCACACACTGTCACACACACTGTCACACTGTCACACACACTGTCACACACACTGTCACACACACTGTCACACACACTGTCACACACACTGTCACACACACTGTCACACACACTGTCACACACACTGTCACACACACTGTCACACACTGTCACACACACTGTCACACACTGTCACACACACTGTCACACACTGTCACACACACTGTCACACACTGTCACACACACTGTCACACACACTGTCACACACACTGTCACACACTGTCACACACTGTCACACACACTGTCACACACACTGTCACATACACTGTCACACACTGTCACACACACTGTCACACACACTGTCACACACACTGTCACACACACTGTCACACACTGTCACACACACTGTCACACACTGTCACACACACTGTCACACACTGTCACACACACTGTCACACACTGTCACACACACTGTCACACACACTGTCACACACACTGTCACACACTGTCACACACACTGTCACACACACTGTCACACACACTGTCACACACACTGTCACACACTGTCACACACTGTCACACACACTGTCACACACTGTCACACACACTGTCACACACTGTCACACACACTGTCACACACACTGTCACACACACTGTCACACACTGTCACACACTGTCACACACACTGTCACACACACTGTCACACACTGTCACACACACTGTCACACACTGTCACACACACTGTCACACACACTGTCACACACACTGTAACACACTGTCACACACACTGTAACACACTGTCACACACACTGTCACACACACTGTCACACACACTGTCACATACACTGTCACACACTGTCACACACACTGTCACACACACTGTCACACACACTGTCACATACACTGTCACACACTGTCACACACACTGTCACACACACTGTCACACACACTGTCACATACACTGTCACACACTGTCACACACACTGTCACACACACTGTCACACACACTGTCACACACACTGTAACACACTGTCACACACACTGTCACACACACTGTAACACACTGTCACACACACTGTCACACACACTGTCACACACACTGTCACACACACTGTCACACACACTGTCACACACACTGTAACACACTGTCACACACACTGTCACACACACTGTCACATACACTGTCACACACACTGTCACACACACTGTCACATACACTGTCACACACACTGTCACATACACTGTCACACACACTGTAACACACTGTCACACACACTGTCACACACACTGTCACACACACTGTCACACACACTGTAACACACTGTCACACACACTGTCACACACACTGTCACACACACTGTCACATACACTGTCACACACTGTCACACACACTGTCACACACACTGTCACACACACTGTCACACACACTGTCACACACACTGTCACATACACTGTAACACACACTGTCACATACACTGTCACACACTGTCACACACACTGTCACACACACTGTCACACACACTGTCACACACACTGTAACACACTGTCACACACACTGTCACACACACTGTAACACACTGTCACACACACTGTCACACACACTGTCACACACACTGTCACACACACTGTAACACACTGTCACACACACTGTCACACACACTGTCACATACACTGTAACACACTGTCACACACACTGTCACATACACTGTAACACACTGTCACACACACTGTCACATACACTGTCACACACACTGTCACATACACTGTCACACACTGTCACACACACTGTCACACACACTGTCACACACACTGTCACACACACTGTAACACACTGTCACACACACTGTCACACACACTGTCACATACACTGTCACACACTGTCACACACACTGTCACATACACTGTCACACACACTGTCACATACACTGTCACACACTGTCACATACACTGTCACACACACTGTCACACACACTGTCACACACACTGTCACATACACTGTCACATACACTGTCACACACACTGTCACACACACTGTCACACACACTGTCACACACACTGTCACACACTGTCACACACTGTCACACACACTGTCACACACACTGTCACACACTGTCACATACACTGTAACACACTGTCACACACACTGTCACATACACTGTCACACACACTGTCACACACTGTCACACACACTGTCACACACACTGTCACATACACTGTCACACACTGTCACACACACTGTCACACACACTGTCACATACACTGTCACACACTGTCACACACACTGTCACACACACTGTCACACACACTGTCACACACACTGTAACACACTGTCACACACACTGTCACACACACTGTAACACACTGTCACACACACTGTCACACACACTGTCACACACACTGTCACACACACTGTAACACACTGTCACACACACTGTCACACACACTGTCACATACACTGTAACACACTGTCACACACACTGTCACATACACTGTAACACACTGTCACACACACTGTCACATACACTGTCACACACACTGTCACATACACTGTCACACACTGTCACACACACTGTCACACACACTGTCACACACACTGTCACACACACTGTAACACACTGTCACACACACTGTCACACACACTGTCACATACACTGTCACACACTGTCACACACACACTGTCACATACACTGTCACACACACTGTCACATACACTGTCACACACTGTCACATACACTGTCACACACACTGTCACACACACTGTCACATACACTGTCACATACACTGTCACATACACTGTCACACACACTGTCACACACACTGTCACACACACTGTCACACACACTGTCACACACACTGTCACACACTGTCACACACACTGTCACACACACTGTCACACACACTGTCACACACTGTCACATACACTGTAACACACTGTCACACACACTGTCACATACACTGTCACACACACTGTCACACACTGTCACACACACTGTCACACACACTGTCACATACACTGTCACACACTGTCACACACACTGTCACACACACTGTCACATACACTGTCACACACACTGTCACATACACTGTCACACACTGTCACACACACTGTCACACACACTGTCACACACACTGTCACACACACTGTAACACACTGTCACACACACTGTCACACACACTGTAACACACTGTCACACACACTGTCACACACACTGTCACACACACTGTCACACACACTGTAACACACTGTCACACACACTGTCACACACACTGTCACATACACTGTAACACACTGTCACACACACTGTCACATACACTGTAACACACTGTCACACACACTGTCACATACACTGTCACACACACTGTCACATACACTGTCACACACTGTCACACACACTGTCACACACACTGTCACACACACTGTCACACACACTGTAACACACTGTCACACACACTGTCACACACACTGTCACATACACTGTCACACACTGTCACACACACTGTCACATACACTGTCACACACACTGTCACATACACTGTCACACACTGTCACATACACTGTCACACACACTGTCACACACACTGTCACATACACTGTCACATACACTGTCACATACACTGTCACACACACTGTCACACACACTGTCACACACACTGTCACACACACTGTCACACACTGTCACACACTGTCACACACACTGTCACACACACTGTCACACACTGTCACATACACTGTAACACACTGTCACACACACTGTCACATACACTGTCACACACACTGTCACACACTGTCACACACACTGTCACATACACTGTCACACACACTGTCACATACACTGTCACACACTGTCACATACACTGTCACACACACTGTCACACACACTGTCACATACACTGTCACATACACTGTCACATACACTGTCACACACACTGTCACACACACTGTCACACACACTGTCACACACACTGTCACACACTGTCACACACTGTCACACACACTGTCACACACACTGTCACACACTGTCACATACACTGTAACACACTGTCACACACACTGTCACATACACTGTCACACACACTGTCACACACTGTCACACACACTGTCACACACACTGTCACATACACTGTCACACACTGTCACACACACTGTCACACACACTGTCACATACACTGTAACACACACTGTCACATACACTGTCACACACTGTCACACACACTGTCACACACACTGTCACACACACTGTCACACACACTGTAACACACTGTCACACACACTGTCACACACACTGTAACACACTGTCACACACACTGTCACACACACTGTCACACACACTGTCACACACACTGTAACACACTGTCACACACACTGTCACACACACTGTCACATACACTGTAACACACTGTCACACACACTGTCACATACACTGTAACACACTGTCACACACACTGTCACATACACTGTCACACACACTGTCACATACACTGTCACACACTGTCACACACACTGTCACACACACTGTCACACACACTGTCACACACACTGTAACACACTGTCACACACACTGTCACACACACTGTCACATACACTGTCACACACTGTCACACACACTGTCACATACACTGTCACACACACTGTCACATACACTGTCACACACTGTCACATACACTGTCACACACACTGTCACATACACTGTCACATACACTGTCACATACACTGTCACACACACTGTCACACACACTGTCACACACACTGTCACACACACTGTCACACACTGTCACACACTGTCACACACACTGTCACACACACTGTCACACACTGTCACATACACTGTAACACACTGTCACACACACTGTCACATACACTGTCACACACACTGTCACACACTGTCACACACACTGTCACACACACTGTCACACACACTGTCACACACTGTCACACACACTGTCACACACACTGTCACACACACTGTCACACACACTGTCACACACTGTCACACACACTGTCACACACACTGTCACACACACTGTCACATACATTGTAACACACTGTCACACACACTGTCACACACACTGTCACACACACTGTCACACACACTGTCACATACACTGTCACACACTGTCACACACACTGTCACACACACTGTCACACACACTGTCACACACACTGTAACACACTGTCACACACACTGTCACACACACTGTCACATACACTGTCACACACTGTCACACACACTGTCACATACACTGTCACACACACTGTCACATACACTGTCACACACTGTCACATACACTGTCACACACACTGTCACACACACTGTCACACACACTGTCACACACTGTCACACACACTGTCACACACACTGTAACACACTGTCACACACACTGTCACACACACTGTCACATACACTGTCACACACTGTCACACACACTGTCACATACACTGTCACACACACTGTCACATACACTGTCACACACTGTCACATACACTGTCACACACACTGTCACACACACTGTCACATACACTGTCACACACACTGTCACATACACTGTCACACACTGTCACATACACTGTCACACACACTGTCACACACACTGTCACACACACTGTCACATACACTGTCACATACACTGTCACATACACTGTCACACACACTGTCACACACACTGTCACACACACTGTCACACACACTGTCACACACTGTCACACACTGTCACACACACTGTCACACACACTGTCACACACTGTCACATACACTGTAACACACTGTCACACACACTGTCACATACACTGTCACACACACTGTCACACACTGTCACACACACTGTCACACACACTGTCACATACACTGTCACACACTGTCACACACACTGTCACACACACTGTCACATACACTGTAACACACACTGTCACATACACTGTCACACACTGTCACACACACTGTCACACACACTGTCACACACACTGTCACACACACTGTAACACACTGTCACACACACTGTCACACACACTGTAACACACTGTCACACACACTGTCACACACACTGTCACACACACTGTCACACACACTGTAACACACTGTCACACACACTGTCACACACACTGTCACATACACTGTAACACACTGTCACACACACTGTCACATACACTGTAACACACTGTCACACACACTGTCACATACACTGTCACACACACTGTCACATACACTGTCACACACTGTCACACACACTGTCACACACACTGTCACACACACTGTCACACACACTGTAACACACTGTCACACACACTGTCACACACACTGTCACATACACTGTCACACACTGTCACACACACTGTCACATACACTGTAACACACTGTCACACACACTGTCACATACACTGTCACATACACTGTCACACACACTGTCACATACACTGTCACACACTGTCACACACACTGTCACATACACTGTAACACACTGTCACACACACTGTCACATACACTGTCACACACACTGTCACATACACTGTCACACACTGTCACACACACTGTCACACACACTGTCACACACACTGTCACACACACTGTAACACACTGTCACACACACTGTCACACACACTGTCACATACACTGTAACACACTGTCACACACACTGTCACATACACTGTAACACACTGTCACACACACTGTCACATACACTG
>CM059783.1:24133161-24150661 GCA_030435695.1 Brachymystax lenok tsinlingensis
AGGCTTATACTCTGAACAGTTTAATAACAGTAATAATAGATTGGATTGATATAAACTCTCCTCTCCCTGTCAACTGCGTTTATTTTCTCAAAACTTAACGTGTAAATATTTGTATGAACATAACAAGATTCAACAACTGAGACATAAACTGAACAAGTTCCACAGACATGTGACTAACATAAATGGAATAATGTGTCCCTGAACAAAGGGGGGGTCAAAATCAAAAGTAACAGTCTGTATCTGGTGTGGCCACCAGCTGCATTAAGCACTGCAGTGCATCTCCTCCTCATGGACTGCACCAGATTTGCCAGTTCTTGCTCTGAAATGTTACTCCACTCTTCCACCAAGGCACCCGGACATTTCTGGGGGATTGGCCCATGCCCTCACCCTCCGATCCAACAGGTCCCAGACGTGCTCAATGGGATTCAGATCCAGGCTCTTCGCTGGCCAACACTGACATTCCTGTCTTGCAGGAAATCACGCACAGAACGAGCAGTATGGCTGGTGGCATTGTCATGCTGGAGGGTCATGTCAGGATGAGCCTGCAGGAAGGGTACCACATGAGGGAGGAGGATGTCTTCCCTGTTGAGATTGCCTGTTGAGATTTCCTGCAATGACAACAAGCTCAGTCCGATGATGCTGTGACACACCGCCCCAGACCATGACGGACCCTCCACCTCCAAATCGATCCCGCTCCAGAGTACAGGCCTTGGTGTAACGCTCATTCCTTCGACGATAAACGCAAATCCGACCATCACCCCTGGTGAGACAAAACTGCGACTCGTCAGTGAAGAGCACTTTTTGCCAGTCCTGTCTGGTCCAGGTACGATGGGTTTGTGCCTATAGGCGACATTGTTGCCGGGGATGTCTGGTGAGGACCTGCCTTTACAACAGGCCTAGAAGCCCTCACTCCAGCCTCTCTCAGCCTATTGCGAACAGTCTGAGTGCTGATGGAGGGATTGTGCGTTCCTGGTGTAACCAGGATGAGGAGACATGAAGCACCTCCCTGGCTGTGAGGTCTTAGTACCAGGATGAGGAGACATGAAGCACCTCCCTGGCTGTGAGGTCTTACTACCAGGATGAGGAGACATGAAGCACCTCCCTGGCTGTGAGGTCTTAGTACCAGGATGAGGAGACATGAAGCACCTCCCTGGCTGTGAGGTCTTACTACCAGGATGAGGAGACATGAAGCACCTCCTGGCTGTGAGGTCTTAGTACCAGGATGAGGAGACATGAAGCACCTCCCTGGCTGTGAGGTCTTACTACCAGGATGAGGAGACATGAAGCACCTCCCTGGCTGTGAGGTCTTAGTACCAGGATGAGGAGACATGAAGCACCTCCCTGGCTGTGAGGTCTTACTACCAGGATGAGGAGACATGAAGCACCTCCCTGGCTGTGAGGTCTTATTACCAGGATGAGGAGACATGAAGCACCTCCCTGGCTGTGAGGTCTTATTACCAGGATGAGGAGACATGAAGCACCTCCCTGGCTGTGAGGTCTTACTACCAGGATGAGGAGACATGAAGCACCTCCCTGGCTGTGAGGTCTTACTACCAGGATGAGGAGACATGAAGCACCTCCCTGGCTGTGAGGTCTTACTACCAGGATGAGGAGACATGAAGCATCTCCTGGCTGTGAGGTCTTACTACCAGGATGAGGAGACATGAAGCACCTCCTGGCTGTGAGGTCTTACTACCAGGATGAGGAGACATGAAGCACCTCCCTGGCTGTGAGGTCTTATTACCAGGATGAGGAGACATGAAGCACCTCCTGGCTGTGAGGTCTTATTACCAGGATGAGGAGACATGAAGCACCTCCTGGCTGTGAGGTCTTATTACCAGGATGAGGAGACATGAAGCACCTCCCTGGCTGTGAGGTCTTACTACCAGGATGAGGAGACATGAAGCACCTCCCTGGCTGTGAGGTCTTACTACCAGGATGAGGAGACATGAAGCACCTCCCTGGCTGTGAGGTCTTAGTACCAGGATGAGGAGACATTGGCTACATCCCCATTCTCCTGAAGTGTGAACTTGTACACTTTCTTGCATGGATTAATCAACGATTGAAACTCCCTCCTGCCAATGCTTATACCAATCCTTTTCCTTTAAATCTATGATGGGTGTGTGCAAGGGTGGAAAACTGGGACGTAGCCATACACAGGGAGTAAACAGAGAGACAACCCCACACTATGCCACGTGTCCACCATCACAACTACACACACACACACACACACACACACATACAGACACACACACACACACACACACACACACACACACACACACACACACACACACACACACACACACACACACACACACAACGTACAGCTGTAGTGGTATCCAGTCAACCCCTCAACTCCCTGGTTGGTCCCAGTCGCCTTGACTACGGCTGGCTGGCATATAAAGGCTCTTTATGGACGAGAGGTTGTGTGTGTGTGTGTGTGTGTGTGTGTGTGTGTGTGTGTGTGTGTGTGTGTGTGTGTGTGAATGGGAGACCAGCACAGCCTAGCATCCGACCTTTGACCTCTCTGTGTCAAACTATTGGGGCTGGCGCCTGGCCGTGACAAAACAGGGTCGTATTCAGTAGGCACAAAACAGGAGAACATTTTGAACCTGGGAAGTTTTATCTGGACTAGTCCAATAAGAATGCACATTTGCGTGCTGTTTTGCTACATTATGCCCCACTGAACATGACCCTGGCGTGTGATTGGTCAATACAGTAGTAGGGATGCTACGGTCTCCACACAAAACAAACATGAGAAGTATTTTTTCAGTCAGCTTATACATTTTTATTTCCCCTTTATTTAACCAGGTAGGCTAGTTGAGAACAAGTTCTCATTTACAACTGAGATCTGGCCAAGATAAAGCAGAAAAAAAGTATATATACAGTGATACTATATATATATATATATATATATGTATGTATATATATGTTTGTGACCAATAACATTTGATTTGATTTGAACTACAAAGACCCATAAAGCTGTAAGAAGCCCCAGTCTTTCAGTCCGTCACCGAGGATATTAGGCTTGACAACTAGACATATTGACTGGGTCCCTGGAAAGTCTTCCGCTTTGCCTTTTCCCAGAAAAAGGGGAAGGAGTATAATTTTTCTTCCCTCAAAAAGCTGAATGTTGGTGTTTTTCAAAGCAGGATGTAGTGAGGCTCTCTGTTGAAGCTGAACTTAGCAGCACAGCTTTTAGACCAGTACAAACAGTCAGTTGTTTGACATACCTGGGTTGGTTGTGGCCTCTGTCAACTCGAAGCCCTCCCCGTTCCCTCTCTGCCTTCTGCCTTCTAGAACTACTGGAACATTCCACCTCCAGGCTCTGGAGATATTATAATCCATTGTGTTGTGGGGACTCTTTTCTGTCTCCGGCTCAGTGCAGATAATTATAGCTATGGTGGGTTTTCCTTTTTTTGCTGAGTATGAAAGGAACTAGTATCTTTTAGTTTCTGCATAACTTAGGGCTCAGGATGAGCTTCTGCGTGTTTATATATTGAAAAGGAACAAACGAAAAATGACCTTAAAATGTGTACTTTAGTGCAGTTGGTATTTCTAGTTGTTTTCAGGTAATAATCAGTTTGAGGATTGCGGAGGCGAGGACGAGGTTGGCGCCCCTCTACCTTGACCCTGCGGCTAGCGCTGTTTGATCATAGTTGACATCCGGATGTTCCCTCGGGCTGACAGGGCAACTCAAACAAAGTCAGTCTCCCTACGTCCCAGATGGCATGCTATTCCTTACATAGTGCACTGTGGGCCCTGTTCAAAAGTAGTGCACTATGTAGGGCATAGGGTGCCATTTGGGATGTAGTCAACGTCTGTTTGGCGGCCCTGGGACAGTTTCCAACAGGTGGATTCAACACACAGATTTATCATCTATAATTATCAATGCCTCTGACCCTGACCTGACTATGACATGCCTATGACCTGTCTATGACCTGTCTATGACATGCATATGACCTGACTATGACCTAACTGGTGAAAGGCCCACTCCTTCATTAGAAAACAAAAAGCAGCAGCCCTGCCACTTTGTTTGGTATAAAACAGAGGGACGGGGTTGGAGAAATGTAACTTTCAACTGCATAAATTCATCATTGACTATTATCAGCACCTCTCAGAAAGGAACCTGATGATGCTGACCTTACCGTGACCTGACTACTGTATGATCCCTCAGGATAACTGATGTCAAAGGTCCCGCTGACCAACTATTTTCATTATTTTAAGTTTCAAAAAGTTAATTTCCAAAAACTCTGAATTCCTAGAATGCAAACGGAGAAGAATTGTGAAAAAGCATTCCAGATCCTGTGGAGAGCTTTGTTTGTTGTTGATGTTTGTATATGTTGTATGGACATTTTGAACATAAATCCCTTATGAGAACAGGTAGCTATTTAACCTAAAACCAACCCATGGTCATGAAGCTATATAAACTACATACCAGCACTGCCTTCAGTTAGCAGAATGTTATAAGTCTAAGATTGGAGACATTCTAAGATTCTTCTGAGGTTAGTTGTCAATAGGAATCTCCATTCTGGGTTTGTGGCCTTAGTTGTTTATAGACAACAGTGGGCCTTCTGTCTAACCTAGCATGGTTTAGTAGACAAAACACTGAAATAGCAGATCTGTATTTGTTGACCAAATAGACGCAAATACGGCATGAAACCACACGAGGATGGTTTGTTGAATGAACACTGGGACACCATAGAGGTTCAACAGCCTAATAATATTGACTGGGCGGGAAGAGAGATAATGTATCTACTATACTCTGGTTTACAGACCCACTAGGGTTGTATTGACTGGTTCACCATTTGGCCGAAAGAGACAGGGTTTTGTTACTCTGGTTTACAGACCCACTAGGGTTGTACTGACTGGTTCACCATTTGGCCGAAAGAGACAGGGTTTTGTTACTCTGGTTTACAGACCCACTAGGGTTGTACTGACTGGTTCACCATTTGGCCGAAAGAGACAGGGTTTTGTTACTCTGGTTTACAGACCCACTAGGGTTGTACTGACTGGTTCACCATTTGGCCGAAAGAGACAGGGGTTTGTTACTCTGGTTTAGAGACCCACTAGGGTTGTACTGACTGGTTCACCATTTGGCTGAAAGAGACAGGGGTTTGTTACTCTGGTTTACAGACCCACTAGGGTTGTACTGACTGGTTCACCATTTGGCTGAAAGAGACAGGGTTTTGTTACTCTGGTTTAGAGACCCACTAGGGTTGTATTGACTGGTTCACCATTTGGCTGAAAGAGACAGGGTTTTGTTACTCTGGTTTAGAGACCCACTAGGGTTGTACTGACTGGTTCACCATTTGTCTGAAAGAGACAGGGTTTTGTTACTCTGGTTTAGAGACCCACTAGGGTTGTATTGACTGGTTCACCATTTGGCTGAAAGAGACAGGGTTTTGTTACTCTGGTTTACAGACCCACTAGGGTTGTATTGACTGGTTCACCATTTGGCTGAAAGAGACAGGGGTTTGTTACTCTGGTTTACAGACCCACTAGGGTTGTATTGACTGGTTCACAATTTGGCCGAAAGAGACAGGGTTTTGTTACTCTGGTTTAGAGACCCACTAGGGTTGTACTGACTGGTTCACCATTTGGCTGAAAGAGACAGGGGTTTGTTACTCTGGTTTACAGACCCACTAGGGTTGTACTGACTGGTTCACCATTTGGCTGAAAGAGACAGGGTTTTGTTACTCTGGTTTAGAGACCCACTAGGGTTGTACTGACTGGTTCACCATTTGGCCGAAAGAGACAGGGTTTTGTTGCCTTTTCAGTTGCCAGTCGCAACTGGGGGGGGTTGACTGAAAACCCCCTGAATAACACACTTGTTTGTTTGTCTGTCCCTGCACTGCCTGGTGCCCTGAATTTCTTCAAAAGGCTCTGCCAGCTTTTCAGCATTTTTAGTTGGAGATCCACACAAGGCACAGTTAATGCTTGGCCATCAAGGTAGGCACAGGGAAGGCACACAGACAGAGAGAGAGAGGAAACTAGGGATAAAAGAGCTGTCAGACGCTTAAACTGGTAGATTTCTTTGCCACAAGCACAAGCACACTTCCATGACGTCAACAACAAGAGGACGCGCAGAACGGCAGGTTAGTACTCAACCTCACTGGCCTGATAATGATGTGATGGTGGTCCGTTCAGAGGAGCTCTCTGTCCTCCGTATACTCTCTCTCTCTCTCTCTCTCTCTCTCTCTCTCTCTCTCTCTCTGTGCATGTCTTCTCTCTCTCTCTGTCACTCTCTCTCAATCTCTATCTCTCTCTCTCTCGCTCTCCTTCTCCTCTCTTGTTCTTTTGTTCATTGCTGTGACACAGTGGTGTGGTATGTTCCAGGTATTTGGAGGGGAGACAGGAATCAGAGCGTGTCTCCTTCCCTCTCTCTGTCTCTCTACTCAGAGGTAGTGAGGCTCTTCCCTCTCTCTGTCTCTCTCTACTCTAAGGTAGTGAGGCTCATGACATCCATCAAATATCCATTAGGAGCTGGCTGCTAAGACAGGGCTGCAGGGGCTTTAATGTACCTCTGGATCAACAGAGCATGTGCTTAACAATCCATTGGGACGGGGCTCCGGGAATTATCACAGCATTTCTCCAGGAGAGGGAGAGGGAGAGGGAGAGGGAGAGGGAGAATTCTTTATCCTTTTCTCACACTCTCTCTTCTATCCTCTGCTTCTCTTTCTTTCTCTCTGTCTTTTTTTTCTCTCTTTCTACGTCTTGAGAAGTTTAATCTCTATCTCTCTCCCCCTCTCTCCTTCTGCCTCTCTCTCTGTGCTCTTGACTAGAATACAGTATATACATATAAAAGTGGGTAAAACAGCATGTAAACATTATTAAAGTGACCAGTGTTCAATGACTCTATGTACACCGGGCAGCAGTCTCCAAGGTGCAGGGTAACTTCAGTTTTTAATGTAACTATAGGGTGCAGATTTAGCCCGTGGCTGACTGAGCCAGGCTGGGACAGAACTCAAGAGGAGGGTGTGTGAAACTCAAGTGTGTGCGTACGTGAGACAATGAAAGAGCTTTTGTAAAGGAGTTGCAGTCTGAATAGTACTGTTTTCTCTCTCTCCAAGTGGGAGCTACAGTACTGTGTACAGTAATTATCTATATCCTGCCTTCATATTTCCACATCCCGAGTGGTGCAGCGGTCTAAGGCACTGCATCTCAGTGCTAGAGGCGTCACTACAGACACCCTGGTTAGATTCCAGGCAGTATCACAACCGGTTGTGATTGGGAGTCCCATAGGGTTGGCGCACAATTGTCCCAGCGTCGTCCGGGTTTGGCCGGTGTAGGCCGTCATTGTAAATAAGAATTTGTTCTAGTTAAATAAAGGTTAAATAAATAAAAATATACAATAATTAATATCTAATGTACACGTCTCTCTCTCTCTTTGTGAGTTTGTGCTTGTGTGTGTGCGTGCTTGAATGTGTGTGTGTGAGCTATAGTACAGTAATGTAATTCTCAATTTCCTGCTCTCATGTCTAATGTACACGTCTCTCTCACCCCACAATGCAGCTGTTCTTTCTGTCTTATCTGCTGAATTCCTCTGCAGGGGACAGATTCCAGAGGGATTTATCCCAACAAGATTGTCTTCTCGCCTTCTGTCTTTTGTTAATACCCTGCGACCATCTGTTTTGCATGTGTGGTTTGGTTGGTGGAGACATTATTCGTTTTACACTGGACTGCATCTCAAATGACAACCTATTCCCTATATAGTGCACTACTTTTGACCAGGCCCCTATTCCCTATATAGTGCACTACTTTTGACCAGAGCCCTATGGGAGATGAGGTGCTATTTGGGACTCAACCATTATTTGTCATGATAGTCCAAGGGCTTGTTGAAGCTCGTCAAATAACTTGATGAGAGTGATCGGCAAACATTTGACCGGTACCAGCGTAGTAAGCAACAATTAGCTGTTAGCCCTGTCTGACCCCTAGCTATGACTAGCTGTTAGCCCTTTCTGACCCCTAGCTATGACTAGCTGTTAGCCCTGTCTGACCCCTAGCTATGATTAGCTGTTAGCCCTTTCTGACCCCTAGCTATGATTAGCTGTTAGCCCTGTCTGACCCCTAGCTATGACTAGCTGTTAGCCCTGTCTGACCCCTAGCTGTGATTAGCTGTTAGCCCTGTCTGACCCCTAGCTATGACTAGCTGTTAGCCCTTTCTGACCCCTAGCTATGATTAGCTGTTAGCCCCGTCTGACCCCTAGCTATGACTAGCTGTTAGCCCTTTCTGACCCCTAGCTATGATTAGCTGTTAGCCCCGTCTGACCCCTAGCTATGATTAGCTGTTAGCCCCGTCTGACCCCTAGCTATGATTAGCTGTTAGCCCTGTCTGACCCCTAGCTATGATTAGCTGTTAGCCCTGTCTGACCCCTAGCTATGATTAGCTGTTAGCCCCGTCTGACCCCTAGCTATGATTAGCTGTTAGCCCCGTCTGACCCCTAGCTATGATTAGCTGTTAGCCCCGTCTGACCCCTAGCTATGATTAGCTGTTAGCCCCGTCTGACCCCTAGCTATGATTAGCTGTTAGCCCTAGGGTGAAGGAGGAGTGCAGCTGTCTATGGTGCAGTGTGTAGGGTGAAGGAGGAGTGTAGTGTGTAGGGTGAAGGAGGAGTGCAGCTGTCTATGGTGCAGTGTGTAGGGTGAAGGAGGAGTGCAGTTGTATGTGGTGCAGTGTGTAGGGTGAAGGAGGAGTGCAGCTGTCTATGGTGCAGTGTGTAGGGTGAGGAGGAGTGCAGTGTGTAGGGTGAAGGAGGAGTGCAGTTGTCTATGGTGCAGTGTGTAGGGTGAGCCAGGGATCCTCTCATTGCTCCATCCTGGACTAGAACCAGAGACCCCCTTGTTGCTCCATCCCGGACTAGAACCAGAGATCCTCTCGTTGCTCCATCCTGGACTAGAACCAGAGACCCTCTCGTTGCTCCATCCTGGACTAGAACCAGAGACCCTCTCGTTGCTCCATCCTGGACTAGAACCAGAGACACTCTCATTGCTCCATCCTGGACTAGAACCAGAGACCCTCTCATTGCTCCATCCTGGACTAGAACCAGAGACACTCTCATTGCTCCATCCCGGACTAGAACCAGAGATCCTCTCGTTGCTCCATCCCGGACTTGAACCAGAGATCCTCTCGTTGCTCCATCCCGGACTAGAACCAGAGATCCTCTCGTTGCTCCATCCTGGACTAGAACCAGAGACCCTCTCGTTGCTCCATCCTGGACTAGAACCAGAGACCCTCTCGTTGCTCCATCCTGGACTTGAACCAGAGATCCTCTCGTTGCTCCATCCTGGACTAGAACCAGAGACCCTCACGTTGCTCCATCCCGGACTAGAACCAGAGATCCTCTCGTTGCTCCATCCTGGACTAGAACCAGAGATCCTCTCGTTGCTCCATCCTGGACTCGAACCACTCTGAGATGCTTCGTGAATAGAGGCCCAAGATAATTTGCTACCACCACTCTGTTATAATTCGATGAAAGGCCAGAACATCTCACCACCACCAGCCTAGTGTCATATCTCTCTGAGAGACAGTGTCAAGTCTGAACTTGATTATCCTCTGCTTATTACCGCTTAGTATAGTCTGTGTGATGACCCGGGAGAATCACAGTTTAGTGTAAAGGACAGTATGTGCTGTGTCATCTTGTGTAATTCTGTTGGCCAGGACATTCCAGGAGGGGCCTTTAGGGATTTACCATTAAACCACAGGGAGATATTTTTAAACAGTTGGAGACTTTAAGGTCACACTGAGGTCACTTCTTTTGAACAGACAGTAAAGTTGGGTTCTTTCACTTTGACAGAGTATTACTGTAAGCTAACTTTGACCTTTGATCCTGAGGTAATTCTTCAGTTGGTTCCTGAACAGGTTGAGTACATAATCTAACGTTATATACGGCTTCCAGTCATACGATCCTGTCACCTGTCAGGAGACTGCAGGGGTTGAGCCTGATGTTATATCTCCTGTATGGTTTAGTTGAGTTTAGGTTGAGGGTAGCTAACTAATTGTGTTGGTTGACTTGGTGTCTCCCCATGACAATATAAGAGAAGACACCAAATGTCAGAAGAGATTGTCTGATTGTATTGATGTTTGAGTTCAGTATAGGTTGAGTTCAGTGTTGGTTGAGTGTAGCTAACTACCGGTATATGTTTAGGCTGAGAGGTTCAGGTTGAGTTGAGTTAATTAGCTCTTTTGGCCAAACGTCTTTTGTTAGTGTCTTAATGTCCCCCACAACCAGTACCCTGCCCCTTGTCTCTGTCTTAATGTCCCCCACAACCAGTACCCTGCCCCTTGTCTCTGTCTTAATGTCCCCCACAACCAGTACCCTGCCCCTTGTCTCTGTCTTAATGTCCCCCACAACCAGTACCCCTGCCCCTTGTCTCTGTCTTAATGTCCCCCACAACCAGTACCCCTGCCCCTTGTCTCTGTCTTAATGTCCCCCACAACCAGTACCCTGCCCCTTGTCTCTGTCTTAATGTCCTCCCACAACCAGTACCCTGCCCCTTGTCTCTGTCTTAATGTCCCCCACAACCAGTACCCTACCCCTTGTCTCTGTCTTAATGTCCCCCACAACCAGTACCCCTGCTCCTTGTCTCTGTCTTAATGTCCCCCACAACCAGTACCCCTGCCCCTTGTCTCTGTCTTAATGTCCCCCACAACCAGTACCCCTGCCCCTTGTCTCTGTCTTAATGTCCCCCACAACCAGTACCCCTGCCCCTTGTCTCTGTCTTAATGTCCCCCACAACCAGTACCCTGCCCCTTGTCTCTGTCTTAATGTCCCCCACAACCAGTACCCCTGCCCCTTGTCTCTGTCTTAATGTCCCCCACAACCAGTACCCTACCTCTTGTCTCTGTCATACGTCCCCTACTTCTAGCACCTCCAGAAATACCTCCTAGCCTCCCCTGGCTTCTCCTGGGTAGTTGACACATTCTGAGTGTCCCTGTGAAGTATAGAGAGGTGCTCAGCGTTTCTCAGTATGACCCGGCCAAACACCCGGTCCCCATTCAGACCCAGCCCTACTGGCACTGTGGTGACACTGTGACCCAGCACTGACACACTGCGATACCTCTAACGATGTTCGTCACTCTCAATACTGGAAATCTGAGATGCGTAATATTGTATACACTGCCCACAGTTCTATGTAATCTATACAATCCATTATCAATATAGTCTCACATTGATAGACAGTCTAGTGCCACTGAGACCCACTACTGACACACTGAGCAGGAAACCCTGCCACAGCAGAACAGATACCTCTACTACAATGTTAGTCATTAGCAATACTGGACATCTGAGTTGTAGGCTATGCTGACGTACCATCACCCCTACCAGATGATCTATATCTGTCCTATATCAATCTAGCCTTGTGGTGCCAGACACCCTATTCTAGGAAATCAGCCTAGGATCCTGGTGATCAGGCTAATGTTACATAGTCTAAATATGTGTTAACCACAGGAGGTTGGCGACACCTTAACTGGGGAGGACGGGCTGGTGATAAAGGCTGGAGTGGAATTAATGGAATGGTATCAAATACATCAAACACATGGTCTCTATGGTTTCCAAGCCATTCCATTATTATGAGCCATCCTCCCTTCAGCAGCCTCCTGTGGTGTTAACCTAACACGTCTCTGGTTCTATACCAACCCATTTGGTCCAGTTTACCAGTGTCTGGTTCTATACCAACCCATTTGGTCCAGTTTACCAGTCTAGTTGGACTATTCTACCCATTTGGTCCAGTTTACCAGTCTAGATGGACTATTCTATCCATTTGGTCCAGTTTACCAGTCTAGTTGGACTATTCCACCCATTTGGTCCAGTTTACCAGTCTAGTTGGACTACTCGACCCATTGGTCTTATTTCTTTCTGTCCGTCTGTATATGTCTTACTGTCGGTCTGCCATCTGAACTTCTTTCCTTCCTTCATTCCTGTAGTCTTTTTTTCTCTCGTTCTGCTGTGTTGTGTGTTCTGTTGTTCTCTGTTGTTATGGTTTCAGGCTGCTCCAGGGGGCACGCTTTGTTTTCATAGAATTACCATGAAGTACTGTATGGATTTTAAGCTGTTCTGCAGGTCAGGCTGACATTTCCCAAAAACACAGTGTGTGTGTGAGTTTGTGCACGAATGTCTGCGTCTATTCGTGTGTGCATGTGTGTGTGTGTTTGTGCGGAAGGGCCAATAATATTTAGCATCAAACTAAGGGGGGTTGAAATGGCTGAGGATATGAGTGCTTCCAGATGTTCACTGAAAACAAGATTTATACAATTACATTGGCCGTGAAGGAGAGAGCTCTCTAACTATAAGGCCGTGAAGGAGAGAGCTCTCTAACTATAAGGCAGTGAAGGAGAGAGCTCTCTAACTATAAGGCCGTGAAGGAGAGAGCTCTCTAACTATAAGGCCGTGAAGGAGAGAGCTCTCTAACTATAAGGCCGTGAAGGAGAGAGCTCTCTAACTATAAGGCCGTGCAGGAGAGAGCTCTCTAACTATAAGGCCGTGAAGGAGAGAGCTCTCTAACGATACGGTCGTGCAGGAGAGAGCTCTCTAACTATAAGGCCGTGAAGGAGAGAGCTCTCTAACTATAAGGCCGTGAAGGAGAGAGCTCTCTAACTATAAGGCAGTGAAGGAGAGAGCTCTCTAACTATAAGGCAGTGAAGGAGAGAGCTCTCTAACTATAAGGGTGTGAAGGAGAGAGCTCTCTAATTATAAGGCCGTGAACGAGAGAGCTCTCTAACTATAAGGCAGTGAAGGAGAGAGCTCTCTAACTATAAGGCAGTGAAGGAGAGAGCTCTCTAACTATAAGGCAGTGAAGGAGAGAGCTCTCTAACTATAAGGCAGTGAAGGAGAGAGCTCTCTAACTATAAGCCGTGAAGGAGAGAGCTCTCTAACTATAAGGCCGTGAACGAGAGAGCTCTCTAACTATAAGGCAGTGAAGGAGAGAGCTCTCTAACTATAAGGCAGTGAAGGAGAGAGCTCTCTAACTATAAGGCAGTGAAGGAGAGAGCTCTCTAACTATAAGGCCGTGAAGGAGAGAGCTCTCTAACTATAAGGCAGTGAAGGAGAGAGCTCTCTAACTATAAGGCTGTGAAGGAGAGAGCTCTCTAACTATAAGGCAGTGAAGGAGAGAGCTCTCTAACTATAAGGCAGTGAAGAAGAGAGCTCTCTAACTATAAGGCCGTGAAGGAGAGAGCTCTCTAACTATAAGGCCGTGAAGGAGAGAGCTCTCTAACTATAAGGCCGTGCATGAGGTTAAATTAATATTCATGGGGAGAACATTTGACCTAAATTCCTCCCCCTTTTCTCAAAGGCACCACACATGGGTTCAAACACTATTTGAAACCATTTCAAAGGCTTTATCTGTGCTCGATTGAGCTTTCCTGTTGCAATGGAACCAATAGAAAAGTCCCGAAAGTGCAAAACCCCCGCCCACCTGCAACTCCAGGCAGGCTCAAGTAAATGCTTTAAAGTATTCAAAAGATTTCAAATAGTATTTGAACCCAGGTCTGGGCCTAATGCAAACATGTACCTTCTATTATCATTCCTTATATCAGACCACATTACACGCACACGCACACACACACGCACACACACGCACACACACACACACACACATCTGATCATATATTAGCTAATGAGTATCAGATAATGGATCTGTGGTTGTGTGAAACAATGTGAGAGTCATTATTAGTCATGGAAGCAAGTCATAACATCATGGGTGTGTTCAGGGAGGACAGGGGTTAGGGTGTGTGTGTGTGTGTGTGTGTGTCCGTGTTGTGTAATAGTATTAGCAGAGTGAAAAGCACAGAGCAGCTAAGCTAATATAATGGGTAATATTTAACCCATCAATGCTAGGAGGAATCCCACAGCACCCTGCTGCAGTATCTCCATAGAGATAGAGGACCACGTCTAGCAGCCCACTGCTGGCCATTGTTTCATGGTGGCATCACAGATGCTATAGCTGGTTTCCATGGCAGGCATTGTCAAGCCAAATAATGTCATGGAGTTGGCATGATAGCGCCAACAGACTGGCACTCAGGCTAGTAGGTTAGTGCCACTCTAGACAGTATAGTAGCACTATATACAATGGTATGTCTGTGTATTTTCTCCAAATTGTTAAATTGAATACGTTTTTCTCCAAAGTGTGAAAATGCCTTTCCACGGTATAGATGATAAAACTGTAGCTGTGAAAGTTAATAGTGTGCTGAGGTCACTGCTGTCCTGTACCCAGTCTGTATAGCTCCTTAAAGGGACCTGAGGTCACCGCTGTCCTGTACCCAGTCTGTATAGCTCCTTAAAGGGACCTGAGGTCACCGCTGTCCTGTACTCAGTCTGTATAGCTCCTTAAAGGGACCTGAGGTCACCGCTGTCCTGTACTCAGTCTGTATAGCTCCTTAAAGGGACCTGAGGTCACCGCTGTCCTGTACCCAGTCTGTATAGCTCCTTAAAGGGACCTGAGGTCACCGCTGTCCTGTACTCAGTCTGTATAGCTCCTTAAAGGGACCTGAGGTCACCGCTGTCCTGTACTCAGTCTGTATAGCTCCTTAAAGGGACCTGAGGTCACCGCTGTCCTGTACTCAGTCTGTATAGCTCCTTAAAGGGACCTGAGGTCACCGCTGTCCTGTACTCAGTCTGTATAGCTCCTTAAAGGGACCTGAGGTCACCGCTGTCCTGTACTCAGTCTGTATAGCTCCTTAAAGGGACCTGAGGTCACCGCTGTCCTGTTCTCAGTCTGTATAGCTCCTTAAAGGGACCTGAGGTCACCGCTGTCCTGTACTCAGTCTGTATAGCTCCTTAAAGGGACCTGAGGTCACCGCTGTCCTGTACTCAGTCTGTATAGCTCCTTAAAGGGACCTGGGGTCACCGCTGTCCTGTACTCAGTCTGTATAGCTCCTTAAAGGGACCTGAGGTCACCGCTGTCCTGTACTCAGTCTGTATAGCTCCTTAAAGGGACCTGAGGTCACCGCTGTCCTGTACTCAGTCTGTATAGCTCCTTAAAGGGACCTGAGGTCACCGCTGTCCTGTACTCAGTCTGTATAGCTCCTTAAAGGGACCTGAGGTCACCGCTGTCCTGTTCTCAGTCTGTATAGCTCCTTAAAGGGACCTGAGGTCACCGCTGTCCTGTACTCAGTCTGTATAGCTCCTTAAAGGGACCTGGGGTCACCGCTGTCCTGTACTCAGTCTGTATAGCTCCTTAAAGGGACCTGGGGTCACCGCTGTCCTGTACTCAGTCTGTATAGCTCCTTAAAGGGACCTGAGGTCACCGCTGTCCTGTACTCAGTCTGTATAGCTCCTTAAAGGGACCTGAGGTCACCGCTGTCCTGTACTCAGTCTGTATAGCTCCTTAAAGGGACCTGAGGTCACCGCTGTCCTGTACTCAGTCTGTATAGCTCCTTAAAGGGACCTGAGGTCACCGCTGTCCTGTACTCAGTCTGTATAGCTCCTTAAAGGGACCTGAGGTCACCGCTGTCCTGTACTCAGTCTGTATAGCTCCTAAAGGGACCTGAGGTCACCGCTGTCCTGTACTCAGTCTGTATAGCTCCTTAAAGGGACCTGAGGTCACCGCTGTCCTGTACTCAGTCTGTATAGCTCCTTAAAGGGACCTGAGGTCACCGCTGTCCTGTACTCAGTCTGTATAGCTCCTTAAAGGGACCTGAGGTCACCGCTGTCCTGTACTCAGTCTGTATAGCTCCTTAAAGGGACCTGAGGTCACCGCTGTCCTGTACTCAGTCTGTATAGCTCCTTAAAGGGACCTGAGGTCACCGCTGTCCTGTACTCAGTCTGTATAGCTCCTTAAAGGGACCTGAGGTCACCGCTGTCCTGTTCTCAGTCTGTATAGCTCCTTAAAGGGACCTGAGGTCACCGCTGTCCTGTACTCAGTCTGTATAGCTCCTTAAAGGGACCTGAGGTCACCGCTGTCCTGTACTCAGTCTGTATAGCTCCTTAAAGGGACCTGGGGTCACCGCTGTCCTGTACTCAGTCTGTATAGCTCCTTAAAGGGACCTGGGGTCACCGCTGTCCTGTACTCAGTCTGTATAGCTCCTTAAAGGGACCTGGGGTCACCGCTGTCCTGTACTCAGTCTGTATAGCTCCTTAAAGGGACCTGAGGTCACCGCTGTCCTCTACTCAGTCTGTATAGCTCCTTAAAGGGACCTGGGGTCACCGCTGTCCTCTACTCAGTCTGTATAGCTCCTTAAAGGGACCTGAGGTCACCGCTGTCCTCTACTCAGTCTGTATAGCTCCTTAAAGGGACCTGAGGTCACCGCTGTCCTGTACTCAGTCTGTATAGCTCCTTAAAGGGACCTGAGGTCACCGCTGTCCTCTACTCAGTATGTATAGCTCCTTAAAGGGACCTGAGGTCACCGCTGTCCTGTACTCAGTCTGTATAGCTCCTTAAAGGGACCTGAGGTCACCGCTGTCCTGTACTCAGTCTGTATAGCTCCTTAAAGGGACCTGAGGTCACCGCTGTCCTGTACTCAGTCTGTATAGCTCCTTAAAGGGACCTGAGGTCACCGCTGTCCTGTACTCAGTCTGTATAGCTCCTTAAAGGGACCTGAGGTCACCGCTGTCCTGTACTCAGTCTGTATAGCTCCTTAAAGGGACCTGAGGTCACCGCTGTCCTGTACTCAGTCTGTATAGCTCCTTAAAGGGACCTGAGGTCACCGCTGTCCTGTACTCAGTCTGTATAGCTCCTTAAAGGGACCTGAGGTCACCGCTGTCCTGTACCCAGTCTGTATAGCTCCTTAAATGGACCTGAGGTCACCGCTGTCCTGTACTCAGTCTGTATAGCTCCTTAAAGGGACCTGAGGTCACCGCTGTCCTGTACTCAGTCTGTATAGCTCCTTAAAGGGACCTGAGGTCACCGCTGTCCTGTACTCAGTCTGTATAGCTCCTTAAAGGGACCTGAGGTCACCGCTGTCCTGTACTCAGTCTGTATAGCTCCTTAAAGGGACCTGAGGTCACTGCTGTTCACTGCAGCTCTCTCTCTCCCCTCCTCCCCTTCTCTCCCCTCCTCCCCTTCTCTCTCCTCCTCTCCTTCTCTCCTCTCCTCCCCTTCTCTCTCCTCCTCTCCTTCTCTCCTCTCCTCCCCTTCTCTCCTCTCCTCTCCTTCTCTCCCCTCCTCCCCTTCTCTCCCCTCCTCCCCTTCTCTCCCCTCCTCTCCTTCTCTCCCCTCCTCCCCTTCTCTCCTCTCCTCTCATCTCCTTCTCTCCCCTCCTCTCCTCTCCTTCTCTCCCCTCCTCCCCTTCTCTCCCCTCCTCTCCTTCTCTCCCCTCCTCTCCTTCTCTCCCCTCCTCCCCTTACCACCCTCCTCCCCTTATCACCCTGTTTCACATGTTTTGACAAACGTTGACTTAACTTGACATAATTCCTATTGGATGTGTTGCCTCTTGGCATCCTCTGACTCCACTCTAACCCTACCAGGGTAACACAGTGGCAACCAAGTTGCTAATCAATCATGTTTTATTGGGCTTCTCAGGGACTCAGTGGGGAATTAGAGTCAGATATATTGATTT
>CM059783.1:24155661-24223161 GCA_030435695.1 Brachymystax lenok tsinlingensis
TATGGAAGTAAACCCTGGAGTAACGTGATGACATGTTGATATAATAACCATCATATGGAAGTAAACCCTGGAGTAACGTGATGACATGTTGATATAATAACCATCATATGGAAGTAAACCCTGGAGTAACGTGATGACATGTTGATATAATAACCATCATATGGTAGTAAACCCTGGAGTAACGTGATGACATGTTGATATAATAACCATCATATGGTAGTAAACCCTGGAGTAACGTGATGACATGTTGATATAATAACCATCATATGGTAGTAAACCCTGGAGTAACGTGATGACATGTTGATATAATAACCATCATATGGAAGTAAACCCTGGAGTAACGTGATGACATGTTGATATAATAACCATCATATGGTAGTAAACCCTGGAGTAACGTGATGACATGTTGATATAATAACCATCATATGGAAGTAAACCCTGGAGTAACGTGATGACATGTTGATATAATAACCATCATATGGTAGTAAACCCTGGAGTAACGTGATGACATGTTGATATAATAACCATCATATGGTAGTAAACCCTGGAGTAACGTGATGACATGTTGATATAATAACCATCATATGGAAGTAAACCCTGGAGTAACGTGATGACATGTTGATATAATAACCATCATATGGTAGTAAACCCTGGAGTAACGCGATGACATGTTGATATAATAACCATCATATGGAAGTAAACCCTGGAGTAACGTGATGACATGTTGATATAATAACCATCATATGGAAGTAAACCCTGGAGTAACGTGATGACATGTTGATATAATAACCATCATATGGTAGTAAACCCTGGAGTAACGTGATGACATGTTGATATAATAACCATCATATGGAAGTAAACCCTGGAGTAATGTGATGACATGTTGATATAATAACCATCATATGGTAGTAAACCCTGGAGTAACGTGATGACATGTTGATATAATAACCATCATATGGAAGTAAACCCTGGAGTAACGTGATGACATGTTGACATAATAACCATCATATGGAAGTAATGCGACGATATGGTGTGTGGTCGTCCCACTAAGGAAACCATGCAGTTCATTATGCTACAGATGAAATAAGTGATGATGAACTTCACAGGGAGGGCAAAGTGCAGTGATGAGCTGGATGCTCCTTCCAATCAATACTGAGGGTCTCATTCTGGTGACATGATGATCGACACTTGACTGCCATTTGAAAAATAGAAATGTGCATATTTTCTTAATGCGGATTGAAATCTAGCTGTTGTTAAAATAGGCTTAAAAACTATTATAAAACATGTATAGTTTCACAAGTGTTTAAATAGTGTGTGAATGTGTTCACAGACATGCGTGTAAAGGCACACACACATACGATTTCATGGAAATGTCCTGGAATTTCCTTTAAGTAAGTTACCTCATGCAGCAGTGCAGTGCTGCCAGAGACTGCCTTCACAGAGACTGCCTTCACAGAGACTGCCTTCACAGAGACTGCCTTCACAGACTGTGTAGAGCTCCTCTGTCTCTTACCATAACTAGAGCAGGGGGAATGAGCACATCACCTGCTCAGTTAAACACGTCAATCAGCTGTAATATATAGCTCTATCTATCCTGACCACTAGACCACTGGATGGGACCAGGCTTGCCCTACTGTATGTGTGTGGCTCAGTTAAACATGTCAATCAGCTGGCTGTTCCAGTATATATAGCTACAGTATATCTATCCTGACTGGTAGCTGGATGGGACCAGGCTTGCCCTACTGTATGTGTGTGGCTCAGTTAAACATGTCAATCGGCTGGCTGTTCCAGTATATATAGCTACAGTATATCTATCCTGACTGGTAGCTGGATGGGACCAGGCTTGCCCTACCACAGGCTCAGGGATCAGAGGGCATTGACTTTTATCTCAGAACCCGTTCTGACCGGGACTGGGACTTTAAGAAAGGGGCAGTGTCAGGGAGGATACCCCTGAATGTAGTAATATACTATCTACTAACTAGCTACTCTGTGTCTGCATCCAAAATGCCACCCTATTCCCTATATAGAGCCTGGCACCTTATTCCCTATATAGAGCCTGGCACCATATTCCCTATATAGAGCCTGGCACCATATTCCCTATATAGAGCCTGGCGCCATATTCCCTATATAGAGCCTGGCACCATATTCCCTATATAGAGCCTGGCACCCTATTCCCTATATAGAGCCTGGCACCTTATTCCCTATATAGAGCCTGGCACCATATTCCCTATATAGAGCCTGGCACCATATTCCCTATATAGAGCCTGGCACCTTATTCCCTATATAGAGCCTGGCACCATATTCCCTATATAGAGCCTGGCACTCTATTCCCTATATAGAGCCTGGCACTCTATTCCCTATATAGAGCCTGGCACCATATTCCCTATATAGAGCCTGGCACCCTATTCCCTATATAGAGCCTGGCACCATATTCCCTATATAGAGCCTGGCACCCTATTCCCCATATAAAGCCTGGCACCATATTCCCTATATAAAGCCTGGCACCCTATTCCCCATATAAAACCTGGCACCCTATTCCCCATATAAAGCCTGGCACCCTATTCCCCATATAAAGCCTGGCACCATATTCCCAATATATAAAGCCTGGCACCCTATTCCCCATATATAGTAGTAGTAGTAGACCCCAGTAGGTCCCAGTAGACACCAGTAGACTCCAGTAGGTCCCTTTAGACCCCAGTAGGTCCCTTTAGACCCCAGTATGTCACTGTAGGTCCCAGTAGACTTCAGTAGGTCCCAGTAGACTCCAGTAGGTCCCAGTAGACCCCAGTAGGTCCCAGTAGACCCCTTTAGAACCCAGTAGACCCCTTTAGGCCCCAATAGACCCCAATAGGTCCCAGTAGACTCCAGTAGACCCTAGTAGACGCCAGTAGGTCCCAGTAGGTCCCAGTAGACCCCAGTAGGTCCCAGTAGACCCCAGTAGGTCCCGGTAGACCCCTTTAGAACCCAGTAGACCCCTTTAGACGCTAGTAGACCCCTTTAGAACCCAGTAGACCCCTTTAGACCCCAGTAGACCCCTTTAGAACCCAGTAGACCCCTTTAGGCCCCAATAGACCCCAATAGGTCCCAGTAGACTCCAGTAGACCCCAGTAGACGCCAGTAGGTCCCAGTAGGTCCCAGTAGACCCCAGTAGGTCCCAGTAGACCCCAGTTGAACCCGGTAGACCCCTTTAGAACCCAGTAGACCCCTTTAGACCCTAGTAGACCCCTTTAGATCCTGGTAGGCCCCTTTAGACCCGAGTAGGCCCCAACATGCCCCTTTAGGCCACAGTAGACCCCAGCAGACCCCGGTAGACCCCAGTAGACTTCAGTAGGTCCCAGTAGACCCCAGTAGGTCCCAGTAGAACCCAATAGGCCCCAGTAGACCCCTTTAGATCCCAGTAAGTCTCAGTAGATGCCAGTAGACCCCGGTAGACCCCAGTAGACTCCAGTAGATCCCAGTAGACCCCAGTAGGTTGTTTACACCCCAGGAGACCCCAGAAGACCCCAGTAGACCCCTTTAGATCCGAGTAGGTCCCAGTAGACCCCAGTAGGTCCCAGTAGACCCCAGTAGACCCCGGTAGACCCCTTTAGAACCCAGTAGACCCCTTTAGGCCCCAGTAGGTCACTGTAGGTCCCAGTAGGTCCCAGTAGACTCCAGTAGGTCCCAGTAGACTCCAGTAGGTCCCAGTATACCCCAGTAGGTCCCAATAGACCCCCAGTAGGTCCCAGTAGACCCCAGTAGGTCCCAGTAGACCCCTTTAGATCCCATTAGGTTCCAGTAGACCCCAGTAGGTCCCAGTAGACCCCAGTAGGTCCCAGTAGGTTCCAGTAGACCCCAGTAGGTCCCAGTAGACCCCAGTAGGTCCCAGTAGACACCAGTAGACTCCAGTAGGTCCCAGTAGGTCCCAGTAGACCCCAGTAGATCCCAGTAGACCCCAGTAGGTACCATTTGGTCCCAGTAGGTCCCATTATGCCCCAGTAGACCCCTTCAGACCCTGGTAGACCCCAGTAGACTCAGGTAGGCCCCTTTAGACCCCAGTAGGCACCAGCATGCCCCTTTAGGCCGCTTTAGACCCCAGGAGACCCCAGTAGACCCCTTTAGATCCCAGTAGGTCCCAGTAGACCCCAGTAGGTCCCAGTAGACCCCAGTAGGTCCCAGTAGGTCCCAGTAGACCCCTTTAGAACCCAGTAGACCTCTTTAGACCCTAGTAGAACCCTTTAGATCCCGGTAGGCCCCTTTAGACCCCAGTAGGCCCCAACATGCCCCAGTAGGTCCCAGTAGAACCCAGCAGACCCCTTTAGACCCTAGTAGACCCCTTTAGATCCCAGCAGACCCCGGTAGACCCCAGTAGACTTCAGTAGGTCCAGGACACCCCAGTAGGTCCCAGTAGACCCCAATAGACCCCGGTAGACCCCTTTAGAACCCAGTAGACCCCTGTAGACGCCAATGGGTCCCATTAGAGCCCAGTAGACCCCAGCAGACCCTGGTAGACACCAGTAGACTCCAGTAGGCCCCTTTAGACCCCAGTAGACCCCAGTAGACTCCGTTCGATCCCAGTTGGTCCCAGTAGACCCCCGTAGAACCCAGTAGACCCTGGTAGAACCCTTTAGAACCCAGTAGACCCCTTTAGGCCCCAGTAGACCCAATAGGTCCCAGTAGACTCCAGTAGACCCCCGTGCCCCCATCCTCCCTCTGCTTAGTAGCACCCTCCCTCCCTGTGCCCCCATCCTCCCTCTGCTTAGTAGCACCCTCCCTCCCTGTGCCCCCATCCTCCCTCTGCTTAGTAGCACCCTCCCTCCCTGTGCCCCCATCCTCCCTCTGCCTAGTAGCACCCTCCCTCCCTGTGCCCCCATCCTCCCTCTGCTTAGTAGCACCCTCCCTCCCTGTGCCCCCATCCTCCCTCTGCCTAGTAGCACCCTCCCTCCCTGTGCCCCCATCCTCCCTCTGCTTAGTAGCACCCTCCCTCCCTGTGCCCCCATCCTCCCTCTGCCCCCTCAGCCTCCAGCACCTCTCTGCATGTCCTGAACAGCCCTCTTCCACCCCCAACCTTACCCATTCCAGTGTTATTGTTTCCATACGGGTCAGAGTGAGACAGTAGGCTGGAGGCTGGAGGCTGGAGGCTGGATGCTGGAGGCTGGAGGCTGGAGGCTGGAGGCTTGCCTGGTGTAGCCTGAATGTCTGACTGCAGGAAGATACACAGAGAGGGGAGGGGACAGCAGAACAACCATTAAGACAGTTATTTAGAGAGCCATTAGCGCAGGGTGTGTACTGTGCACACATGTTTTTGGGTGTAAATACATATGCCTGCAAGTATATAATCATGTACTTCAATATTTGTGTGTTTTTGGTGATTGTGCCCTCAAATGACAGTGTGTGTATATATTTCATTTATCTGAACAATGTGTGTGTATATATTTCATTTATCTGAACAATGTGTGTGTATATATTTCATTTATCTGAGCAACGTGTGTGTATATATTTCATTTAGCTGAACAACGTGTGTGTAGCGGCTGACATAGACACACACAGCGGGTCACAGCTGGACAGGTCCTGGGGGGGATCCTTTTGGCCAGTGTCCTGTTGGACAGGAAGTGACATCGCTGTGTTCCGACGCCATGATGGCTCTGACCTCACACTGGCCAACATGAAACAGGCCAGAGTACAACAAATAAAAGTGTTTGTGTGTGTGTCTGTCCATGGGCCCTGCCAGGCCACATACCAACACAGCAGGGTCATCCTGTTGACCCAGAGGTGTGTGTGTGTGTGTGCTTGCGTGCGAGTGTGTGTGTTTTTATGCGAGTGTGTGTGTGTATGTGTGTACAAGTGTGTGTACGAGCACTTGCGTGAGTGTGCGATTGCGAGTGTATGTGTGTTCTTTGTGTGTGTGTGTGTGTGTGAGTGTGTGTGTGTGTGTGTGTCCACAGCGGGGTCATCCTGTGGGCCCAGAGTGGGTCCTTTCTGTGTGTGTTTAACAGTGACGTCAGACACATAACAATGTTTTACTGTCCCCTCTAACTCAGGACATATAAAGAGGAAGAGGAGGGAGGGAGGGAGATGGGGACAGAGAAGAGAGATAGAGAGAGACATAGAAACAGAGAGATACAGAGACAGACAGAAACTGAGAAACAGACAGACAGACAACAGGCAGACATACAGACAACAGACAGACAGACAGACAGACAACAGGCAGACAGACAGACAGACAGACAGGCAGACATACAGACAACAGACAGACATACAGGCAGACAGACAGACATACAGGCAGACATACAGACATACAGGCAGGCAGACAGACAGACAGACATACAGGCAGACAGACATACAGACAACAGACTGACTGACAGACAAATGGCGCCGTACTGTATGGCTCCGCCCCACGTTTGCTATTTTGGGATTCTTTTGAACTAAATGTATCCGCTATCATCGGTAGTTGCTAACCTCAATTCCGGCTTAAACTTCGACTGGTCTACCCTCGGCTCTTTGTGTACCTCTGACCCAATCGTCGGGCTACCCAAGAGGAAACGCCAGCAGGAGAGTGGGCATCTTGGTGAGACTAAGGGAAAACCAGTCACCTCTTCCCTCCATTCTATTGGCCAAGTCACTTGATAATAAGATGGAGGACCTCAAATCGCTGATTTGTTATCAACGGGACTCTCGTAACTGCAATATTTTCTGTTATTCTGAAACATGGCTTTCGGACAAGATACCCCCAAATGGCTATCCAACTCGATGGATTCTCCATTCCCCGAGCGGACAGGACATTGGATTCAGGCATTTGATGATCTGTACAAGGCTATAAACAAGCAGGAAACCATGCACCCAGAGGCTGCTTTCCTTGTTACCGGTGATCTAATTCCAAGTCACTAAAACACGTGATGCCCAATTTCTATCAACACGCCACTATGAACACTTGTTACTCAACTCGGTCACCAGCTTCATCAGGAACCGGGATTCATCGGACCAGGCCATGTTTTCCACTCCTCCATTGTCCAGTGTTGGTGATGGCGTGCCCACTGGAGCCGCCTCTTCTTGTTGTTAGCTGATGGTCGTCTGCTTCAACATCCCATCTGTGACAAGGACCGACAAGTTGTGCGTTCCGAGATGCTGTTCTGCATACCGCTGTTGTACTGCGCCGTTAATTTCCTGTTTGTGGCCCACCTATTAGCTTAAAGGATTCTTGCCATTCTCCTTCGACCTCTCGTCAACAAGCTGTTTTCGCCCACAGGACTGCCACTGAATGGATGGTTTTTGTTTGTCGCACCATTCTCAGTAAACCCTAGACACTGTCGAGCATGAAAAGCCCAGGAGGCCGGCCGTTTCTGAGGTACTGGAACCGGCGTCCCTGGCACCAGCAATCATAACACGCTCAAAGTTGCTTAGGTCGCTAGTCTTGCCCATTCTAAGGTTCAATCCAATAGTAACTGAATGCCTCGATGCCTGTCTGCCTGCTTTATATAGCAAGCCACTGCCACATGACTCACTGTCTATAGGAGCAAACCATTTTCCACAGGGGGACTCCAATCCATTGAATTTTCCACAGGGGGACTCCAATCCATTGACTTTACCACAGGGGGACTCCAATCCATTGAATTTACCACAAGGGGACTCCAATCCATTGAATTTTTCACAGGGGGACTCCAATCCATTGAATTTTCCACAGGGGGATTCCAATCCATTGAATTTTCCACAGGGGGACTCCAATCCATTGAATTTTCCACAGGGGGACTCCAATCCATTGAATTTTCCACAGGGGGACTCCAATCCATTGAACTTACCACAGGGGGACTCCAATCCATTGACTTTACCACAGGGGGACTCCAATCCATTGAATTTACCACAGGGGGACTCCAATCCATTGAATTTACCACAGGGGGACTCCAATCCATTGAATTTTCCACAGGGGGATTCCAATCCATTGAATTTTCCACAGGGGGATTCCAATCCATTGAATTTACCACAGGGGGACTCCAATCCATTTAATTTTCCACAGGGGGACTCCAATCCATTGAATCCCTGTTAACCAGACCTTTAAATCTCTATTGATAGAGTTTCATCCCTGTTAACCAGACCTTTACATCTCTATTGGTAGAGCTTCATCCCTGTTAACCAGACCTTTAAATCTCTATTGGTCGAGTTTCATCCCTGTTAACCAGACCTTTACATCTCTATTGGTAGAGTTTCATCCCTGTTAACCAGACCTTTAAATCTCTATTGGTAGAGTTTCATCCCTGTTAACCAGACCTTTAAATCTCTATTGGTAGAGCTTCATCCCTGTTAACCAGACCTTTAAATCTCTATTGATAGAGTTTCATCCCTGTTAACCAGACCTTTAAATCTCTATTGATAGAGTTTCATTCCTGTTAACCAGACCTTTGTGGGGTGCTATTAGGCATAAAATCACAGTGGTGTAAATCTAACACAGCTGCCTCTGTTTCTGTTCAGCCACTGGGCCCCTACATATGGAGCCATGAAGGGTGTGTGTGTGTGTGTGTGTGTGTGTGTGTGTGTGTGTGTGTGTGTGTGTGTGTGTGTGTGTGTGTGTGTGTGTGTGTGTGTGTGTGTGTGTGTGTGTGTGCACGTGCGCGGGTGCGTGTGTGTGTGTGAGTGAGGGGTCAACAGAGTTAAGACAGCTGCACTAAGGCCTTTGGGATGAGGTCAGTCTCCACACCCAGTCTCCATTTGGTACAGTTATAGACATTTGCATGTTTTAACCTAGCTGTCATTTGTCACCACATACCTATGCAGTGATGGGATGTTTTACTATAGAAAACTCCTTGTTTTCATTCTATGTCCTAAAGATAAAACAAGGTATTTTAGCTATTTGTGGTGTTTGCAGTTCTGTTGTCACAATGCTCTCTTAGCTAATACTGGTGACTCTCTGTTACATGCAGTAATATGATACACCCACCGTTCCTCAGCTATTTCTCATAGCTCTGTTGTAGTTCACTGTGCTCTTTTACCTAATTCTGGAGACTTCCTATCATAACTGGTCTTTATTTTACCTAAATCTGGAGACTTCCTATCATAACTGGTCTTTATTTTACCTAAATCTGGAGACTTCCTATCATAACTGGTCTTTATTTTACCTGATACTGGAGACTTCCTATCATAACTGGTCTTTATTTTACCTGATACTGGAGACTTCCTATCATAACTGGTCTTTATTTTACCTAATACTGGAGACTTCCTATCATAACTGGTCTTTATTTTACCTGATACTGGAGACTTCCTATCATAACTGGTCTTTATTTTACCTGATACTGGAGACTTCCTATCATAACTGGTCTTTATTTTACCTAATACTGGAGACTTCCTAACATAACTGGTCTTTATTTTACCTAATACTGGAGACTTCCTATCATAACTGGTCTTTATTTTACCTAATACTGGAGACTTCCTATCATAACTGGTCTTTATTTTACCTGATACTGGAGACTTCCTATCATAACTGGTCTTTATTTTACCTGATACTGGAGACTTCCTATCATAACTGGTCTTTATTTTACCTAATACTGGAGACTTCCTATCATAACTGGTCTTTATTTTACCTAATACTGGAGACTTCCTATCATAACTGGTCTTTATTTTACCTGATACTGGAGACTTCCTATCATAACTGGTCTTTATTTTACCTAATACTGGAGACTTCCTATCATAACTGGTCTTTATTTTACCTAAATCTGGAGACTTCCTATCATAACTGGTCTTTATTTTACCTGATACTGGAGACTTCCTATCATAACTGGTCTTTATTTTACCTAAATCTGGAGACTTCCTATCATAACTGGTCTTTATTTTACCTAATACTGGAGACTTCCTATCATAACTGGTCTTTATTTTACCTAATACTGGAGACTTCCTATCATAACTGGTCTTTATTTTACCTAATACTGGAGACTTCCTATCATAACTGGTCTTTATTTTACCTAATACTGGAGACTTCCTATCATAACTGGTCTTTATTTTACCTAATACTGGAGACTTCCTATCATAACTGGTCTTTATTTTACCTAATACTGGAGACTTCCTATCATAACTGGTCTTTATTTTACCTGATACTGGAGACTTCCTAACATAACTGGTCTTTATTTTACCTGATACTGGAGACTCCTATCATAACTGGTCTTTATTATACCTAAAAAACACTTTTTGAGTGGGAGGACTTAGGGGTCAGCGAGTCAACTCTAAGGTGAAGTTTTAAACCTAATGCACTGACAAAGTCTTGACACAGGTGTTTGTCTGTGTGTGTGAAGCAGAGAGGCACAGAGAGGTCTTGTTACAGACACCTCTGCCTAACATTCTCTGAAGTGCAGGAGAAGACAGCTCTCTTAAGATATCTCTCTGAAGATAGCTATCTGAAGATATCTCTCTAAAGATAGCTCTCTGAAGATAGCTCTCTGAAGATAGCTCTCTGAAGATAGCTCTCTGAAGATATCTCTCTGAAGATAGCTTCCTAAAGATAGCTCTCTGAAGTGCAGGAGAAGATATCTCTCTGAAGATAGCTCTCTGAAAATAGCTCTATGAAGATAGCTCTCTGAAGATAGCTCTCTGAAAATAGCTCTATGAAGATAGCTCTCTGAAGATAGCTCTCTGAAGTGCAGGAGAAGATAACTCTATGAAGATAGCTCACGGAAGATAGCTCTCTGAAGATAGCTCTCTGAAGTGCAGGAGAAGATAGCTCTCTGAAGATAGCTCTCTGAAGATAGCTCTCTGAAGATATCTCTCTGAAGTACAGGAGAAGATAGCTCTCTGAAGATAGCTCTCTGAAGTGCAGGAGAAGATAGCTCTCTGAAGATAGCTCTCTGAAGTGCAGGAGAAGATATCTCTCTGAAGATAGCTCTCTGAAGATAGCTCTCTGAAGATATCTCTCTGAAGTACAGGAGAAGATAGCTCTCTGAAGATAGCTCTCTGAAGATAGCTCTCTGAAGTGCAGGAGAAGATAGCTCTCTGAAGATAGCTCTCTGAAGTGCAGGAGAAGATATCTCTCTGAAGATAGCTCTCTGAAGATAGCTCTCTAAAGATAGCTCTCTGAAGTGCAGGAGAAGATATCTCTCTGAAGATAGCTCTCTGGAAATAGCTCTATGAAGATAGCTCTCTGAAGATAGCTCTCTGAAAATAGCTCTATGAAGATAGCTCTCTGAAGATAGCTCTCTGAAGATAGCTCTCTGAAGTGCAGGAGAATATAGCTCTCTGAAGATAGCTCTCTGAAGATATCTCTCTGAAGATAGCTCTCTGAAGATAGCTCTCTGAAGATAGCTCTCTGAAGATAGCTCTCTGAAGATAGCTCTCTGAAGATAGCTCTCTGAAGTACAGGAGAAGATAGCTCTTTGCCATCCTGCTGATCACACTGTGGACAGGGCCTTTACCCTTTCCTGTGCGTGTGTGTGTACATACGTACGTGCCTCAGTGTGTGTGTGTGAGTGTGTAGATGCGTACGTGCCTCAGTGTGTTTGTGTGTGTGCATGCGTGTATGTGTGGGTTTGCACAGTGAGGCCATGTCATATGAGACCATAGCGGCTGGACCAACCTCTTTGATCCAACCTTGTAAAACATCATTTAAAGTAATCTACTCTAATCAGTACTGGTTTCAATACAAACACTAAAACAACATCAGCCATAAAAATACAACACAAGCTGTTGCACCATAGACAGGCCAAATAAGGCTAGTAGCCGTGTGTGTGTGTGTGTGTGTGTCTGTGTGTGTGTGTGTGTTAAACAGCCCTGTGATGTGATATGTCTTGGGTTGTCAACTGTTGAAGAGGTGTGAATGAATGTCTGCATGTTGCTTACGATTCTGGGAACGTTCACGTAGCATCTTCATGTGTATATCAGTCTGTGTACAGTGTGTGTGTGTACAGTGTGTGTGTGTGTTAGATGTTACAAACCCTCATGTGGAACTCATAATTGAGTTCATGTTTCTCTGTGGTTATTCAATCATCCTGTGCAACTGTCTGCATGTTCCATGATCATCTCTCCCACACTCTCTGAACTGGTATTTAATTTCACTGGGATGTGTTTGTGTGTGTGTGTGTGTGTGTGTGTGTGTGTGTGTGTGTGTGTGTGTGTGTGTGTGTGTGTGTGTGTGTGTGTATACACGTTTGTCTGTATATTTGCCAAATGTATACATTATCTGTAACGTGTTCCAAGATATGTTCTTACTGTGTGAGCACAATCAATCAGATGTATTTATGAAGCCCTTTTACATCAGCCGATGTCACAAAGTGCTGTACAGAAACCCAGCCTAAAAGTACTGAGACAAGTACTGACACGTGTACTGTACCTCCCTAATGGAACCCTATTCCCTATGTAGTAAACTACTTTTGACCATGGCCCATACTGTATGGTCAACAGTAGTGCACTACAGTACATAGGGAATAGGGTGCCATTTGGGATACAGGCTGTGTGTGCATGGTGCTGCTGCCTGTAAGCCTCTGTCACCCTTTACACTGTGTCAACCACAGTCATCACAGACTGACATATCTAGGTTATAAAGAAACTCAGGACTGACATATCTAGGTTATAAAGAAGCTCAAGACTGACATATCTAGGTTATAAAGGAGCACAGGACTGACATATCTAGGTTATAAATGAGCTCAGGACTGACATAGCTAGGTTATAATGGAGCTCACTCAGGACTGACATATCTAGGTTATAAAAGACCTCAGGACTGACATATCTAGGTTATAAAGGAGCTCAGGACTGACATATCTAGGTTATAAAGGAGCTCAGGGCTGACATAGCTAGGTTATAAAGGAGCGCAGGACTGACATATCTAGGTTATAAAGGAGCTCACTTAGAAATGACATATCTCAGTTATAAAGGAGCTCAGGACTGACATAGCTAGGTTATAAAGGAGCTCACTCAGGACTGACATATCTAGGTTATAAAGGAGCTCAGGACTGACATAGCTAGGTTATAAAGGAGCTCACTCAGGACTGACATATCTAGGTTATAAAGGAGCTCAGGACTGACATATCTAGGTTATAAAGGAGCTCAGGACTGACATATCTAGGCTATAAAGGAGCTCACTCAGGACTGCCATATCTAGGTTATAAAGGAGCTCAGGACTGACATATCAAGGTTATAATGGAGCTAACTCAGGACTGACATATCTAGGTTATAAAGGAGCTCAGGACTGACATATCTAGGTTATAGTGGAGCTCACTCTGGACTGACATATCTAGGTTATAAAGGAGCTCAGGACTGACATATCTAGGTTATAATGTAGCTCACTCAGGACTGACATATCTAGGTTATAAAGGAGCTCAAGACTGACATAGCTAGGTTATAAAGGAGCTCACTCAGGCATTGCGCATGGCTCGGCCATGGAAACCCATTTCATGAAGCTCCTGACCAACAGTTCTTGTGCTGACGTTGCTTCCAGAGGAAGTTTGGAACTCGGAAGAGAGTGTTGCAACCGAAGACAGACGATTTTCGCCCTACGCGCTTCAGCATGGTCCCATTCTGTGAGATTGTGTGGCCTACCACTTCGAGGCTGAGCCGTTGTTGCTCCTAGAAGTTTCCACTTCACAATAACAGCACTTACAGTTGACCGGGGCAGCTCTAGCAGGGCAGAAATTTGACGAACTGACTAGTTGGAAAGATGGCATCCTATGACAGTGCCATGTTGAAAGTCACTGAGCTCTTCAGTAAGGCCATGCTATGGCCAATGTTTGTTTATGGAGATTGCATGGCTGTGAGCTTGATTTTATACACCTTTCAGCAACGGGTGTGGCTGAAATAGCCAAATACTTTTGTGTATATATAGTGTATCTAGGTTACATAAGAGCTCATTCAGGACTGGCATACAGTACCTAGGTTATGTAAGAACTCACTCAGCGTATGAGATGGGCCCCTTTCCCTTTCTATGTTTTTCTCTCTCTCTCTCTCTCTCTCTCTCTCTCTCTCTCTCTCTCTCTCTCTCTCTCTCTCTCTCTCTCTCTCTCTGTCCTCTGCCTCTCGTCTTCTTTCTCTCTCTATGTCCTTCTCTCCCTCTCTCTCCTATCCTCACCCTCTTACCCTCACTTTCCTCTCTCCATTGGCCAAGACACCCAACAAGCAGGGGTATGATTTGCTGAGAACCCAAAGGTGTGGGGTGAAATATAACCTGTGGACATTCTATTTATGTTTGTATCTGTCGTTGGCATGGTAACATTGATAGTTATAGTGATAGGGTTTTTTCTGAATGCTTACATATGTAGGATCTGAATTTGACCAGTTTCTCACAGCAGGAAAATAACCCTGCAGAAACAGGAAATGATTGTGTGGATTATTATTGATTGACATTTTTTTAAAGGATAAATCAAGTCTAAAATTTGAAAGTGGAAATTATAAACTTTAGAAGCCTTCTTAAATCTTGAATACAATACATGTGCATTTCTTGCTTTGCAGGACATTTCCTGCAACAACAGGTTGATCAAATTAAGATCTTGCACCTGTAGCAGTAAATCCTGTCATGTCAGGCAGGTAGGGTGATTTGATGAAACTGTCACACATACTGTAGAGGCCTACATTTTTTCAGAGGTACAGTATCTGTCAGCACACGTCATGCATGAAACTTGTTTCTTCATGAAACATGGAGAAGCTTTTGAACACTAGCAAAGTGTACTTTTCCCAGTGATAGTGATAGATAATTCATGTTTGAAACATAAGGTGTAGTTTTCCCAGTGATAGTGATAGATAATTCATGTTTGAAACATAAGGTGTAGTTTTCCCAGTGATAGTTCATGTTCTTATAGTAGATCACGAGGACTGTTTTTGATCATATGCCCTGACCAGGAAACACTCTGGGACTACATCCTACTACTACACAGTTAGATAAAATGGTTCCAAAAGGGTTTTTCGCCTGTCCCCATAGGAGAACCCTTTTTGGTTTCAGGTAGAACCCTGTGTGGTTCCCCTATGGGGACAGTCAAAAACAGGCCAAAAAGACCATCAAGGACATCAACCACCCAAACCAAGGCCTGTTCACCCCGCTACCATCCAGAAGGCGAGGTCAGTAAAGGTGCATCAAAGCTGGGACCTAGAGACTGAAAAACAGCTTCCATCAGACTGTTAATTAGCCATCACTAACCGGCTACCACCCGTTTACTCAACCCTGCACCTTAGAGGCTGCTGCCCCGTATACATAGACATGGAATCACTGGCCACATTAATAATGGAACACTAGTCACTTTAATAATGTTTACATACTGATTTACTCATTTCATCTGTATATACTGTATTCTATTCTACTCTATTTTAATCAATGCCACTCCGACATTGCTCGTCCTCTATACACAAAGTGCTATACATATATTTCTTAACATTATTTTACTTTAGATTTGTGTGTATTGTTGTGAATTGTTAGATATTACTGCACTGTTGGAGCTAGGAACACAAGCATTTCACTACACCCGCAATAACATCTGCTAAATATGTGTATGTGACCAATACAATTTGATTTGATTTGATAGCACCTTTTTTTCTGAGTATAGGGCCTATAATGGTCAGATCACTTGGTCAGGTCACTTGGTCAGATCACTTAGTCAGGTTTCTTGGTCAGGTCTCTTGGTCAGGTCTCTTGGTCAGGTCACTTGGTCAGATCACTTGGTCAGATCACTTGGTCAGGTCTCTTGGTCAGATCACTTGGTCAGGTCTCTTGGTCAGGTCACTTGGTCAGATCACTTGGTCAGATCACTTGGTCAGGTCTCTTGGTCAGATCACTTGGTCAGGTCACTTGGTCAGATCACTTGGTCAGATCACTTGGTCAAGTCTCTTGGTCAGGTCTCTTGGTCAGGTCACTTGGTCAGATCACTTGGTCAGATCACTTGGTCAGATCACTTGGTCAAGTCTCTTGGTCAGGTCTCTTGGTCAGGTCTCTTGGTCAGGTCACTTGGTCAGATCACTTGGTCAGATCACTTGGTCAGGTCTCTTGGTCAGGTCTCTTGGTCAGGTCACTTGGTCAGATCACTTGGTCAGATCACTTGGTCAGGTCTCTTGGTCAGATCACTTGGTCAGGTCACTTGGTCAGATCACTTGGTCAGATCACTTGGTCAGATCACTTGGTCAAGTCTCTTGGTCAGGTCTCTTGGTCAGACCACTTGGTCAGGTCACTTGGTCAGGTCTCTTGGTCAGGTCACTTGGTCAGATCACTTGGTCAGATCACTTGGTCAGATCACTTGGTCAGGTTTCTTGGTCAGGTCTCTTGGTCAGGTCTCTTAGTCAGGTCACTTGGTCAGATCACTTGGTCAGATCACTTGGTCAGGTCTCTTGGTCAGATCACTTGGTCAGATCACTTGGTCAGATCACTTGGTCAGGTCTCTTGGTCAGATCACTTGGTCAGATCACTTGGTCAGGTCTCTTGGATCTAAAGTTGTTATATACTGTAAGCCTGACTGTCCTGTAAGGCTGGTAGGAGGTTAGTTGGATCTATAGCTGTTATATAAGCCTGACTCAGTCCTGTCCTGTAAGGCTGGTAGGAGGTTAGTTGTATCTATAGCTGTTATATAAGCCTGACTCAGTCCTGTCCTGTAAGGCTGGTAGGAGGTTAGTTGGATCTATAGCTGTTATATAAGCCTGACTCAGTCCTGTCCTGTAAAGCTGGTAGGAGGTTAGCTGCCTAGAGACACGACTGTAGACTCTCATGGTGTCTGAATCCATTGGGGTCTACAGCCATGTCTCAGAGTAAAGGAGGTGAGGGGTGGAGGTGGTAGTGGTGCCTTGAACAAGAGCACTGCAGTTGTCAATGGGATAGGGGTGCCAGGTAGTGTTGGGTAGTGTTGGGTGGGTGGAGACTCTACTGGAGAGGTGGAAGGTGCTGAGTGACATTTGTCACATTGTTCTCTTGTCTTAAAACTTCCCTCCATCAATCAAAGGAGAGACCAGTTCACACATTCCCTTCCAGCCTGTTTACTGACTACAGTTTCACCACACAACTAGTCTTCTGTTGGTTACATATTCGGGCTCAATTGCCTACAACTCAGTTCAATCAATGAATTTGAAATCCTCTGCTGACTGACATTTGTCACATTTGTAAAAATGTTCTGTTCCCTCAAATCTAGAATCCTTAGTTGCTACATTCATTTCTGGACTTATAAATGAATGATACATACCCATTAAACATAACCTTTACATTAATGATATATAGCCATTAAACATAACTTATACATTAATGATATATACCCATTAAACATAACCTTTACATTAATGATATATACCCATTAAACATAACCTTTACATTAATGATATATACCCATTAAACATAACCTTTACATTAATGATATATACCCATTAAACATAACCTTTACATTAATGATATACACCCATTAAACATAACCTTTACATTAATGATATATACCCATTAAACATAACCTTTACATTAATGATATATACCCATTAAACATAACCTTTACATTAATGATACATACCCATTAAACATAACCTTTACATTAATGATATATAGCCATTAAACATAACCTTTACATTAATGATATATACCCATTAAACATAACCTTTACATTAATGATATATACCCATTAAACATAACCTTTACATTAATGATATATACCCATTAAACATAACCTTTACATTAATGATATATACCCATTAAACATAACCTTTACATTAATGATATATACCCATTAAACATAACCTTTACATTAATGATACATACCCATTAAACATAACCTTTACATTAATGATATATAGCCATTAAACATAACCTTTACATTAATGATATATACCCATTAAACATAACCTTTACATTAATGATATATACCCATTAAACATAACCTTTACATTAATGATATATACAGTGGGGCAAAAAAGTATTTAGTCAGCCACCAATTGTGCAGGTTCTCTCACTTAAAAAGATGAGAGAGGCCTGTAATGTTCATCATAGGTACACTTCAACTATGACAGACGAAATGAGGAACAAAAATCCAGAAAATCACATTGTAGGATTTTTAATGAATTTATTTGCAAATTATGGTGGAAAATAAGTATTTGGTCACATACAAACAAGCAAGATTTCTGGCTCTCACAGACCTGTAACTTCTTCTTTAAGAGGCTCCTCTGTCCTCCACTCGTTACCTGTATTAATGGCACCTGTTTGAACTTGTTATCAGTATAAAAGACACCTGTCCACAACCTCAAACAGTCACACTCCAAACTCCACTATGGCCAAGACCAAAGAGCTGTCAAAGGACACCAGAAACAAAATTGTAGACCTTCACCAGGTTGGGAAGACTGAATCTGCAATAGGTAAGCAGCTTGGTTTGAAGAAATCAACTGTGGGAGCAATTATTAGGAAATGGAAGACATACAAGACCACTGATAATCTTCCTCGATCTGGGGCTCCATGCAAGATCTCACCCCTGGGGTCAAAATGATCACAAGAACGGTGAGCAAAAATCCCAGAACCACATGGGGGGACCTAGTGAATGACCTGCAGAGAGCTGGGACCAAAGTAACAAAGCCTACCAACAGTAACACACTATGCCGCCAGGGACTCAAATCCTGCAGTGCCAGACGTGTCCCCCTGCTTAAGCCAGTACATGTTCAGGCCCGTCTGAAGTTTGCTAGAGAGCATTTGGATGATCCAGATGAGGATTGGGAGAATGTCATATGGTCAGATGAAACCAAAATAGAACTTTTTGGTAAAAACTCAACTCGTCGTGTTTGGAGGACAAAGAATGCTGAGTTGCATCCAAAGAACACCATACCTACTGTGAAGCATGGGGGTGGAAACATCATGCTTTGGGGCTGTTTTTCTGCAAAGGGACCAGGACTGACTGATCCGTGTAAAGGAAAGAATGAATGGGGCCATGTATCGTGAGATTTTGAGTGAAAACCTCCTTCCATCAGCAAGGGCATTGAAGATGAAACGTGGCTGGGTCTTTCAGCATGACAATGATCCCAAACACACCGCCCGGGCAACGAAGGAGTGGCTTCAGTAAGAAGCATTTCAAGGTCCTGGAGTGGCCTAGCCAGTCTCCAGATCTCAACCCCATAGAAAATCTTTGGAGGGAGTTGAAAGTCCGTGTTGCCCAGCGACAGCCCCAAAACATCACTGCTCTAGAGGAGATCTGCATGGAGGAATGGGCCAAAATACCAGCAACAGTGTGTGAAAACCTTGTGAAGACTTACAGAAAACGTTTGACCTCTGTCATTGCCAACAAAGGATATATAACAAAGTATTGAGAAACTTTTGTTATTGACCAAATACTTATTTTCCACCATAATTTGCAAATAAATAAATTAAAAATCCTACAATGTGATTTTCTGGATTTCTTTTTCTCATTTCGTCTGTCATAGTTGAAGTGTACCTATGATGAAAATTACAGGCCTCTCTCATCTTTTTAAGTTGGAGAACTTGCACAATTGGTGGCTGACTAAATACTTTTTTGCCCCACTGTACCCATTAAACATAACCTTTACATTAATGATATATACCCATTAAACATAACCTTTACATTAATGATATACACCCATTAAACATAACTTATACATTAATGATATATACCCATTAAACATAACTTATACATTAATGATATATACCCATTAAACATAACCTTTACATTAATGATATATACCCATTAAACATAACTTATACATTAATGATATATACCCATTAAACATAACTTATACATTAATGATATATACCCATTAAACATAACTTAAACATGAATGATATATACCCATTAAACATAACTTATACATTAATGATATACACCCATTAAACATAACTTATACATGTATGATATATACCCATTAAACATAACTTATACATTAATGATATATACCCATTAAACATAACCTTTACATTAATGATATATACCCATTAAACATAACTTATACATTAATGATATATACCCATTAAACATAACCTTTACATTAATGATATATACCCATTAAACATAACCTTTACATTAATGATATATACCCATTAAACATAACCTTTACATTAATGATATATACCCATTAAACATAACTTATACATTAATGATATATACCCATTAAACATAACTTATACATTAATGATATATACCCATTAAACATAACCTTTACATTAATGATATATACCCATTAAACATAACTTAAACATGAATGATATATACCCATTAAACATAACTTATACATTAATGATATACACCCATTAAACATAACTTATACATGTATGATATATACCCATTAAACATAACTTATACATTAATGATATATACCCATTAAACATAACCTTTACATTAATGATATATACCCATTAAACATAACCTTTACATTAATGATATATACCCATTAAACATAACCTTTACATTAATGATATATACCCATTAAACATAACCTTTACATTAATGATATATACCCATTAAACATAACTTATACATTAATGATATATACCCATTAAACATAACCTTTACATTAATGATATATACCCATTAAACATAACCTTTACATTAATGATATATACCCATTAAACATAACCTTTACATTAATGATATATACCCATTAAACATAACCTTTACATTAATGATATATACCCATTAAACATAACCTTTACATTAATGATATATACCCATTAAACATAACCTTTACATTAATGATATATACCCATTAAACATAACCTTTACATTAATGATATATACCCATTAAACATAACCTTTACATTAATGATATATACCCATTAAACATAACTTATACATTAATGATATACACCCATTAAACATAACTTATACATGTATGATATATACCCATTAAACATAACTTATACATTAATGATATATACCCATTAAACATAACCTTTACATTAATGATATATACCCATTAAACATAACCTTTACATTAATGATATATACCCATTAAACATAACCTTTACATTAATGATATATACCCATTAAACATAACCTTTACATTAATGATATATACCCATTAAACATAACCTTTACATTAATGATATATACCCATTAAACATAACCTTTACATTAATGATATATACCCATTAAACATAACCTTTACATTAATGATATATACCCATTAAACATAACCTTTACATTAATGATATACACCCATTAAACATAACCTTTACATTAATGATATATACCCATTAAACATAACCTTTACATTAATGATATATACTCATTAAACATAACTTATACATTAATGATATATACCCATTAAACATAACTTATACATTAATGATATATAACCATTAAACATAACTTATACACAAGCATTTCACTAAATATGTGTATGTGACCAACACAATTTGATTTGATTACATTCCTTGTGAGCTTAGGTCAATTGCTGCACCCCATCAGAACCCAAAATATAAGTTTGTTTGTAAACAATGTAAATGTTAACAAACACTGCAAAGCCTCAAAACATGATTTAAAATTATAAATTTGATATCATGGATGCACATACAGTTGAAGTCGGAAGTTTACATACACCTTAGCCAAATACATTTAAACTCAGTTTTTCACAATTCCTGACATTTAATCCTAGTAAAGATTCCCTGTCTTAGGTCAGTTAGGATCACCACTTTATTTTCAGAATGTGAAATGTCCGAATAATAGTAGAGAGAATGATTTATTTCAGCTTTTATTTATTTCATCACATTCCCAGTGGGTCAGAAGTTTACACACACTCAATAAGTATTTGGTAGCATTGCCTTTAAATTGTTTAACTTGGGTCAAATGTTTCGGGTAGCCTTCCACAAGCTTCCCACAAAAGGTTGGGTGAATTTTGGCCCATTCCTCCTGACAGAGCGGGTGTAACTGAGTCAGGTTTGTAGGCCTCCTTGCTCAAACGTGCTTTTTCAGTTCTGCCCACAAAATATCTATGGGATTGAGGTCAGGGCTTTGAGATGGCCACTCCAATACCTTGAATTTGTTGTCCTTAAGCCATTTTCTCACAACTTTGGAAGTATGCTTGGGGTCATTGTCCATTTGGAAGACCCATTTGTGACCAAGCTTTAACTTCCTGACTGATGTCTTGAGATGTTGCTTCAATATATCCACATAAATTTCCTCCCTCATGATGCCATCTATTTTGTGAAGTGCACCACTCCCTTCTACAGCAAAGCACCCCCACAACATGATGCTGCCACCCCCGTGCTTCACGGTTGGGATGGTGTTCTTTGGCTTGCAAGCCTCCCTCTTTTTCCTCCTAACATAATGATGGTCATTATGGCCAAACAGTTCTATTTTTGTTTCATCAGACAAGAGGACATTTCTCCAAAAAGTACGATCTTTGTCCCTATGTGCAGTTGCAAACCGTAGTCTGGCTTTTTTATGTTGGTTTTGGAGCAGTGACTTCTTCCTGGCTGAGCGGCCTTTCAGGTTATGTCAATATAGGACTCGTTTTACTGTGGATATAGATACTTTTGTACCTGTTTCCTCCAGCATCTTCATAAGGTCCTTTGCTGTTGTTCTGGGATTGATTTGCACTTTTCGCACCAAAGTACATTCATCTCTAGGAGACAGAACGCATCTCCTTCCTGGGCGGTATGATGGCTGCGTGGTCCCATGGTGTTTATACTTGCGTACTGTTGTTTGTACAGATGAACGTGGTACCTTCAGGCGTTTGGAAATTGCTCCCAAGGATGAACCAGACTTGTGGAGGTCTGCAATTATTCTGGAGGTCTTGGCTGATTTCTTTAGATTTTCCTATGATGTCAAGCAAAGAGGCACTGAGTTTGAAGGTAGGCCTTAAAATATATCCACAGGTACACCTCCAATTGACTAACATTATGTCAATTAGCCTATCAGAAGCTTCTAAAGCCATGACATAATTTTCTGGAATTTTCCATTGTGGAGTGGTTGAAAAAGGAGTTTTAATGACTCCAACCTAAGTGTCTGTAAACTTCCCACTTCAACTGTAGCTCTGTCTATGAGTTTGAGAGTGGTTACATTTCTCCAGCCCCATCCATTAGCTTTTTAGCTAAACATGGGCGGGGAGAACGCTTTGCTATTGTTTCAATTAAGGATTCTAGCTTTAACCTCCCCTCACCCCTCAAAGTAAAGCCAGACAACTTCCCTCCAGAACCCCGCCTGTTTACTCATGTCAAACTATCAAATTACAGTTTCAGAATAACTATTTGCTAGTCTTTTGGTAGTTACATAGTGTAAGGTAGGGGTCAATTAACTCAGTTCAGTCAATCCATGAACTAGAAAAATGTCTCTCCCCTGTCTCAGATGTTCCCTTGCCCCCTATAGAAAAGACCTGTATAAATAATACTGTAAAGGTCCCTGTAAAGGTCGTCGTCGTCCCAACACACACAGTGAGTAAAACAGAAGAAAGAAAGAAAATCCAGAGGGGAGAATATGCCACTCTGACCCACTCCGACCCGTTCCATTGGCCAGGGGAGCAGCCAATGAGCAGTAAGGGGAGATGTTTTACTTCCTGTGGGCTGGTATACGGCCCCCTTTGAGGAATATTCCTGACCTCTCCCGTGGTGTTTATTTAAAAAGAGAGGAATAATCCTGCTTGCAGTGTTTGCGGTATAACTCGACCTGAGCGTGTGTGTGTGTGTGTGTGTGTGTGTGTGTGTGTGTGTGTGTGTGTGTGTGTGTGTGTGTGTGTGTGTGTGTGTGTGTGTGTGTGTGTGTGTGTGTGTGTGTGTGTGTGTGTGTGTGGTTACTAGACATGAGCCTAGTGCTGGTCTTGGTCGTGGAGGAGCCTGCTTTCAAGTAAGGAAAAGGAATTCACAGGGAGAGACAGGGCTCCAGACTTTTACCAAAACAACAGTCCTTTATATATGTATCCACAGGTACATATAAATACAGTCAATAATGTCTGGGCTTTCAGGGTTTATAGTTATTGAGAGAGAGAGAGAGAGAGAGAGAGAGAGAGAGAGAGAGAGAGAGAGAGAGAGAGAGAGAGAGAGAGAGAGAGAGAGAGAGAGAGAGTAAACAAGTTACCAAAAACGGGAGAAAATTTGAGACAACGAGGGAATGGAAAAAGAGATATGAGTGTATATTCTGGCAGCTCTCCCTGTAAGTAATGTAAATAACGTCTGACTGTAGCGGTCTCAGAGGAGAGGATATGTGAACCAGTATACAATATATACATTCCTCCTCTCCTATACTCCGTCCCTCCCTGAGCACGTGGTGGGACATGAAGTCAGCCTTATGAAAGACTTAGAGTTCTAGGAAGGCAGACATCAGTTCCAAGAGACCAGGGAAGGACATAGGAGGAACAACAACCGAGCAGTGCAGCAATGTACAACACATTTGTATTCCCGTCAATGTATATAGGTCAGGTTGTTATTGTACAAGACAATGTTTTCTCAATGACGTACCAAAACAAAAGTTTTGAATTCTTCAAATGACTTACAACTTGTTGATTTTCCCTTCAGTACATTTGAGAGAAAGAGTAATCTGAAAGTTTCAAGTTCCAACATTTATTCGCCAGGTGCACAGGATACAACAGATGTAAACCAGTACAGTGAGATTCTTACCTCGAGAGCTGTTTCCCAACAATGCAGAGATAATAATAATAATAGTCCAGATAATAATAATACAAAATACATGTTTTAAAACAAGAAGCACGATATAGGTTGAAGAAACAGGACAAAAACACCAAGATGTTGTCTGTATCATGTTGGGTTCACAGTTCACAGGCTCTTACAGGAGGTATGGGTCTGGAAGAGGGCCTAAAACGGCCACTTTCATCATGATGTTCTCAAACCATGTCAAACATCCTTCCTCCCGGTGAGGTTTCTATGTGAGAACTGCCAGAACAATTTCAGATACCAAAAATATTTCCCTCCTACTCTGGGGTGGAATTGGCCACAAAGGGCTTGGTGACAGACGTGACAGTGTTATGACAGATTTACAGCTTGAGGAATACGTACATTGTTTCCAAGAGATCAAAGAAGGGACAAAGAACATAGCAGGAAAAGCAACACTACAAAGCAGTACCCCTTTAAAAACACGGCCCCAACTACAACTACAACAACATCCTCCGTATTAAGAGGACAACTTGATTAATATGACTGTTTACTTACAACCATTCCCTTTTCTCCCCAGTAGAAGAGGGGTACCATTCCCTTTTCTCCCCAGTAGAAGAGAGGTACCATTCCCTTTTCTCCCCAGTAGAAGAGGGGTACCATTCCCTTTTCTCCCCAGTAGAAGAGGGTACCATTCCCTTATCTCCCCAGTAGAAGAGAGGTACCATTCCCTTTTCTCCCCAGTAGAAGAGGGGTACCATTCCCTTTTCTCCCCAGTAGAAGAGGGTACCATTCCCTTTTCTCCCCAGTAGAAGAGAGGTACCATTCCCTTTTCTCCCCAGTAGAAGAGGGGTACCATTCCCTTTTCTCCCCAGTAGAAGAGGGGTACCATTCCCTTTTCTCCCCAGTAGAAGAGGGGTACCATTCCCTTTTCTCTCCAGCAGATAGAAAGTGGAGGAATATGTTAATCATTTCCAAGAAACTAGGGAGGGAAGAGAACTTTGGAAGAACACCAACAATGCACCACTGTACAGGGAACGCCCCCAATCCCTCCCCTCAGCAGGACAACTTTATTACTGTACAGTGCAACGCCCCCAATCCCTCCCCTCAGCAGGACAACTTTATTACTGTACAGTGCAACGCCCCCAATCCCTCCCCTCAGCAGGACAACTTTATTACTGTAAAGTGCAACGCCCCAATCCCCCTCAGCAGGACAACTTTATTACTGTACAGTGCAACGCCCCCAATCCCCCTCAGCAGGACAACTTTATCACTGTACAGTGCAACGCCCCCAATCCCTCCTCATCAGGACAACTTTATTACTGTACAGTGCAACACCCCCCAATCCCTCCCCTCAGCAGGACAACTTTATTACTGTACAGTGCAACGCCCCAATCCCTCCCTCAGCAGGACAACTTTATTACTGTACAGTGCAACGTCCCCAATCCCTCCTCAGCAGGACAACTGTATCACTGTACAGTGCAACGTCCCCCAATCCCTCCCCTCAGCAGGACAACTTTATTACTGTACAGTGCAACGCCCCCCAATCCCTCCCCTCAGCAGGACAACTTTATTACTGTACAGTGCAACGCCCCCAATCCCTCCCCTCAGCAGGACAACTTTATTACTGTACAGTGCAACGCCCCCAATCCCTCCCCTCAGCAGGACAACTTTATTACTGTACAGTGCAACGCCCCAATCCCTGCCCTCAGCAGGACAACTTTATTACTGTACAGTGCAACGCCCCAATCCCTCCTCAGCAGGACAACTTTATTACTGTACAGTGCAACGCCCCCAATCCCTCCCTCAGCAGGACAACTTTATTACTGTACAGTGCAACGCCCCAATCCCTCCCTCAGCAGGACAACTTTATTACTGTACAGTGCAACGCCCCAATCCCTCCCTCAGCAGGACAACTTTATTACTGTACAGTGCAACGTCCCAATCCCCTCAGCAGGACAACTTTATTACTGTAAAGTGCAACGTCCCCAATCCCTCCCCTCAGCAGGACAACTTTATTACTGTACAGTGCAACGCCCCCAATCCCTCCCCTCAGCAGGACAACTTTATTACTGTAAAGTGCAACATCCCCCAATCCCTGCCCTCAGCAGGACAACTTTATTACTGTAAAGTGCAACGTCCCCCAATCCCTCCCCTCAGCAGGACAACTTTATCACTAGCTACAACTATCTACTATGACTAGCTATATACAGTACATATTTTGACATATTTTTCCTCTACAGGCATAGAAAGATAAAAAGTAGCCTGGTCCCAGATCTGTTTTCTCCATCTTACCAAATGACCATTGGACAGGGTTCTCCAAGTAGCCTGGTCCCAGATCTGTTTTCTCTATCTTACCAAATGACCATAGGACAGGGTTCTCCAAGTAGCCTGGTCCCAGATCTGTTTTCTCTATCTTACCAAATGACCATTGGACAGGGTTCTCCAAGTAGCCTGGTCCCAGATCTGTTTTCTCTATCTTACCAAATGACCATTGGACAGGGTTCTCCAAGTAGCCTGGTCCCAGATCTGTTTTCTCCATCTTACCAAATGACCATTGGACAGGGTTCTCCAAGTAGCCTGGTCCCAGATCTGTTTTCTCTATCTTACCAAATGACCATAGGACAGGGTTCTCCAAGTAGCCTGGTCCCAGATCTGTTTTCTCCATCTTACCAAATGACCATAGGACAGGGTTCTCCAAGTAGCCTGGTCCCAGATCTGTTTTCTCTATCTTACCAAATGACCATTGGACAGGGTTCTCCAAGTAGCCTGGTCCCAGATCTGTTTTCTCTATCTTACCAAATGACCATTGGACAGGGTTCTCCAAGTAGCCTGGTCCCAGATCTGTTTTCTCTATCTTACCAAATGACCATTGGACAGGGTTCTCCAAGTAGCCTGGTCCCAGATCTGTTTTCTCCATCTTACCAAATGACCATTGGGCAGGGTTCCCCAAATGGCGGGCCGCGGGTGGTTTTATTTGCCCCTCAAGTTTCCTTAGCAAAAAAACAAAAAAAGTCATTGTTGGGGACATAAAAGACTGTAAAAACACTCCAAGTGATTTTAATTTGGGAAATCTCTTCACAAGTATTCCCACGCATAATAAAGATACATGAGATCGTAAGGTTTGAAATTATTGTGTGTTTTAGTCAAATATTATATCTGTTTGGGCTTATTGCAGTCAATTTGCAGTCTACAAATGATTTGTAATTATGTTCCGGCCCCCTCGAACATCAGCTGAGGAAAATAATCAGCCCGCAGCTAAATCTAGTTGATGATCCCTGCCACATGCCCTATCTAAACAGCACAAACAGGTCTGGAATCAGGCCACTCAGGTAACCATCAGCTGAACTTCCTGGTGCAGATGTTTATTGTGATATCGTTGTTATGAGGGGAGAACAGTATCCTGATGCTTAGAGGATATCATTGTTTTTCTGCTTCTCTTTTTGTTACTAGGTATTTCATATCGACTACAGCTGATCCTCTCATGCTCAACATAGCGGAAACACACACACACACACACACTCTAACACACACACACACACACACTAACACACACACACACACACACTCTAACACACACACACACACACACACACACACACACATGCATACACAAACTTTACTTCTCAAACAGAAAAGTTGGCTCCAAGCAGTCTGAGTAAATGGAAATGGTCCATTAACTTAGATATGCAAGCAATTTACAGTAACATCTATAAAAACGATTGTTTCAACTACCGGATAAGTACGCATTACAATTTCAAGTAGTTTGTTTAATATGTCAAACACAATCAATCATCATCAATCAGATGTGCAGTCATGGTCAGTGCTGTCCTCTATTGGTCATGTAGTGGTATTACAAGTACAGCAGTCTTTTAGAAAAACACTTAGCAAAGCAGTTTGCTGGTGCATAGTGCCCCCTTGTGTTGATAACTAGTACTGTATTGTCTCACCTTCCCTGTACTTCTAGTCCATAGCAACATTAGCGGATTAGGTAGCGTGCTTGGGTCTCTCTTCTATGTTAACACACTACTGAAACAGCTGCTTTGTGGAAGTTAGGTGGCCTGCTGTACACACACACACACACACACACACTGTGTGGGTGAACTAGACCCAACGGGGTATAGTGCTGGTCTGATGGAGTCTGGTGGACTACTCTGGTGGAGTCTGATGGTCTACTGGTCTGGTGGAGTCTGATGGTCTACTGGTCTGGTGGAGTCTGATGGTCTACTGGTCTGGTGGACTACTGGTCTGGTCTGGTGGAGTCTAGTCTACTGGTCTGGTGGACTACTGGTCTGGTCTGGTGGAGTCTGATGGCCTACTGGTCTGGTGGAGTCTGATGGTCTTCTGGTCTGGTCTGGTGGAGTCTGATGGCCTACTGGTCTGGTCTGGTGGAGTCTGGTCTACTGGTCTGGTCTGGTGGAGTGTGATGGACTACTGGTCTGGTGGAGTCTGATGGTCTTCTGGTCTGGTCTGGTGGAGTCTGATGGTCTACTGGTCTGGTGGAGTCTGATGGTCTACTGGTCTGGTCTGGTGGAGTCTGATGGTCTACTGGTCTGGTAGAGTCTGATGGTCTACTGGTCTGGTCTGGTGGAGTCTGATGGTCTACTGGTCTGGTCTGGTGGAGTCACACACACACAGTATTTATTTAACTATTCAAGTCAGTTAAGAACAGATTCTTATTTACAATGGTGGCCTAGCCCGGCCAAACCCAGACGACGCTGGGCCAATTGTGCGCCGCCCTATGGGACTCCCAATCACGGCCATTTGTGATACAGCTTGGAATCGAACCAGGGTCTGTAGTTACGCCTCTAGCACTGAGATGCAATGCCTTTGACTGCTGCGCCACTCGGGAGCCCACAATGTGCACACTCTAACACATACACACAGATCGTACACCATGATGTACACACTAACACACACAGCACGTACACCACAATGTACACACTCTAACACACACACACAGCATGTACACCACGATGTACACACTCTAATACACACACACAGCATGTACACCACGATGTACACACTATAATACACACACACACAGCTCGTACACCATGATGTACACACTAACACACACAGCACGTACACCACGATGTACACACTATAATACACACACACAGCATGTACACCATGATGTACACACTCTAACACACACACACAGCATGTACACCATGATGTACACACTAACACACACACAGCACGTACACCACGATGTACACACTCTAACACACACACACAGCATGTACACCATGATGTACACACTAACACACACACAGCACGTACACCACGATGTACACACTCTAACACACACAGCACGTACACCACAATGTACACACTCTAACACACACACACAGCACATACACCACAATGTACACACTCTAACACACACACACAGCATGTACACCACGATGTACACACTCTAATACACACACAGCATGTACACCACGATGTACACACTCTAACACACACACACACAGCATGTACACCACGATGTACACACTCTAACACACACAAACATGTACACCACGATGTACACACTCTAACACACACACACAGCATGTACACCATGATGTACACACTAACACACACACAGCACGTACACCACGATGTACACACTCTAATACACACACACAGCATGTACACCATGATGTACACACTAACACACACACACAGCACGTACACCACGATGTACACACTCTAACACACACAGCACGTACACCACAATGTACACACTCTAACACACACACACACAGCATGTACACCACAATGTACACACTCTAACACACACACACACACACAGCATGTACACCATGATGTACACACTAACACACACATACAGCACGTACACCACGATGTACACACTCTAACACACACAGCACGTACACCACAATGTACACACTCTAACACACACACACACAGCATGTACACCACAATGTACACACTCTAACACACACACACACACACAGCATGTACACCATGATGTACACACTAACACACACATACAGCACGTACACCACGATGTACACACTCTAACACACACAGCACGTACACCACAATGTACACACTCTAACACACACACACACAGCACGTACACCACAATGTACACACTCTAACACACACACACACAGCATGTACACCATGATGTACACACTAACACACACATACAGCACGTACACCACGATGTACACACTCTAACACACACAGCACGTACACCACAATGTACACACTCTAACACACACACACACAGCACGTACACCACAATGTACACACTCTAACACACACACAGCACGTACACCACAATGTACACACTCTAACACACACACAGCATGTACACCATGATGTACACACTCTAACACACAGAGAGCCTTCAGAAAGGATTCATACCCCTTGACTTATTCCACATTTTGTTGTGTTACAGCCTAGGTAAATCTCTAAGAGCCTTCCACACCTGGATTGTGTTACAGTATAGTCCCCTCCCCTCACCACTGTTTCCTACATGTTATTCTGGATACTGTGCTGCTATGTATTGGTGCTTCAGGAGAATTGACGAGGTTTCGGATTACAGATTGTATTTGCTTCCATCTACTGTATAAAGGAGAGAAACAACTAGTGGGTAGAGGATTTTACTTACCCATCCCCTTACCCATCCCTGATACTCATGGTTAATACTCATGGCTAATACTCATGGTTAATACTCATGGCTAATACTCATGGTTAATACTCATGGTTAATACTCATGGTTAATACCCATCCCTGATACTCATGGTTAATACTCATGGCTAATACTCATGGTTAATACTCATGGCTAATACTCATGGTTAATACTCATGGCTAATACTCATGGTTAATACTCATGGTTAATACCCATCCCTGATACTCATGGCTAATACTCATGGCTAATACTCATGGCTAATACTCATGGTTAATACTCATGGCTAATACTCATGGTTAATACCCATCCCTGATACTCATGGCTAATACTCATGGCTAATACTCATGGCTAATACTCATGGTTAATACTCATGGTTAATACTCATGGCTAATACTCATGGTTAATACTCATGGTTAATACCCATCCCTGATACTCATGGTTAATACTCATGGTTAATACTCATCCCTGATACTCATGGTTAATACTCATCCCTAAAACTCATGGTTAATACTCATGGTTAATACTCATCCCTGATACTCATGGTTAATACTCATGGTTAATACTCATCCCTGATACTCATGGTTAATACTCATGGTTAATACTCATGGTTAATACTCATCCCTGATACTCATGGTTAATACTCATGGTTAATACTCATCCCTGATACTCATGGTTAATACTCATGGTTAATACCCATCCCTGATACTCATGGTTAATACTCATGGTTAATACCCATCCCTGATACTCATGGTTAATACTCATGGTTAATACCCATCCCTGATACTCATGGTTAATACTCATGGTTAATACTCATGGCTAATACTCATGGTTAATACTCATGGTTAATACTCATGGCTAATACTCATGGCTAATACTCATGGCTAATACTCATGGTTAATACTCATGGTTAATACTCCTGGCTAATACTCATGGTTAATACTCATGGTTAATACGCATGGTTAATACTCATGGCTAATACTCATGGCTAATACTCATGGTTAATACTCATGGCCAATACTCATGGTTAATACTCATGGCTAATACTCATGGCTAATACTCATGGTTAATACTCATGGTTAATACTCATGGCTAATACTCATGGCTAATACTCATGGTTAATACTCATGGTTAATACTCATGGCTAATACTCATGGCTAATGCTCATGGCTAATACTCATGGCTAATACTCATGGCTAATGCTCATGGTTAATACTCATGGCTAATACTCATGACTAATGCTCATGGTTGATACTCATGGCTGATACTCATGGCTAATGCTCATGGCTAATACTCATGGTTAATACTCATGGTTAATACTCATGGCTAATACTCATGGCTAATACTCATGGCTAATACTCATGGTTAATACTCATGGTTAATACTCCTGGCTAATACTCATGGTTAATACTCATGGTTAATACGCATGGTTAATACTCATGGCTAATACTCATGGCTAATACTCATGGCTAATGCTCATGGCTAATGCTCATGGCTAATACTCATGACTAATGCTCATGGTTGATACTCATGGCTGATACTCATGGCTAATGCTCATGGCTAATACTCATGGTTAATAGTCATGGTTAATACTCATAGCTGATACTCATAGCTGATACTCATAGCTGATACTCATGGCTGATACTCATGGCTGATACTCATGGCTGATACTCATGGCTGATACTCTCTGTCTCTCTCTCAGGGTGGTAACACTAGTCTGAATCTGAACCACTATGCCACTAAGAAGACGGTGGCAGGGAGCATGTTAGACGTGGCTCTGCTGATGGCCAACGCTGCCCAGCTGAAGGCCGTCCTGGAGCAGGGGCCAGACTTCAGGTATACTGATTACATTTGATTTGATCATTTAAAGTGGATATTTGTGTGTAAAATAATATTAACAGTAAAGTTTCCTGACTTACTGTATTTCCATTGTAGTCGTCTGGTTTTGGCCACCAGGCAGGATAAGTCTAAGAGATCATACATCCTTACAGGTACTACGTCACCGTCCTAGTCCTCATCGGGTCTTCACTGCTCTTCCAGGTGCTGGCTGGGGTACTGTTTGTCGCCATGGGTGAGTCTGGAATTGTAAAGTAAAGTGTCATTATAGGTAAAAATCCGGACTGTAAGATGTCCATGCAAGGGGCAACAAAAGCACACAGTCCATTTCACAATTTCAACCAAAGTGTGTTGTAAACTGTTTATTACTGACCTTTAAACAATCATCTTAGTCTCTAAAGTACTTAGAAAACTGTTTGTAGCATCAGTGGCGTGTATTTATGTATACCAAGGGAAGACAGGCTTCCCCAAATATTTGACCAACAGGCTTCCCCAAATATTTGACCTGTGTTTTCATACATTTTTCCGTCAATTAGCAAGTGGCTGAATCTCACGGGAGAAATCATTGGAGCAGGGAAACAGAGCCCCTCTGTCTCAGTATGTGTAGCCATGTATCTGATGCTGTCTGGATGTGTCTGATGCTGTCTGGATGTATCTGATGCTGTCTGGCTATATCTGATGCTGTCTGGAACAAAAGGGAAACAGAGCCCCTCTGTCTCAGTATGTGTAGCCATGTATCTGATGCTGTCTGGATGTATCTGATGCTGTCTGGCTGTATCTGATGCTGTCTGGAACAAAAGGGAAACAAAGCCCCTCTGTCTCAGTATGTGTAGCCATGTATCTGATGCTGTCTGGATGTATCTGATGCTGTCTGGCTGTATCTGATGCTGTCTGGAACAAAAGGGAAACAGAGCCCCTCTGTCTCAGTATGTGTAGCCATGTATCTGATGCTGTCTGGATGTGTCTGATGCTGTCTGGATGTATCTGATGCTGTCTGGATGTATCTGATGCTGTCTGGAACAAAAGGGAAACAGAGCCCCTCTGTCTCAGTATGTGTAGCCCATGTATCTGATGCTGTCTGGATGTATCTGATGCTGTCTGGAACAAAATAATAATATAACATGTTGCCGCTGTAGCGTTTGATTGATTGATGCCATCAAGCGTTTGGCCTCCCTTGATAAAACAATGATGAAATAATTAGCCAATCAACGTTGAGATGAGCTCAACAATGTGTAACGTAGCTGGTTCATTGTTGCCCATGCGAGGAAGTTAGGCTAGTAAGCATTTTAGCAAGGTAACCTGTGAAAACAAAAACTAAAAGTGTACAGAGCCAGAGACCGTTTAGCCAACAGGAAAGAGAGGAGGATGGCACAGGTATTCAACTAGTCCACAAGTAGGGTGAGTCAAAGAATGTATAATGACTTGCGTATGCAAGCACACACACACACACACACACACAGAAATCAGTACCATGGACAGCCACATGATATTTAGCAACATTGATTGGACTAAATCGTTTTTGGTATCTTTAACAAGAATGTAAGCTTTCTGCCAATATCGATATGTCTATGCCCTGGGAAATGTTCTTGTTACTTACAACCTCATGCTAATCGCATTAGCACACATTAGGCGGGTGCGACACTGATCTGTAGAGCTCCTTAAGAGGATTTATTAAGTTTGTTTTCAGTGTATTAAACTAAGCATATATTGTTATTGTTGATTTGATGATGTTTAAATGTTTAAGTTGAAATGGTGCTGGAATAGCAGAGGCAGGGCTCCAGTTGTCTGTGGCTGACTTGAGGTAACTCTGTAGATCTAAATCAGTTGTCTGTGGCTGACTTGAGGTAACTCTGTAGATCTAAATCAGTTGTCTGTGGCTGACTTGAGGTAACCCTGTAGATCTAAATCAGTTGTCTGTGGCTGACTTGAGGTAACTCTGTAGATCTAAATCAGTAGTTGTTTAGAAAACGGTCAAACATTAACTCGCTTGACCACGCTGCAGGTCATATGACTGTTTGTTACATGCAATATTTGCTTTGTGGACTTCACCAGACAGATGTTGCTCCGGTTTTGTGATGAAACAAACGTATGTGTAGTTGAATTCATTCCGCCACTGTAAGACTGTTTTTTGTTGTTGTATATTATTGTATATCACGGTTGCGTATGAACGAATGGGTTATAGAGCAAACAACGCAATATCACAGCATAGGTTATATTATGACTTGTTTACTGGCTTGGCTTCCTCTGTGATATTACCCACGCACCACTACTGTATAGCACCAAGTCTCACCTCAGTTACAACACTGCTTGTTTCTGTGTGTTCCAGCACGTAAGGACCTGAACAACGTAGCCAACCAGAGGAAGCTGGACATCATGAACAACGTGGCCACCGGCCTCGTCTTCATCACCACCATCATCAACATCTTCATCACCGCATTTGGAGTGCAGAAAACTGGCCTGTACCCCAAAACATAGACAGAAGACTGGCCTGTACCCCAAAACCTATACAGTAGACTGGACCCCAAAACCTAGACAGAATACTGGCCTGTACCCCAAAACCTAGACAGTAGACTGGACTGTACCCCAAAACCTAGACAGAAGACTGGCCTGTACCCCAAAACCAGACAGTAGACTGGACTGTACCCCAAAATCTAAAGTGATATACTTCAGCGGTTTATCTTTCAAAACACGGCAATACGGGTTTACTATTGAGATTTGTAAAAGGAAGATATTAATCATTTGAAATGTCAAAAAGTAGAATTGTCTTATTCTAATGTAGATGGCTCAGAAATCAAATTAAAGACAAGTGTTTGGGCTACAGATTAGTCTCTCTAGACAAACGGGTTGCCTCCCACAATTTAACAATGTTCCAGCATGTCCTCGGTCTGGGATTTCCAAGAATGGCTACAGACCAAAGGGTCTTCAGATAATATAAGGGGAATCAGTGACTACTAGTGGGATTTATTTTACTAATAAAAAGTGATACTCACTGTATCCAAAGTGTGTTTCTAATGCAATAAACTCCATACAACAACTTTGTCTTGGTCAAATGTTCTGTTATGTGAGTGCTTAGACATGTGATACTGAATAAAGGTGCTTATAATCTGATTACAACAAAAACTGGAACTGTAATCACTTATGTTACCAGCAAAAACATTGTAATCAGATACTTTTGAAAAAACGAGATGATTACTTCTTGGATAACTTTAAAAAAGGATGTTTTGCAAAAAAATGCATTATGACAGCTTTCTGTTTTCTCAATGACATTCAGTTAAGCATTGAAAAAAGAAGCATGTTTAAAGGTCCAATGCAGCTGTTTTTATCGCAATATCAAATCATTTCTAACTAACAATTAAGTGCCTTTTGTGATGGTTTGGAACACTCTTTCTTATTGGTCGGTTAACTAATTTACCACCTGGTGATGTCACCAGGTAGGCAAAAACTCCATCCAACCAAAACAGGCTGAAATTTCAGACAGTCTTTTTCGAACAGCTCTTATATTAAACGGGCATTGTCATCATTTTCACAATTTCAAAGTACTGTATTATTCCAACCTCATAGTGTGGAAATATACACTAAGTGTATAAAACATTAGGAACACCTGCTCTTTCCATGACATAGACTGACCAGGTGAAAGCTATGATCCCTTATTGATGTCACCTGTTAAATCTAGATGAAGGGGAGGAGACAGGTTAAATAAGTATTTTTAAGCCTTGAGACAATTGAGACATGGATTGTGTATGTGTGCCATTCAGAGGGTGACAGTGCCTTTGAACGGGGTATGGTAGTAAGTGCCAGGCGCACCGGTTTGAGTGTGTCAAGAACTGCAATGCTGCTGGGTTTTTCACGCTCAACAGTTTCTCATGTGTATCAAGAATGGTCCACCACCCAAAGGACATCCAGCCAACTTGACACAACTGTAGGAATCAATGGAGCCAACATGGGCCAGCATCCCTGTGGAACGCTTTCGACACATCTGGAAAGTTTTCGGCAAAAGGGGGTGCAACTCAATATTTTGTACACTCGGTGTATATAAAACACAGGAACATCAAATTTTTTACTGTATGGGCCTTTAAGTTTATTCCACCTGAGCAAGTCTGACCACAAGTCAGAGACCACTGTGATGACAAATGCGATTGATGGATCCTTTTTGTATTCTTCTAATCAAAATGTAACTGAAAGTAATCAGACTACGTTACTGAGTTTGGGTAATCCACAAATGATGTTATTGGTTACAATTTTTGGACAGGTAACTAGTAACTGTAACAGATTACATTTAGAAAGTAACCTACCAACCCTGGACTAATAAGTCATTACATTTCATGATCAAGGCTTTGGTCTATGGCCACTCGGGTGACCAAACCAGACACATTCCTTGGGCCACGTCTGGGTGGGTGACAACTGGTGTGTGTGTGTGTGTGTGAGTGTGTAAGGGGTACACACACTTCACCACCTTGGCGCCAGGGACTTGACTGGGACGCTATGGGAGGTCGTCAACACTGACAGCTGGAATTATCATAACTGTCATGGATTACAATGAACTCATTGCTGTACAGGCCTACACACACTGCATGTGCATACTTAGACATACACAAAGGTAATTGTAATTGTAGTAATTGTACAAAATACATAATACTGTGTATACCGTAGCTCTCAAAGTACACGAGACACAATGTCATGGGCACACTACAAACGGCTAGCCTTACATTAAAATGCTTGTTGTAGTTTCGAAACAGTGTTAGAACTTCAAAGGAGGGTTTGACAGTACACTTATCATGATATGTGATTAGGCTAGGACGTTTCTACCAAGTGCGCCCTCTCCTGTTTGAAATACCTGGCAAGGAATCAAAGAGCAGCATGAGTAAGGGTCTAGAATAGAGCGAGATTTACTGTGACAGTCTCTCTGTTAAAGAGGAAAGCCCGTTTATTTCTCTAGTGACTTCAAGCATTGCGCCCTCCCGCCTGCGTCTGATGTTGAAAGACTCGTGCACGTACGGCGGTGGAGTGGAGGGAGCCCATTCTCGTGAACGCGCATCCCGATCCTGACGTCACTGAAGCGCCCGGGCTCGGAGATCTACTGGTAGTGCTGGCAATAGAGGAGAAAAAATAAACTGCTCCGAAAAAGAGGCATTTTCTATCGGTTGTAACGGTTCCTCAACGGATAACGGCTCTATCTGACGCCGGATACGGATAATTGACATAACTGGACTAACCGGATTTACGAGAAGAAGGTAGGTGACATTTTAAAATAGTTTTTCTAGATTGAAGCCCACTTCTGACTGGGCTGAGAAGTGGACAGTCTAATTGCCGTGTGTGTGTCAGGAAAGAGCAGTCATGTACATGTGTTAAGTGTGTGTTGAGTGTTATATGATAGTTTCGATAGCATGTCTGTTGTAATTCACTCTAATTTTACGCAGCTTTACTTAGTAGTTGTCTCGAGTTGTTGGGCTCTTCTGACAGAAGGAGGGAAAATATATGTAGCGTGAGAGGGAAAGAGGTGTCTCGTTTCACTGGGGTTTACCACAAAATGTAGGTATGCAATGTATTCTACCATTCAAGGTATTCATGTGTTCCCTCAGAGGAATAGACAGACTTCTAGCCGACTAAAGCGGGCATGAATCAGTGCGGTGTAGTGAAGGGGTTCCTCTAGACTGCGGTTGAGGGTTCATTTGACTGTGTTGCTCTAAAGGTTGAAGCCTTTGACTTGTCCGTCTAGCGAAAGAGCTGTCAGATAGCTGCGTGGCCGACATGGCCAGGCGACACCCGCTCTACAGAGGAGACACCAACCTATTCCAGCAAGTTGCAGACTGGTACATTGTTGCTACGCTGTGTGGATAAAACACTTATCGCTAGGCCTGTTCGGCAACATTGTAGCCATACGTTATAGTTGTAATCACACAAGCTATAGAAATAATTACGCCAGCTCCGATTAGATAGACTCATTATTTGAGCTACGACACGTTTTCCTTCGGGAATGACTTCTGTATAGTGAATTGCCTCCAAAGTGTCATGTTGCCGCCCATTGAAATGGCATTTCCCCAGATCCTCCCATCAGCACTGGAGTGGAATAACCCTGACGCGGTTCACTTCCACAATACCAATCTAGCCTAAACATTAGACCGTCTAAAGTGTGTGTAAACGCCCTGTGTAGTAGACTGTAGCCGAGCAGGCGATTCGGATTGAGGCGGTATGTGTAGGCTATTCCCGGTATCCACTAGGCTACTCGTATCCTCCAGACAGCGTGCAACAGGTTGCTTCATGGCTGGGTAACGTTGTCCTCGACCCCTTTGTTGTTCACGCGTCCCTGTATGTAGGCTTACCTCAAATAGCTTAATAACTACTCAGTAATAATGCTGCTCCCTAAATAGATGACTTTGACAGAATAATAACATTGTCTTTTTTTATCAGTTACTATTCTTTGACCTGTAGTATTTTTCAGCAGGCTACAGTGATCCTAGTTTGTAACGGCAATAGGCACAGTCTGTATTTTTCATGAGATCGCGAATTACCGGAGAAGTTACCTTAAGATCATACACTTGTTCTGTTTCGTTTATTAGCTGGTGCTGCAGCTACTCTTCCTGGGGTCTGTTCATTATTGTACATGTCATACATTACACAATGCTGTGTGTCCGGGCCGTTTGACTGGTAATTGATTAGTCAGTTGTTTACCTTTCATATGATCTTCCATTAACCTCTACACTGTGGTTGGTCTGGACGTGTGTGTGTGGGGGGTGACATCATCCCCTTCTCTCCCTATGTCTGTCTGTCTGCCTGTCTGCCTGTCTGTCTGCCTGTCTGTCTGTCTGCCTGCCTGTCTGCCTGTGTGTACGAGAGATAATCAAGGAGTGAATTAATGAATAAATAAATACATGAATGAATGTTATGTTGTTCAGTACTAACTCCACTGTGAGGGGGCCTACAGTCTGTATCAGTGTCAGAGGCCACCTGCTATAGAGGAGATTAGGCCCTAATAACATTTCACCCTACCCCAGTCCATATTCAAGGCCTTATGTCAAGCTGCTCTACTGTAAGGCCTTATGTCAGGCTGCTCCACTGTAAGGCCCTTATGCCAGTCTGCTCCACTGTAAGGCCTTATGCCAGGCTGCTCCACTGTAAGGCCCTTATGTCAGTCTGCTACACTGTAAGGCCCTTATGTCTGGCTGCTCCACTGTAAGGCCTTATGTCAGGCTGCTCCACTGTAAGGCCCTTATGCCAGTCTGCTCCACTGTAAGGCCTTATGCCAGGCTGCTCCACTGTAAGGCCCTTATGTCAGGCTGCTCCACTGTAAGGCCCTTATGTCAGTCTGCTCCACTGTAAGGCCCTTATGTCAGTCTGCTCCACTGTAAGGCCCTTACGCCAGGCTGCTCCACTGTAAGGCCTTATGTCAGTCTGCTCCACTGTAAGGCCCTTATGTCAGTCTGCTCCACTGTAAGGCCCTTATGTCAGGCTGCTCCACTGTAAGGCCCTTATGTCAGGCTGCTCCACTGTAAGGCCTTATGTCAGGCTGCTCCACTGTAAGGCCCTTATGTCAGGCTGCTCCACTGTAAGGCCCTTATGTCAGTCTGCTCCACTGTAAGGCCCTTATGTCAGTCTGCTCCACTGTAAGGCCTTATGCCAGCTCCTCCACTGAAAGAGGATGACATTGACACTGGCATACTATTGACATACTATAGATAACATACCGTACATTTTTTGTTTAATGGAAATTTAGTGAACTAGTCACGACAACCTCAACCTCTGTCTGTCTGCCTGCCTGTCTGCCTGTGTGTATGAGAGATAGTCAAGGAGTGAATTAATGAATAAATAAATGAATGAATGTTATGTTGTTCAGTACTAACTCCACTGTGAGGGGGCCTACAGTCTGTATCAGTGTCAGAGGCCACCTGCTATAGAGGAGATTAGGCCCTAATAACATGTCACCCTACCCCAGTCCATATTCAAGGCCTTATGTCAAGCTTCTCTACTGTAAGGCCTTATGTCAGGCTGCTCCACTGTAAGACCTTATGCCAGGCTGCTCCACTGTAAGGCTTTATGCCAGGCTGCTCTACTGTAAGGCCTTACGTCAGGCTGCTCCACTGTAAGGCCTTACGTCAGGCTGCTCCACTGTAAGGCCCTTATGCCAGGCTGCTCCACTGTAAGGCCTTATGCCAGGCTGCTCCACTGTAAGGCCTTATGCCAGTCTGCTCCACTGTAAGGCCCTTATGTCAGGCTGCTCCACTGTAAGGCCCTTATGTCAGGCTGCTCCACTGTAAGGCCCTTACTATTGACATACTATAGATAACATACCGTACATTTTTTGTTTAATGGAAATTTAGTGAACTAGTCACGACAACCTCTAAAGTTGTTGATTAATAGTTTTCCCCTCCTACCCCTATCCCAGTACCTGGTGGACACCTGGTTTCACCTCCCCTCTTACCCCTATGCCAGTACCTGGTGGACACCTGGTTTCACCTCCCCTCTTACCCCTATCCCAGTACCTGGTGGACACCTGGTTTCACCTCCCCTCTTACCCCTATCCCAGTACCTGGTGGACACCTGGTTTCACCTCCCCTCTTACCCCTATCCCAGTACCTGGTGGACACCTGGTTTCACCTCCCCTCTTACCCCTATCCCAGTACCTGGTGGAGACCTGGTTTCACCTCCCCTCTTACCCCTATCCCAGTACCTGGTGGAGACCTGGTTTCACCTCCCCTCTTACCCCTATCCCAGTACCTGGTGGAGACCTGGTTTCACCTCCCCCTTACCCCTATCCCAGTACCTGGTGGAGACCTGGTTTCACCTCCCCTCTTACCCCTATCCCAGTACCTGGTGGACACCTGGTTTTACCTCCCCTTTTACCCCTATCCCAGTACCTGGTGGACACCTGGTTTCACCTCCCCTCTTACCCCTATCCCAGTACCTGGTGGACACCTGGTTTGAGCCTGACTTTATAACTGTACATCACAGAGCCTAACTTCCTGACTCTCTCTCTAACCCAGGAGGAGAGTGAAAGGGAGAGAGGCTCCATGTGCAAATTACTGCCTGAGTTGTTTGTTGAGTCCAATATGTGCAAGTCAAGACCTATCATCTCTCACTTCTGGAACTTCAAAATAAGCGCTTGTGGTGTGTGTGTGTGTGTGTGTGTGTGTGTGTGTGTTATCATGTATCAACTTGCTAGTGGCTTTCTGAGATAAAGGGTCTAATGGATAAGGATAATGCTGAATGAGAGTGAGAGAAATTATATTAATATATTGTATAGGAAGGATAATGCTGTACTGCATAGGAAGGACAATGCTGTATTGTACAAGAAGGATACTGCCGCATGACAACAATATGAAGGATAATGCTGTATGACAACGAGATAAAGGACAATGCTGCGTTTTAGAGGAATGATAGTCCTGTATCACAAAGGAATGATAATGCTGTATTGTAGAGAAAGGATAATGCTGTATTGCAGAGGAAGTATAATGCTGTACCATAAAGGAAGGATAATGTTGTATTGTAGAGGAAGGATAATGCTGTACTGCAGAGGAAGGACAATGCTGTACTGTAAAGGAAGGATAATGCTGTACTGTAAAGGAAGGATAATGCTGTATTGTAAAGGAAGGATAATGCTGTGTTGCAGAGAAAGGATAATGCTGTATTACAGAGGAAGCATAATGCTGTATCATAAAGGAAGGATAATGCTGTATTGTAGAGGAATGGCAATGGTGTACTGTAAAGGAAGGATAATGCTGTATTGTAAAGGAAGGATAATGCTGTATCACATATAAAGGACAGTGCTGTATTACAGAGGAAGCACAATGCTGTATCACAAAGGAAGGATAATGCTGCATCGCAAAGGAACGATAATGCTGTATTGTATAGGAAGGATAATGTTGCATTGTATAGGAAGGATAATGCTGTATTGCAGAGGAAGGGTAATGCAGCACTGTAAAGGAAGGATAATTATTTCCCACCCCATATTATTTTCTTCTCTTTTGCAACAATGAGTTTGGCAAGTTTACTTATGGGTTGGATGGCTGTAATGAAAATGTAGGTTTATACCAGGTGTGTGTGTGTAGAGGCCCCCAAGATTCTACATAAAGCCTGTTTACCCACATAATAATTATGTGATGGCTGATTATGTTTGTCTTATTTCACACATGTGCAAGTTATACAACCTCTGTTCTTTGCATATCTCAATTCCCCCTGCGTGTGGGGTTACAGCCACCCATTATCAATGGCATCCCTGGACCAATTAGGGTTAAGTGCCTTGCTCAAGGACAGATGTTTCACCTTGTCTGCCCAGGGATTCGAACTAGCGACCTTTCGATTACTTGCGCAACACTCTAACCACTAGGCTACCTGACGCTTGCATATATCATGCTGATTGTGCTATTACACATTGATGTGTATGCCAGTTATGACAGAATAAACTATCCCTTTCACACCCCTTTCTCACACCTAACAAAGGGACATTACCCGGGCTATTATATGATGCTAAGGATAGCATGTACCTGTTATGATGCTAAGGATAGCATGTACCTGTTATGATGCTACGGATAGCATGTACAGTACTATAGCTGTTCCTGTTGTGATGCTACGGATAGCATGTACAGTACTATAGCTGTTCCTGTTGTGATGCTACGGATAGCATGTACAGTACTATAGCTGTTCCTGTTATGATGCTACGGATAGCATGTACAGTACTATAGCTGTTCCTGTTGTGATGCTACGGATAGCATGTACAGTACTATAGCTGTTCCTGTTGTGATGCTACGGATAGCATGTACAGTACTATAGCTGTTCCTGTTGTGATGCTACGGATAGCATGTACAGTACTATAGCTGTTCCTGTTGTGATGCTACGGATAGCATGTACAGTACTATAGCTGTTCCTGTTATGATGCTACGGATAGCATGTACAGTACTATAGCTGTTCCTGTTATGATGCTACGGATAGCATGTACAGTACTATAGATGCTGCACAAATAGAACATGTGGAACACCATTTGGAATGCTGTCTCTCCCCCTTTCCTGCGTACAGAGACCCCCTCTCTATCTCTATGTAGGAGGGAAAGAGGAGAAGGAAAAACAAAGTACGGTGCAGATGGACAAATGGAGCAGGGGAAGAGAGGAACAGAGAGTGAACATCTGTTCCTATCAGCTAGGTAGGCTATGTGGTTGTCGAGGCGACAGGGAGTGATATACACCTGTCCTGCACCAGGAGCTTCATCAACACAATGACTTCCTGCCTCTTCATTGTCTCTCTCTTTCAATTCAAATGGATTAATCAGCAGGGGAACATATGTTTACATTGCCAAAGCCAATGAAATCCCAATATTACACTTTATATACATCACAGAAGACTGAAATATCACAAAACTGTTTGACATAGAAACACCAGATTTTAATCGTAGAAAAACAACATCTTTATTAATGATGAAATGATTAAACATATTAATAACATAACATGGGGCCAAATAGGGTGCTTTTGGTCATTGACTGCAGGAAAGGGCTATGTCAAAACTTTAACTAGGCCTCTCAGGAACATTCAATGTTGTCTTGGTAAGCAGTGTGTTTTAGGTTATTTTCCTGCTGAAAGGTGAATTTGTCTCCCAGTGTCTGTTGGAAAGCAGACTGAACCAGTTTATCCTCTAGGATTTTGCTTCTGCTCATCTCTATTCCATTTATTTTTTATCCTGAAAAACTTCCCAGCCCTTAACGATGACAAGCATACTCATAACATTATGCTGCCACTACCATGCTTGAAAATATGGAGTGTGGTACTCAGTGATGTGTTGTGTTCGATTTGCCCCAAACATAACACTTTGTATTCAGGACAAAAAGTTAATTTCTTTGCCAAATTGTCACACACATCATTTACGTTAGTATTGTGGAGTAACTACAATGTTGTTGATCCATCCTCAGCTATCTCCTATCATAGCCATTACACTGTAACTGTTTTAAAATCACCATTAGCCTCATAGTAAAATCCCTGCGTGTTTTCCTTCCTCTCTGGCAACTGAGTTAGGAAGGACACCTGTATCTTTGTATTGACTGGGTGTATTGATGCACCATCCAAAGTGTAACTAATAACTTCACATTGCTGAAAGTGTCTTTTAAAAATAGTTTTTTACCCATCTACCAATAGGTGCCCTTTTTTGCAAGGCATTGGAAAACCTCCCTGGTCTTTGTTGAATCTGTGCTTGAAATTCACTTCTGGACTGAGGGACCTTACATATAATTGTATGTGTGTGATCCAGAGATGGTGTAGTCATTAAATAATCATGTTAACTATCCAGCTTATTAATTGACTTGTTAAGCACATTTTTACTCCTGCACTTAGTTAGGCTTCCCATAACAAAGAGGTTGACTACATCACGTTTGCTGACGACACGACGGTGGTTAGGCCTGAACACCGGCGATGATGAGACAGCCTACAGGGAGGAGGTTAGAGACTTAGCAGTGTGGTGCCAGGACAACAACCTCTCTCTCAACGTCAGTAAGACCAAGGAGCTTATCGTGGACTACAGGAAACAGGACGCCCCTGTCCACATTGACGGGGCTGCAGTGGAGCGGGTCGAGAGCTTCAAGTTCCTCTGTGTCCAAATCACTAAGGACTTCAAATGTTCCACAAACGCGCACGGTCGTGGAGAAAGCGCGACAGCACCTATTCATCCTCAGGAGGTTGAAAAGATTTGGTATGGGCCCGGATAGCATGCACCATTGAGAGCATCTTGATGGAAACAGCACCGCCCTCGATCGCATGGCGCTACAGAGGGTGGTGCGGACAGCCCAGTACATCACTGGGGCTAAGCTACCTGCCATCCAGGACCTCTATATCAGGCGGTGTGAAAGGAAGGCCCAGAAAATTGTTAAAGACTCCAACCACCCAAGCCATAGACTGTTCTCTCTGCTTCAGCACAGCAAGCGGTACCGGAGCATCAAGTCTGACACCAACAGGCTCCTGAACAGCTTCTATCCCCAAGCCATTAGACTGCTAAATAGCCACACGGACGGAGTTGACCCTTGTACACTCACAGGGTCCTTCACACTCACAGGGTCCTACACACTCACAGGGTCCTACACACTCACAGGGTCCTACACACTCACAGGGCCCTACACACTCACAGGGTCCTACAGACTCACAGAGCCCTATACTCTCACAGGGCCCTACACACTCACAGGGTCCTACACACTCACAGGGTCCTACACACTCACAGGGCCCTACACACTCACAGGGTCCTACACACTCACAGGGCCCTACACACTGTCGTGTCTTTGGCATCATTAAATTGAAGATTTATCAATTCTCAATCAATTCTCTGTAATTATTATTACGTGATTAAACTAATTATGTACATGTAATTAACTAGGAAGTTGGGGCACCAAGGAAAATCTTCAGATTACAAAGTTATAATTTTCCTAATATAACTCTTCAGATATTTAATATCTGATCAATTAGTCTTCTCATTAATGACTTATTCTTTACCTCACGTTAGTCTCATTCCGAACGTCGTAAATTGTTGGTTATCTGCACGAACCCAGTCTTTACTATGAATAATCCATACACCAATTGTCTTCATCATTTATTTACTAACTAACTAAATAATCACAGGAATGCATAAACAAACAACAGTTCTAGTTACAAGGAAATGATTAGGGAGGTTCCCTAGTGGGCCAAGCCGATATGACGGCTTGGTGGACAAAGGGAAGTGGGTGTGGACTGAGAAGGGCAGGAAAGAAGAGTCACTACACAGTTGATCATTCTATTCATTGAAATGCTAATCCTTTGCACATGAACGCTCACTTATTGGGGAATAATTGCAATCAGTATATATTCACGCCCAGTGTGTCGTCGTGATCTCTGTTGGAATCGTCCGTCTTTCTGTTGGAAGGTTCATCCGCGCGTCTCTCTCTCTGCTTCCCTGAAGTCTTTCGTGGTTAGAATGGATACTTCAGAGTACCATTCAGAAATGTTCTTATAGATAGAGGTTTCGGCGGTTGTCGGTCCTCGCATTCCAGGTCGACATCATTTCTAGCTGCAGACTAGTAATTAGTATAGAAGAGTTGCTCTTATTCTGTCGGGATCGATAGTCTCAGAGTTGAACCATTCCCACCCGTGTAGCCAGTGCTTCACGGGGTATGGTTAGGAATTCAACAACCATTACAACCTTAGTTTATACTGAGGTTATTGTGGTCTCTACTCAACCTTCGCCCCCTCAGCTGACCGAGGTACGCGTGGTCTGAAGAGGAGTTCTTCAGGTGGGTTTTTCATTTGGAACAGTAGAAAAGGGCTGTCCCATGAGCCAGATCGTGTCTGTGCTCATGGGGGCGGGCCAATGACTTAGTTAAACTTTAAAGGGAATGCAATTCTCTCACATTAACATCATTACATAATTTCACAAATTGTTTCATCTTTACTCATTCATTTTTTACAATAATTAAATGCAAACCTCATAACGGAGGCTCCTGTATAAACAGAGTTATGGTAATGTGGCTGTATTGTCTTTCATCAGGTCACAAACATGAAACAAAACGGACCAGGTTGTAGCTGGCTTCTCCACCGACCGTTTCCACATTCTCCAAAACATGGATATTGTTCAGTTCTCAAGTTCTGTGATGTAGAAGAAGTTCCTTTGTTCTACTGTGAAACTCTCTCTATATACTGCATGGAATTTACAACCTGAGATAACAGATCCTGGGTGTAGGAGGGAGAGAGAGGGGGATGCCACACTCTATACCCAGAAAGGGCCACGTCATGACAACACTCACAGGGCCCTACACACTCACAGGGTCCTACACACTCACAGAGCCCTATACTCTCACAGGGCCCTACACGCTCACAGGGCCCTACACGCTCACAGGGCCCTACACGCTCACAGGGCCCTACACGCTCACAGGGCCCTACACGCTCACAGGGCCCTACACGCTCACAGGGCCCTACACACTCACAGGGCCCTACACACACTCAGGGCCCTACACACACTCACAGGGCCCTACACACACTCACAGGGCCCTACACGCTCACAGGGCCCTATACGCTCACAGGGCCCTACACGCTCACAGGGCCCTACACGCTCACAGGGCCCTACACGCTCACAGGGCCCTAAAAACTCACAGGGCCCTATACACTCACAGGGCCCTATACACTCACAGGGTCCTACACATTCACAGGGTCCTACACACTCACACACACTGACACTCCAACACACAAACACTCATTCCATAATTTGCTCACACACACATAATATGCATATACATTTATACTGACTCTACACACACCCACTCACATACAATCATCATATACGCTGCTGTTACTCTGTTTATCATACAGTAACAGTCAAAGGTTTGGACACACCTACTCATTCTAGTTTTTTTTCCTTCGCTATTATTCTACAATGTAGAAAATAGTAAAGACTTCAAAACTATGAAATAACACATATGGAATCATGTAGCAACCAAAAAAGTGTTAAACAAATCAAAATATATTTGATATTTGAGATTCTTCAAAGTAGCCACCCTTTGCCTTGATGACAGCTTTGCACACTCGTGGCATTCAACCAGCTTCATGAGGTAGTCACCTGGAATGCATTTCAATTAACAGGTGTACCTTGTTAAAAGTTAATTTAATGCATTCGAGCCAATCAGTTGTATTGTCACAAGGTAGGGTTGGTATACAGAATATTATTACCCCTATACATATCTACCTCCATCACTCCAGTATCCCTGCACATTGTAAATATGGTACTGGAACTGACCCTGTATATAGTCACCTTACCCCTATACATATCTACCTCCATCACTCCAGTATCCCTGCACAGTGTAAATATGGTACTGGAACTGACCCTGTATATAGTCACCTTACCCCTATACATATCTACCTCCATCACTCCAGTATCCCTGCACAGTGTAAATATGGTACTGGAACTGACCCTGTATATAGTCACCTTACCCCTATACATATCTACCTCCATCACTCCAGTATCCCTGCACAGTGTAAATATGGTACTGGAACTGACCCTGTATATAGTCACCTTACCCCTATACATATCTACCTCCATCACTCCAGTATCCCTGCACAGTGTAAATATGGTACTGGAACTGACCCTGTATATAGTCACCTTACCCCTATACATATCTACCTCCATCACTCCAGTATCCCTGCACAGTGTAAATATGGTACTGGAACTGACCCTGTATATAGTCACCTTACCCCTATACATATCTACCTCCATCACTCCAGTATCCCTGCACAGTGTAAATATGGTACTGGAACTGACCCTGTATATAGTCACCTTACCCCTATACATATCTACCTCCATCACTCCAGTATCCCTGCACAGTGTAAATATGGTACTGGAACTGACCCTGTATATAGTCACCTTACCCCTATACATATCTACCTCCATCACTCCAGTATCCCTGCACAGTGTAAATATGGTACTGGAACTGACCCTGTATATAGTCACCTTACCCCTATACATATCTACCTCCATCACTCCAGTATCCCTGCACAGTGTAAATATGGTACTGGAACTGACCCTGTATATAGTCACCTTACCCCTATACATATCTACCTCCATCACTCCAGTATCCCTGCACAGTGTAAATATGGTACTGGAACTGACCCTGTATATAGTAGCCTTACTTACTTTATCGTGTTCTTATTTCTTGTGTGTTTTTCTTCTACCTCTTGTTATTTCTAGTAATACATTGTTATTGATTACTGCATTGTTGGGTTTAGAGCTTCCAAGAAAGGCATTTCACTGTACTGGTGCATGAGATAATACAACTAGAAACTTATAGACTCAAGACATTTCAGCTTTTAAATGTTTATTCATTTGTCCCAAAAAATATTTTTAATAAATAAGTAATCCACTTTGCTTTCCTGGGGTGTTGTGTGTAGATGAGTGGTACAACATGTCAAGTCAAGGGGTTTGAATGCTTTCTGAAGACATTAAATCACAAAGACTGTATATCAGAGTTATTTGTAACCATTTGGAGAGGTAGCAATATTCATCTTGAAATTCATGCTTTGAAATACACAAGCCTTCTTTGTTGTTTTTGGACATTATTTACACAGATCTATAATCTCTTTAAACTTTCTCATGAGTTGAATAGAACCCACGTGACCCAAGTTTAATTCTAGTTTAATTCTAGTTTAATTCTAGTTTAATTCTAGCCCTGAGCTTTATCTAGAGCCGACATCACCCTGACATTTTGTATGTGGTTTGCCCTGGATACATCTTACTTTGATGTCCCCGGTTTTACTCCAATTTCCTTTATAACCTGCTTCTGTTCTTTGGAGATCCACTGATTTTAATCTTAATGTGCATCCCAAATGGCACCCTATTCCATATTTAGTGCACTACTTTTGACCTGGGAAGTAGTGCCATTTGGGCCACGGTCTTAGTCATATGCTGAGGCCTTTTGCACACATCGCCATGGGAACAGTGACACATGTACATGACAGTCACACCACCTGGATCTTTTTTTGTTGCAGCTCATGAGTTAGTCTATAAGGACACATTTGGAAAACACTTGGATCTTTCTTGCTTCAGTGGTTCTGTTCAATTCGCCTTACAAGAAAAGCTTGTGTTTCTCTCTCTCTCTCTATCTCTCTCTTCTGTCTCTCTCTATCTCTCTCTTCTGTCTCTCTCTATCTCTCTCTTCTGTCTATCTCTGTCTCTCTCTCTCTCTCTCCTCTCTCTTCTGTCTCTCTCCTCTCTCTTTTTCCCTCTCAGTTCTGATGGACTCTAACAGAGTGTGAACATGTTGTAGGAGAGACGCTCAGTAGGTTCAAAGGTCAGGGCTGTAACAACCACTGAGCTTCTACATCTGCATTGTTGCTGTTTGGGGTTTTAGGCGTGGTTTCTGTGTAGCACTTAGTGACATCTGCTGATGTAAAAAGGCCTTTATAAATACATTTCATTTGATTTTGATGTTTGATTTGAGTGGATTTTATCTTTGTGTGTGTGTGTGTGTGTGTGTGTGGTGGCCTAGAGGCAGGGTCCTGGCCTGCTGTGTCCAGGTGTGTGTTTGGTGGCCTAGAGGCAGGGTCCTGGCCTGCTGTGTCCAGGTGTGTGTTTGGTGGCCTAGAGGCAGGGTCCTGGCCTGCTGTGTCCAGGTGTGTGTTTGGTGGCCTAGAGGCAGGGTCCTGGCCTGCTGTGTCCAGGTGTGTGTTTGGTTGCCTAGAGGCAGGGTCCTGGCCTGCTGTGTCCAGGTGTGTGTTTGGTTGCCTAGAGGCAGGGTCCTGGCCTGCTGTGTCCAGGTGTGTGTTTGGTGGCCTAGAGGCAGGGTCCTGGCCTGCTGTGTCCAGGTGTGTGTGTGGTTGCCTAGAGGCAGGGTCCTGGCCTGCTGTGTCCAGGTGTGTGTTTGGTGGCCTAGAGGCAGGGTCCTGGCCTGCTGTGTCCAGGTGTGTGTTTGGTGGCCTAGAGGCAGGGTCCTGGCCTGCTGTGTCCAGGTGTGTGTTTGGTGGCCTTGTGTGTTTGCACATGTGTTTATGTGGCCGTGCGTGTGTGCGTGTGGCTGACTGGTTGTGACGTTAGCAGAGGTGGCCAGAGCACTCCCGCCTTCAGCTCTGATCCTTAGCCATTCTGCCCCATTCAAATTCAAATACCTCCGGCTTCATGTGCCATCTGGAGATTTCCACAGGAATACGTGGATGATGTCAGCGCTGTCACTATCTATTGGTTTTAATGTCAATGCAAGGATCAGGGAAGGTTAAAGCTTATCCTAGATGTGTGTCTAAGCCTAGGGGTGTCTTCCACCAGACATGGAGATGCCAGTTCGTGTTTCCCTGTAGCTGCATCTGGGTAGAGGTGGAGGATAGGATGGTAGCTGGGTCTGGTGTTACTGGGTCTGGGTAGAGGTGGAGGATAGGATGGTAGCTGGGTCTGGTGTTACTGGGTCTGGGTAGAAGTGGAGGATAGGATGGTAGCTGGGTCTGGCGTTACTGGGTCTGGGTAGAGGTGGAGGATAGGATGGTAGCTGGGTCTGGTGTTACTGGGTCTGGGTAGAGGTGGAGGATTGTTTACTATCCTGAGGCCTGACTTGGCAGACATGTTTATGTCTGTGTTGCCATCTGTGACTGTGTGTGTTCTGTGTGTGTGTGTGTGTGTGTTTGTTCTGTATGTGTGTGTGTTCTGTGTGTGTTTGTGTGTTCTCTGTAGTTTGGCCACATCCCCTGTACAGTGACCAGACATCCCTGTGTCTCCGTTGTGTTTCCATGTCTGGACTTCCGCTTGGAGCCCAGCCTAGGAAAAGGCGCAGTTCTCCTACTGGCCCCCTCTCTCTCTCACTCACTCACTCACTCACTCACTCTCTCCCTCTACACTATATTTTCTCTCTCTAGAAATCTACCCCCCCTACACACACACACACACTAATGGTCAAAAGCATGTTGTGACTGCCTGACCGGGGTAGATAAATGAGGGAGAGAGAGGGAGGGAGAGCGGGAGGGAGAGGAAGACAGGGAGTAAAAGACAGATGAAGAGGGACAGAGAGAGAGAGAAACACAACACAGAGCCCCAGGACAGCAACACAATTAGACCCAACCAACCACCCAACCAAATCATGAGAAAACAAAAAGAGAATTACTTGACACATTGGAACGAATTTACAAAAAAACGGAGCAAACTAGAATGCTGTTTGGCCCTAAACAGAGAGTACACAGTGGTAGAATACCTGACCACTGTGACTGACCCAAACTTAAGGAAATATTTGACTACAGACTCAGTGAGCATAGCCTTGCTATTGAGAAAGGCCGCCGAAGGCAGACCTGGCTCACAAGAGAAGACAGGCTATGTGCACACTGCCCACAAAATGAGGTGGAAACTGAGCTGCACTTCCTAACCTCCTGCCAAATGTATGACCATATTAGAGACACATATTTCCCTCAAATTACACAAACCCACAAAGAATTTGAAAACAAACCCGATTTTGATAAACTCCCATATCTACTGGGTGAAATGCCACAGTGTGCCATCACAGCAGCAAGATTTGTGACCTGTTGCCACAAGAAACGGGCAACCAGTCAAGAAATACAACCCATATTTATGTTGATTTATTTTCCCTTTTGTACTTTAACCATTTGCACATCGTTACAACACTGTATATACATAATATGACATGTCATTATTCTTTTGGAACTTTTGTGAGTGTAATGTTTACTGTAAATGTTTTTATTTATTATCTATTTCACTTGCTTTGGCAATGTAAACATATTTTTCCCATGCCAATAAAGCCCTTAAATTGAAGTGAATTAAGAGAGAGAGGGAGATTTTTATTTATTTTAAAAGTACCTTTATTGGCCCAATAATTACATAATTGAAGGCACAATTTGTACTTCATGGTAATGTAACTAATAATGTAAACCCAAGAACGTCTGCAATGTCCTCCTGGCGATTCGCCTGTTTTCAGTAGGTATGCTCCAGTGTGAGCCAAGCCCGCCCCAGCAGCACAGCTCTATGGTCCGTACACCCCGCCCCCTGCATCTCATGTTTCCTGTTCTCCCACACTGCCAGAGAGAGGGAGAGAGAAAGGGAGGGAGAGGCAGAAAGAAACAGTCAACACTGTGTCTGTCTGCTGCTTCAGTGGCTACTGTATCATATTTATTGGTCATGTACACATGTTTAGCAGATGTTATTGCAGGTGTAGTGAAATACTTGTGCTTCTAGCTCCAACAGTGCAGTAATATCTAACAAGTAATATGTAATGGTGACAGTGAGAGGACGTTTCCTTTTTTGTTGAGTTTACATATGGTATATGGATGAGCGATGTCAGAGCAGAATGGTCTAAGATACAGTAGAATAGTATAAAATACAGTATATACATATGAGATGAGTAATGTAAGATATGTAAACATGATTAAAGTGACTAGTGTTCCATTCCTTAAAGTGGCCAGTGATTTCTAGTCTATGCCTATAGGCAGCAGCCTCTAATGTGCTAGTGATAGAAGCTGTTTTTCAGTCTCTCGGTCCCAGCTTTGCTGCACCTGTACTGACCTCGCCTTCTGGATGACAGCGGGGTGAACAGGCAGTGTTCCTTCCTGTGACATCGGGTGCTGTAGGTGTCCTGGAGGATGCTTTCAATTGTGCATCTGTAAAAATGTGTGAGGGTTTTAGGTGACACGCCACATTTCTTTAGGCTCCTGAGGTTGACGAGGCTCTGTTGCGCCTTCTTCACCACACTGTCTGTGTGGGTGGTCCATTTCAGTTTGTCAGTGATGTGTACGCCATGGAACTTGAAGCTTTCCACCTTCTCCACTGCGGTCCCGACTGATGTAGATAAGGGGGTGCACCCTCTGCTGTTTCCTGAAGTCCACGATAATTTCCTTTTGTTTTGTTGATGTTGAGTGAGAGGTTGTTTTCCAGGCACCACACTCCCAGAGCCCTCAACACCTCCCTGTAGACTGTCTCGTCATTGTTGGTATTAAAGCCTACTACTGTTGTGTCGTCTGAAAACTTTATGATTGAGTTGTAGGCATGCTTGGCCACGCAGTGAACAGGGAGTACAGGAGGGGGCTGAGCACGCACCCTTGTGGGGCCACAGTTTTGAGGATCATCGGAGTGGTGGTGATGTTTCCTACTTTCACCACCTGGGGGCTGACCAGGTGGGAACCATGACTATTGTATTTGGTATTTATCACTAATTGGTGTTACACTAATTGTGGTAACACTTTATTCAGCTAGAGAAGGTTGATATACCTTCTAGTGGTTATATAGAGATTCTAGACTGTCAGAAGGTTGATATACCTTCTAGTGGTTATATAGAGATTCTAGACTGTCAGAAGGTTGATATACCTTCTAGTGGTTATAAAGAGATTCTAGACTGCCAGAAGGTTGATATACCTTCTAGTGGTTATAAAGAGATTCTAGACTGCCAGAAGGTTGATATACCTTCTAGTGATTATATAGAGATTCTAGACTGTCAGAAGGTTGATATACCTTCTAGTGGTTATATAGAGATTCTAGACTGTCAGAAGGTTGATATACCTTCTAGTGGTTATAAAGAGATTCTAGACTGCCAGAAGGTTGATATACCTTCTAGTGGTTATAAAGAGATTCTAGACTGCCAGAAGGTTGATATACCTTCTAGTGATTATATAGAGATTCTAGACTGTCAGAAGGTTGATATACCTTCTAGTGGTTATAAAGAGATTCTAGACTGTCAGAAGGTTGATATACCTTCTAGTGGTTATATAGAGATTCTAGACTGTCAGAAGGTTGATATACCTTCTAGTGGTTATATAGAGTTTCTAGACTGTCAGAAGGTTGATATACCTTCTAGTGGTTATAAAGAGATTCTAGACTGTCAGAAGGTTGATATACCTTCTAGTGGTTATATAGAGATTCTAGACTGTCAGAAGGTTGATATACCTTCTAGTGGTTATAAAGAGATTCTAGACTGTCCGAAGGTTGATACATAACAGTAAATGACTGTAAGTCATTCGTTTCAATGTAAAATGTTGTTCTACCACCTGAGATTAAAGGATAGTAGTGCAAGAGAACACATCACAGCTGATTATGCTAAGGCCCTGGAGTTTTCCTTCGTCGGAGCAAAACTCTGGACCCCTCCCTAAATCATATGCGTTACATACTGACAAGACTTATCGTTTGGACACGTGTGTGTGTTATTACAGTCTCTCATATGGGCCCCCTGTAACAGACTATAAATATCACAAGGTGTGTGTGTGAGTGAGTGCTAGTGTGTGTGAGAGTGGTTTCTCTGCCAGACTCGTCCTCTTCTCCATAAAGGGAATATTTCTATCATTCAATAAGTTATGAGAACGTTAAGTAGAGAAGCTAGAGGGACAGACCTCGTGTCAGAGGGTGTGTGTGTGTGTGTGTGTGTGTGTGTGTGTTTGTGTTTGTTTTGCTGTCAGATGATGTCTGGTTCCTCAAAGTTCCCTGGAGGCTGAAGGAGGTTATTCTAGGTTAGTCACCACTCTGACGTCAGAGACTGTTACAGTATCATGTTACCTGAGGGTGGAGGAGGAGTCAGACTGTTATCATGTTACCTGAGGGTGGAGGAGGAGTCAGACTGTTATCATGTTACCTGAGGGTGGAGGAGGAGTCAGACTGTTATCATGTTACCTGAGGGTGGAGGAGGAGTCAGACTGTTATCATGTTACCTGAGGGTGGAGGAGGAGTCAGAAGACTGGTATCATGGTGGAGGAGGAGGACAGATTGTTTACAGCAATAGAGGTTAGAGAGTGAAACAGGCTGGGCGTGTGGAAGTGAGGTGTCTTACAGTTGAAGTGGGAAGTTTACATACACCTTAGCCAAATACATTTAACTACTTAGGGAGTAGCGGCTTGCTAGCGGGCCGCTCCTGACACTACCCGGTGAAATGTAAGGCGCCAAATTCAAAATCCAAAAGTTGAATTATTAAACATTCATCAATATACAATTGTTGCATAGTCACCAAAAGCTCTGATTCTTGGCAATATCACAGCGTTGTCAGATTTCAAAAAGGCTTTACGGCGAAAGCACAACATTTGATTGTTTGAGGATCGCACCCCACATATTTTCAACATTAGCATAAACTCATATCCAGTGCGGGTCTCACAAAACCCATATCAGAGCTAAAATAAATCCCTTACCTTTCGAAGAACTTCTGCTGAGGGCTTTCCAAGTGTCCAACGAAGACATCCAATGGTTCTTTTGTTAGAAAAAGTAATTTATTATATTCATAAATCTGGTTGGCGCCTTATGTTCAGAAAATCCAATGTCGAATCGCCCATTGAACCGTGAAGAGAACGCGTTCAAATATACCTATAAACTTTTCCTAAACAAATCAAAGACCATTTATAATGCATCCTTAGCTATCTTTTTATGAATATTAGCGATAATATTTAACTCGGATGGTAACCTAAACGTTATGAAAGGAAAATAAAGTGGGGCGCGCACACGGTCTCGCGCCCGTGAAATCTTGTTGACATCTGAGCTCCCTTGACTATTTCCTGTTCCTATCCGTTCTGCTCAGGGCTAGAGCCTCCAAACTCTGTATAAAGACTGTTGACATCTAGTGGAAGCCATAGGTACTACAATCTCGGAGCTGGATCCCATTACAATCAATAGGGAGAGTATCAAACAGAGCAAAGGTCACACAAAAAAAATGTAGGACAGAAATTTCTCGGATTTTTGCCTGCTATATCAGTTCTGTTATACTCACAGACATTATTTTAACACTTTTAGAAACTTCAGAGTGTTTCCTATTCAATAGTACTAATTATGTGCATATCCTATTTTCTGGGCCAAAACCGTCACCTCTGCTGCCGCTCCCTAAGAAGTTAAACTCAGTTTTTCACAATTCCTGACATTTAATCCTAGTAAATATTCCCTGTCTTAGGTCAGTTAGGATCACCACTTTATTTTAAGAATTTGAAATGTCAGAATAATAGTAGAGAGAATGATTTATTTCAGCTTTTATTTATTTCATTACATTTCCAGTGAGTCAGAAGTTTATATACACTCAATTAGTATTTGGTACCATTGCCTTTAAATTGTTTAACTTGGGTCAAACGTTTCGGGTAGCCTTCCACAAGCTTCCCACAATAAGTTGGGTGAGTTTTGGCCCATTCCTCCAGACAGAGCCAGTGTAACTGAGTCAGGTTTGTAGGCCTCCTTGCTCACACACACTTTTTCAGTTCTGCCCACACATGTTCTATGGGATTAAGGTCAGGGCTGGCCACTCCAATACCTTGACTTTGTTGTCCTTAAGCCATTTTGCCACAACTTTGGAAGTATGCTTGGGGTCATTGTCCATTTGGAAGACCCATTTGCGATCAAGCTTTAACTTCCTGACTGATGTCTTGAGATGTTGCTTCAATATATCCACATAATTTTTAATTCCTCATGATGCCATCTATTTTGTGATGTGCACCAGTCCCTCCTGCAGCAAAGCACCCTCACATCATGATGCTGCCACCCTCGTGCTTCACGGTTGGGATGGTGTTCTTCGGCTTGCAAGCCTCCCCCTTTTTTCTCCAAACATAACGATGGTCATTATGGCCAAACAGTTATTTTTTTGTTACCTCAGACCAGAGGACATTTCTCCAAAAAGTACGATCTTTGTCCCCATGTGCAGTTGCAAACCGTAGTCTGGCTTTTTTATGTTGGTTTTGGAGCAGTGGCTTCTTCCTTGCTGAGCTGCCTTTCAGGTTATGTCGATATAGGACTCGTTTTACTGTGGATATAGATACTTTTGTACCTGTTTCCTCCAGCATCTTCACAAGGTCCTTTGCTGTTGTTCTGGGATTGATTTGCACTTCTCGCACCAAAGCACGCTCATCTCTAGGAGACAGAACGCTGCCTCCTTCCTGAGCGGTATGACGGCTGCGTGGTCCCATGGTGTTTATACTTGCGTACTATTGTTTGTACAGATGAACGTGGTACCTTCAGGTGGTGGAAATTGCTCCCAAGGATGAACCAGACTTGTGGAGGTCTACAATTATTTTTCTGAGGTCTTGGCTGATTTATTTTGATTTCCCCATGATGTCAAGCAAAGAGGCACTGAGTTGGAAGGTACAGTGAGGGGAAAAAAGTATTTGATCCCCTGCTAATTTTGTACGTTTGCCCACTGACAAAGAAATGATCAGTCTATAATTTTAATGGTAGGTTTATTTGAACAGTGAGAGACAGAATAACAACAAAAAAATCCAAATATACGCATGTTATAAATGGAATTGCATTTTAATGAGGGAAATAAGTATTTGACCCCCTCTCAATCAGAAAGATTTCTTGCTCCCAGGTGTCTTTTATACAGGTAACGAGCTGAGATTAGGAGCACACTCTTAAAGGGAGTGCTCCTAATCTCAGTTTGTTACCTGTATAAAAGACACCTGTCCACAGAAGCAATCAATCAATCAGATTCCAAACTCTCCACCATGGCCAAGACCAAAGAGCTCTCCAAGGATGTCAGGGACAAGATTGTAGACCTACACAAGGCTGGAATGGGCTACAAGACCATCGCCAAGCAGCTTGGTGAGAAGGTGACAACAGTTGGTGCGATTATTCGCAAATGGAGGAAAGACAAAATAACTGTCAATCTCCCTCGGCCTGGGGCTCCATGCAAGATCTCACCTCGTGGAGTTGCAATGATCCTGAGAACGGTGAGGAATCAGCCCAGAACTACACGTGAGGATCTTGTCAATGATCTCAAGGCAGCTGGGACCATAGTCACCAAGAAAACAATAGGTAACACACTACGCCATGAAGGACTGAAATCCTGCAGCGCCCGCAAGGTCCCCCTGCTCAAGAAAGCACATATACATGCCCGTCTGAAGTTTGCCAATGAACATCTGAATGATTCAGAGGACAACTGGGTGAAAGAGTTGTGGTCAGATGAGACCAAAATGGAGCTCTTTGGCATCAACTCAACTCGCTATGTTTGGAGGAGGAGGAAATGCAGCCTATGACCCCAAGAACACCATGCCCACCGTCAAACATGGAGGTGGAAACATTATGCTTTGGGGGTGTTTTTCTGCTAAGGGGACAGGACAACTTCACCGCATCAAAGGGACGATGGACGGGGCCATGTACCGTCAAATCTTGGGTGAGAACCTCCTTCCCTAAGCCAGGGCATTGAAAATGGGTCGTGGATGGGTATTCCAGCATGACAATGACCCAAAACACACGGCCAAGGCAACAAAGGAGTGGCTCAAGAAGAAGCACATTAAGGTCCTGGAGTGGCCTAGCCAGCCTCCAGACCTTAATCCCATAGAAAATCTGTGTAGGGAGCTGAAGGTTTGAGTTGCCAAACGTCAGCCTCGAAACCTTAATGACTTGGAGAAGATCTGCAAAGAGGAGTGGGACAAAATCCCTCCTGAGATGTGTGCTAACCTGGTGGCCAATTGCAAGAAACGTCTGACCTCTGTGATTGCCAACAATGGTTTTGCCACCAAGTACTGAGTCATGTTTTGCAGAGGGGTCAAATACTTATTTCCCTCATTAAAATGCAATTCCATTTATAACATTTTTCACATGCATTTTTCTGGATTTTTTTGTTGTTATTCTGTCTCTCACTGTTCAAGTAAACCTACCATTAAAATTATAGACTGATCATTTCTTTGTCAGTGGGCAAACGTACAAAATCAGCAGGGGATCAAATACTTTTTCCCCTCACTGTAGGCCTTGAAATACATCCACAGGTACACCTCCAATTGACTCAAATGATGTCAATTAGCCTATCAGAAGCTTCTAAAGCCATGACATCATTTTCCAAGCTGTTTAAAGGCACAGTCATCTTAGTGTATGTAAACTTCTGACCCACTGGAATTGTGATACAGTGAATTATAAGTGAAATAATCTGTCTGTAAAAAATTGTTGGAAAAATTACTTGTGTCATGCACAAAGTCATAACCGACTTGCCAAAACTATAGTTTGTTAACAAGAAATGTATGGCGTGGTTGAAAAACAAGTTTTAATGACTCCAACCTAAGTGTATGTAAACTTTCCACTTCAACTGTATGCCGGGTCATAGGAACAATGAGATGGTTTTAAACTGGACAGTGTCTGACTGAACAAACAGCCTCATATGGAGAGATGGTTCAGACACTGGGCTCTTTGATCCTGCTGAATGTCCTACATCAGATGATGCTGAATGCTGCAAGCCTTCTATTCCTAGACACACTATAGCTAGGAGGGTAGATGTGGACCCTGGCTATGCTTCTCTCTCTCTCTCTCTCTCTCTCTCTCTCTCTCTCTCTCTCTCTCTCTATGTCTGTCTGTCCCTCTCAAGTCACTCTTTCTATGTCTGTCTGTCCCTCTCTCTCAAGTCTCTCTTTATATGTCTGTCTGTCCCTTTCTCTCAAGTCTCTCTTTCTATGTCTGTCTGTCCCTCTCTCTCAAGTCTCTCTTTCTATGTCTGTCTGTCCCTCTCTCTCAAGTCTCTCTTTCTATGTCTGTCTGTCCCTCTCTCTCAAGTCTCTCTTTCTATGTCTGTCTGTCCCTCTCTCTCAAGTCTCTCTTTCTATGTCTGTCTGTTTGTCTCTCTCAAGTCTCTTTTTCTCTTCCTCTATGTTTCTCTCTTTCCCTCTTTTCCTCTCTGCCTTTTTGCAGACCAGCTATTTACTGTTATGTAGAAGAGAGTGCCTTCTACAATGATCATCCTCACTCCGTCTGACTGTAACCACAATAGCCTTGCATGACAGGCTGCAGGGTGAACGTGACAATACTGCGTCTGGCTTTGTGAGAACACAGTAGCAAAGTCCTCCAATAGTTGAACTGTATTATAATGGTATTATTCTCCTTCGCTGTGACTCAACCAGAGAAATGAAGATGATTAGCATCAAACTAACCACAGGGTCCAACACACCACAGAATGAGATGTTATTGTGTTGGCAGAGATGACAGTCCCTTAAGGAGATCATCCACCTACACAATTTACACTTCATTTGAGTTAGGGATGCAGAGGGAGGGAGTGATGTAGAGGGAGGGAGGGATGCAGAGGGAGGGAGGGATGCAGAGGGAGGGAGGGATGCAGAGGGAGGGAGGGAGGGATGCAGAGGGAGGGAGGGAGGGATGCAGAGGGAGGGAGGGATGTAGAGGGAGGGAGGGATGCAGAGGGAGGGATGTAGAGGGAGGGAGGGATGCAGAGGGAGGGAGGGATGCAGAGGGAGGGAGGGATGCAGAGGGAGGGAGGGATGCAGAGGGAGGGAGGGATGTAGAGGGAGGGAGGGAGGGATGCAGAGGGAGGGAGGGATGCAGAGGGAGGGAGGGAGGGATGCAGAGGGAGGGAGGGATGTAGAGGGAGGGAGGAGGGATGCAGAGGGAGGGAGGGATGCAGAGGGAGGGAGGGATGTAGAGGGAGGGAGGGATGCAGAGGGAGGGAGGGATGCAGAGGGAGGGAGGGAGGGATGTAGAGGGAGGGAGGGATGTAGAGGGAGGGAGGGATGCAGAGGGAGGGAGGGATGTAGAGGGAGGGAGGGATGCAGAGGGAGGGAGGGATGCAGAGGGAGGGAGGGAGGGATGTAGAGGGAGGGAGGGATGTAGATGGAGGGAGGGATGCAGAGGGAGGGAGGGATGCAGAGGGAGGGAGGGATGTAGAGGGAGGGAGGGATGCAGAGGGAGGGAGGGATGTAGAGGGAGGGATGGAGGGAGGGATGCAGAGGGAGGGAGGGATGCAGAGGAGGGAGGGAGGGATGCAGAGGGAGGGAGGGAGGGATGCAGAGGGAGGGAGGGAGGGATGCAGGGATGTAGATGGAGGGAGGGATGCAGAGGGAGGGAGGGATGCAGAGGGAGGGAGGGAGGGATGCAGAGGGAGGGAGAGATGCAGGGATGTAGATGGAGGGAGGGATGCGGAGGGAGGGATGCAGAGGGAGGGAGGGAGGGAGGGATGCAGAGGGAGGGAGGGAGGGACGAGGGATGTAGATGGAGGGAGGGATGCAGAGGGAGGGAGGGAGGGATGCAGAGGGAGGGAGGGATGCAGAGGGAGGGAGGGATGTAGATGGAGGGAGGGATGCAGAGGGAGGGAGGGATGCAGAGGGAGGGAGGGATGTAGAGGGAGGGAGGGAGGGATGCAGAGGGAGGGAGGGATGCAGAGGGAGGGAGGGAGGGATGCAGAGGAGGAGGGATGTAGAGGGAGGGAGGGAGGGATGCAGCGGGAGGGAGGGATGCAGAGGGAGGGAGGGATGTAGAGGGAGGGAGGGATGCAGAGGGAGGGAGGGATGTAGATGGAGGGAGGGATGGATGCAGAGAGAGGGAGGGAGGGAGGGATGTAGATGGAGGGAGGGAGGGATGCAGAGGGAGGGAGAGATGTGAACGCACCATTGAACACAGAGAAGAGAGTCAACACATGGAGTCTGTCCTCCTGTTAGTCATTACTGTAGTAGTCAACACATGGAGTCTGTCCTCCTGTTAGTCAATACTGTAGTAGTCAACACATGGAGTCTGTCCTCCTGTTAGTCATTACTGTAGTAGTCAACACATGGAGTCTGTCCTCCTGTTAGTCATTACTGTAGTAGTCAACACATGGAGTCTGTCCTCCTGTTAGTCATTACTGTAGTAGTCAACACACGGAGTCTGTCCTCCTGTTAGTCATTACTGTAGTAGTCAACACATGGAGTCTGTCCTCCTGTTAGTCATTACTGTAGTAGTCAACACATGGAGTCTGTCCTCCTGTTAGTCATTACTGTAGTAGTCAACACATGGAGTCTGTCCTCCTGTTAGTCATTACTGTAGTAGTCAACACATGGAGTCTGTCCTCCTGTTAGTCATTACTGTAGTAGTCAACACATGGAGTCTGTCCTCCTGTTAGTCATTACTGTAGTAGTCAACACATGGAGTCTGTCCTCCTGTTAGTCATTACTGTAGTAGTCAACACATGGAGTCTGTCTTACTGTTAGTCATTACTGTAGTAGTCAACACATGGAGTCTGTCCTCCTGTTAGTCATTACTGTAGTAGTCAACACATGGAGTCTGTCCTCCTGTTAGTCATTACTGTAGTAGTCAACACACAGAGTCTGTCCTCCTGTTAGTCAATACTGTAGTAGTCAACACATGGAGTCTGTCCTCCTGTTAGTCAATACTGTAGTAGTCAACACATGGAGTCTGTCCTCCTGTTAGTCATTACTGTAGTAGTCAACACATGGAGTCTGTCCTCCTGTTAGTCATTACTGTAGTAGTCAACACATGGAGTCTGTCCTCCTGTTAGTCATTACTGTAGTAGTCAACACACGGAGTCTGTCCTCCTGTTAGTCATTACTGTAGTAGTCAACACATGGAGTCTGTCCTCCTGTTAGTCATTACTGTAGTAGTCAACACATGGAGTCTGTCCTCCTGTTAGTCAATACTGTAGTAGTCAACACATGGAGTCTGTCCTCCTGTTAGTCATTACTGTAGTAGTCAACACATGGAGTCTGTCCTCCTGTTAGTCATTACTGTAGTAGTCAACACATGGAGTCTGTCCTCCTGTTAGTCATTACTGTAGTAGTCAACACACGGAGTCTGTCCTCCTGTTAGTCATTACTGTAGTAGTCAACACATGGAGTCTGTCCTCCTGTTAGTCATTACTGTAGTAGTCAACACATGGAGTCTGTCCTCCTGTTAGTCATTACTGTAGTAGTCAACACATGGAGTCTGTCCTCCTGTTAGTCATTACTGTAGTAGTCAACACATGGAGTCTGTCCTCCTGTTAGTCATTACTGTAGTAGTCAACACATGGAGTCTGTCCTCCTGTTAGTCATTACTGTAGTAGTCAACACATGGAGTCTGTCTTACTGTTAGTCATTACTGTAGTAGTCAACACATGGAGTCTGTCCTCCTGTTAGTCATTACTGTAGTAGTCAACACATGGAGTCTGTCCTCCTGTTAGTCATTACTGTAGTAGTCAACACACAGAGTCTGTCCTCCTGTTAGTCATTACTGTAGTAGTCAACACACGGAGTCTGTCCTCCTGTTAGTCATTACTGTAGTAGTCAACACATGGAGTCTGTCCTCCTGTTAGTCATTACTGTAGTAGTCAACACATGGAGTCTGTCCTCCTGTTAGTCATTACTGTAGTAGTCAACACATGGAGTCTGTCCTCCTGTTAGTCATTACTGTAGTAGTCAACACATGGAGTCTGTCTTACTGTTAGTCATTACTGTAGTAGTCAACACATGGAGTCTGTCCTCCTGTTAGTCATTACTGTAGTAGTCAACACATGGAGTCTGTCCTCCTGTTAGTCATTACTGTAGTAGTCAACACATGGAGTCTGTCCTCTGTTAGTCATTACTGTAGTAGTCAACACATGGAGTCTGTCCTCCTGTTAGTCATTGCTGTGGTCCTCACTGACTCCCCTAAGAAACCTGATGTTGCATGACTACACCAGGGCATCATGGATTCAAGAATATGACTGACAGCTATAGTACAGTAACTGACTGATACCAGAATATGACTGACAGCTATAGTACAGCAACTGACTGATACCAGAATATGACTGACAGCTATAGTACAGTAACTGACTGATACTAGATATTGGACAGCTACACCAATCAGTGGCTATTTCCCCTTATAGTTCAGTATGGACTACAAGGATCTTATGCAACTGTATACTATAGTGATAGCATGGCATAGGTCCAAGGGTTTTACCCTTTATCTAGCCTCCTCCTCTCCAGCTTTTTAGGCATTGTCTTATAGTGACAATACAGTGTGATGTCTGGCAATCCAAGACTAGGCTTTATCCACCGATACCACTGGATATGGCCTGGATAGATGGAACAGTAGTTGTTATTCTGGATATGGCCTGGATAGATGGAACAATAGTTGTTATTCTGGATATGTTTTTTGCATTATATTATATATTTACCAAATCATATGGAGACAGAAACATAAACCTTTTACCTTATCATAAGTAGACATAATTGCAAATGATTAAATCCTTGCTATATAAAAAAACTAAAATAATTAGATACGAATTGAACTTTAATTAAATGAGTTGACTCTTCACATGGGATGATTTCACTGAACAACAAAAGAAAGGGAATATTGAATGATCGCCAATGATTCATCGTATCTCCCAAAAACGTTTTCAACATGCATCTGTAAAATGATAGTCTAGAAACTAAAGCCTTGGTCGTCTTCCTCTCAGGCTTCCATGTCTTCTCCCTGGACCTCCTCAATGTCCACCTCTTGAACATCAGACTCTGAGGCCTCATCTTCACTGTCACTTTCCAACCTTGCTGAGGATGGCTCATTGTCAGGCTCAAAAAGCCTCAAATTTGCCCGGATGGCCACCAATTTTTCAACCCTTGTATTGGTCAGTCTGTTGCGTGCTTTGGTGTGTGTGTTGCCAAACAAGGACCAGTTGCGCTCTGAGGTGGCTGATGTTGGTGGGATTTGGAGGATGATGGAGGCAACAGGGGAAAGAGCCTCAGATCCACAAAGTCCCTTCCACCAGGTGGCTGATGAGATATGTTGGCACGACTGCCATATTGCATATCCATCCCAAAGCCCTTGCTTGGAAGTGTACTTCGCCAGACTGCCAAGAACCTTGCCCTCATCCAGGCCAAGGTGGCGAGACATGGTAGTGATGACACCATAGATCTTGTTGATCTCTGCACCAGACAGGATGCTCTTGTCAGCATACTTGGGGTCCAACATGTACGCTGTGGCGTGTATGGGCTTCAGGCAGAAGTTTTCACGCTTTTTGATATATTTCAGAACTGCAGTTTCCTCTGCTTGGAGCAACAGTGAAGTGGGCAGGGCAGTACGGATTTATTCTCTTACATCTGCAAGCAGAGTCTGAACATCAGACAGGATGGCATTGTCTCCCTCAATCCGTGCAATGGCTACTGCTATATTAGGAGCACTCTTAAAGGGAGTGCTCCTAATCTCAGTTGGTTACCTGTATAAAAGACACCTGTCCACAGAAGCAATAAATCAATCAGATTCCAAACTCTCCACCATGGCCAAGACCAAAGAGCTCTCCAAGGATGTCAGGGACAAGATTGTAGACCTACACAAGGCTGGAATGGGCTACAAGACCATCACCAAGCAGCTTGGTGAGAAGGTGACAACTGGACAGTGTCTGACTGAACAAACAGCCTCATATGGAGAGATGGTTCAGACACTGGGCTCTTTGATCCTGCTGAATGTCCTACATCAGATGATGCTGAATGCTGCAAGCCTTCTATTCCTAGACACACTATAGCTAGGAGGGTAGATGTGGACCCTGGCTATGCTTCTCTCTCTCTCTCTCTCTCTCTCTCTCTCTCTCTCTCTCTCTCTCTCTATGTCTGTCTGTCCCTCTCAAGTCACTCTTTCTATGTCTGTCTGTCCCTCTCTCTTGTCAGGGACAAGATTGTAGACCTACACAAGGCTGGAATGGGCTACAAGACCATCACCAAGCAGCTTGGTGAGAAGGTGACAACAGTTGGTGCGATTATTCGCAAATGGAAGAAACACAAAAGAACTGTCAATCTCCCTCGGCCTGGGGCTCCATGCAAGATCTCACCTCGTGGAGTTGCAATGATCATGAGAACGGTGAGGAATCAGCCCAGAACTACATGGGAGGATCTTGTCAATGATCTCAAGGCAGCTGGGACCATAGTCACCAAGAAAACAATTGGTAACACACTACGCCGTAAAGGACTGAAATCCTGCAGCGCCCGCAAGGTCCCCCTGCTCAAGAAAGCACATATACATGCCCGTCTGAAGTTTGCCAATGAACATCTGAATGATTCAGAGGACAACTAGGTGAAAGTGTTGTGGTCAGATGAGACCAAAATGGAGCTCTTTGGCATCAACTCAACTCGCCATGTTTGGAGGAGGAGAAATGCTGCCTATGACCCCAAGAAACATTATGCTTTGGGGGTGTTTTTCTGCTAAGGGGACAGGACAACTTCACCGCATCAAAGGGACGATGAACGGGGCCATGTACCGTCAAATCTTGGGTGAGAACCTCCTTCCCTCAGCCAGGGCATTGAAAATGGGTCGTGGATGGGTATTCCAGCATGACAATGACCCAAAACACACGGCCAAGGCAACAAAGGAGTGGCTCAAGAAGAAGCACATTAAGGTCCTGGAGTGGCCTAGCCAGTCTCCAGACCTTAATCCCATAGAAAATCTGTGGAGGGAGCTGAAGGTTCGAATTGCCAAACGTCAGCCTCGAAACCTTAATGACTTGGAGAA
>CM059783.1:24228161-24325661 GCA_030435695.1 Brachymystax lenok tsinlingensis
GGTGAATGATACGGGCAAGGACAAGTAATCAACATTTTAAATGTATAGATTTGGTAAATGGTTTTCATTATTTTGACCTCCCCACATGATAATTGGAAGAGGAAGTGTAACTCTAACAGCCTATTAGCTAGAAAGGTGACTCCAAACACAGCTGTTTAGCTGGTTAAACAAAGGTTAGCCATGTGTTGGCATAAATGTCCAAGTTAAGAAAGCTGACCAGAAGCCAGTGGCACTGCCTCACTGGTGGCCTATCTGTGGTTGCTGTTTCAAAGACTATGTCAGATACTGCAGGGAGTGGAATTGGCTCAATATTAGGAGTTGACAAATCCTCTTTAGAAAGAAGAATCCTCCTCTGTTCTACTGTAGGTATGTCATTGACATGTTGTTTAGTCTGTTGCTACTAGCAATATTCATACAAACATGTCCAATAATAACCCTCTACAGTTCCTCTAGGGAGCCGCGGACGCCCGGATGAAGACACCGGTTTTAAATGACACTATGACTTTTACCAAAGACACTTCCTGTATGGCTAGCACATTGCTTTTTACCAAAGACACTTCCTGTATGGCTAGCACATTGCTTTTACCAAAGACACTTCCTGTATGGCTAGCACATTGCTTTTACCAAAGACACTTCCTGTATGGCTAGCACATTGCTTTTACCAAAGACACTTCCTGTATGGCTAGCAGATTGCTTTTACCGAAGACACTTCCTGTAAGCTAGCACATTGCTTTTTACCAAAGACACTTCCTGTATGGCTAGCACATTGCTTTTACCAAAGACACTTCCTGTATGGCTAGCACATTGCTTTTACCAAAGACACTTCCTGTATGGCTAGCACATTGCTTTAAACAAAGACACTTCCTGTATGGCTAGCACATTGCTTTTACCAAAGACACTTCCTGTATGGCTAGCACATTGCTTTTACCGAAGACACTTAGCTACTGTATGGATGTGAATTATTTAAATGGTTTGTATTCCTGTATGTGAATTCTGTTGTTTGTATATTTGAATATGCTGATCTTAACTAAATATATTTTGTGGACAATAATGTAAATCTAATCTAATCCGATCTAATCTAGACCCAGGCCTATCCCAACCCCAACCACGACCCTAGCCTGCCCAAGAGCACCATGACCCTGGGTCGCTCCGGAGCAAAGCTCCCTTACGGTGTCCGGACAACCGCCATGGGCTCCAACCCCAACATCAGCCAGGGAGGTGGAGGCTCGTCCATGCCCAGTGACAGCATCGCGTTTGGGTGTGACCACGTGTCCTCGTCCCAGTCCAGCCTCCAGCAGGCGTCCACGGTGCCCCACTCCTTACGCCAAACCAGAGACAACACCATCATGGACCTCCAGACCCAGCTGAAGGAGGTGCTGAGGGAGAACGAGCTCCTACGGAGGGAGGTGGATGTGAAGGAGAGCAAGCTGAGCTCTTCCATGAACTCCATCAAGACCTTCTGGAGCCCCGAGCTGAAGAAGGAGAGAGCCCTGCGGAAGGATGAGGTGTCCAAGATCTCCGTCTGGAAGGAGCAGTACAGAGTGGTGCAGGACGAGACTCAGGTAAGATCCTGGAGTCACTGGCAGTACATGTAGTTAGACTGGAAGGAGTGAAGTCACTCAGGTAGGATGCAGAGACTTGCTTGGAAGTTGGAAGGTTGGTCCTAAGGGCACAGGATGGTTCTAACCATTGGGTCAGTTCTTGGTGGTTTTGAATAGTGTTGTAACCCTGGTCAAAGGTGAAGAGGTCAGAGTTACTTGTATAAGCTGTTAGTGCTGTTGTTGTCTCTGTCTCTTCCATATTTAGCTCACAGTTATCCAGAGATCTGCCTTCCACCTCAGATTTTCCCCTCCGGCTGTGTGAGCGTGTGACGTCAGGCCAATCAGCTGCTCACTGACCGTCAGCTGAGTTGGATAAATCTGGGGTCTGTCTGGGGAGATTTGAACCCACAATGCTTTATCACAGCCTCTTATTGGGAACACAATGTTGAGATGGTATCCTAATTCAGTAGTGAAGGATGGAGCCAGTTTTATCTAATTCAGTAGTGAAGGATGGAGCCAGTTTTATCTAATTCTGTAGTGAAGGATGGAGCCAGTTTTATCTAAATCTGTAGTGAAGTATGGAGCCAGTTTCATCTAATTCTGTCGTCTAACTCATAAACCAGGTGTGACGTCCAGTCCTACCTGTACTGTATTCCATCTAACCTGTCATCTAGCTCAGAAACCAGGTGTGACTTCCAGTCCTACCTGTACTGTATCCCATCTAACCTGTCATCTAGCTCAGAAACCAGGTGTGACTTCCAGTCCTACCTGTACTGTATCCCATCTAACCTGTCATCTAGCTCAGAAACCAGGTGTGATTTCCAGTCCTACCTGTCCTGTATCCCGTCTAACCTGTTCTAAAACCGAAAGGTTGCTGTGGGCATTTGATCTGATGACAGGTTAGATGGGATACAGGACAGGTAGGACTGGACGTCACACATGGTTTCTTCCCTGAAGCCAAAAAGCAGATCTTCTCAGAAAGCCGTTAACTAGTCAGATACATCTACAACTTTCTCCTGTTGTTGTAATGGCTGCTGTTCTGGGGTAACCATGATGAACCTGGTAATTGTGTTTATTTACAGGCCATCTGTAGGAATAGAGGGGGAAAGGGGATACCTAGTCAGTTGTACAACTGAATGCATTCAACTGAAATGTGTCTTCCTCATTTAACCCAACCCCTCTGAATCAGAGAGGTGCAGGTGGCTGCCTTAATTGACATCCACGTCTTCAGCGCCTGGGGAACAGTGGGTTAACTGCCTTGTTCAGGGACAGAACGACAGACTGTTACCTTGTTAGCTCGGGGATTCTTTCGGTTACTGGCCCAGTAACCTTTCGGTTACTGGCCCAACGCTCTAACCACTAGGCTACCTGCCGCCCCAAGGAGTAGGAGAGAGAGTACCGAAGAGGGGAGAGAGAAATCTAGCAGGAAGCTGTAAAGTTTCATTACATACATGCTGAGATACTGGGGATGATGATGATGCCAAATAGTGGACTGAGAGTGTCTTTCCCTACTACACACAGATGCACGCACAAACAACACACAGCTGTCAGAACCACACCTCATTGTGAAATCAGTGAAGAAATTGCAGCAGAAATCACAGCACGTCCTGGAAGAGCACATGTTCTTAGAGCAGAAATAGCTGTAGTGTATTCAGATGGCCTGTTAGTCAGATGGACGTACAGTGGCTTGCGAAAGTATTCACCCCCCTTGGCATTTTTCCTATTTTGTTGCCTTACAACCTGGAATTAAAAAAGATTTTTTGGGGGGTTTGTATCATTTGATTTACACAACATGCCTACCATTTTGAAAATGCTAAATATCTTTTGTGAAACAAACAAAAAAAAGAACTTGAGTGTGCATAACTATTCATCCCCCCAAAGTCAATACTTTGTAGAGATCTCTAGATCTCTTTCTTGGGACCTAAAACTAGCATCTCTGTTTTGTCCGAGTTAGAACATAGAACATTTTAAAATTTGTCGCCATCCACTTCCTTATGTCTGAAACACAGGCTTCCAGGGAGGGCAATTTTGGGGCTTCATCATGTTTCATCGAAATGTACAGCTGTGTGTCGTCCGCATAACAGTGAAAGTTAACATTACGTTTGCAAATGACATCACCAAGAGGTAAAATATATAGTGAAAACAATAGTGGTCCTAAAACGGAGCCTTGAGGAACTCCGAAATTTACAGTTGATTTGTCAGAGGACAAACCATCTACAGAGACAAACTGTTATCTTTCCAACAGATAAGATCTAAACCAGGCCGTAACTTGTCCGTGTAGACCAATTTGGGTTTCCAATCTCTCCAAAAGAATGTGGTGATCGATGGTAGGAGCACAAGGACAGATGCAGAGCCTCGGTCTGATGTCATTAAAAGGTAATTTACCACCTTCACAAGTGCAGTCTCAGTGCTATGATGGGGTCTAAAACCAGAATGAAGCATTTGATATACATTGTTTGTCTTCAGGAAGGCAGTGAGTTGCTGCGCAACAGCTTTTTCAATTTTTTTTGAGAGGATTGGGAGAATCGATATTGGCCGATAGTTATTCATATTTTCTGGGTCAAGGTTTGGCTTTTTCAAGAGAGGCTTTATTACTGCCACTTTTAGTGAGTTTGGTACACATCCGGTGGATAGAGAGCTGTTTATTATGTTCAACATAGGAGGGCCAAGCACAGGAAGCAGCTCTTTCAGTAGTTTAGTTGGAATAGTGTCCAGTATGCAGCTTGAAGGTTTAGAGGCCATTATTATTTTCATCAATGTGTCAAGAGATATAGTATTAAAAAACGGGAGTGTCTACCTTGATCCTAGGTCCTGGCAGTGTTGTGCAGACTCAGGACAACTGAGCTGTGGAGTAATACGCAGATTTAAAGAGGAGTCTGTAATTTGCTTTCTAATTATCATAATCTTTTCGTCAAAGAAGTTCATGAATGTATCACTGCTGAAGTGAAAGCCATCCTCTCTTGGGGAAGGCTGCTTTTTAGTTAGCTTTGCGACAGTATCAAAAATACATTTTGGATTGTTCTTATTTTCCTCAATTAAGTTGGAAAAATAGGATGATGGAGCAGCAGTGAGGGCTCTTCGATACTGCACGGTACCGCCTTTCCAAGCTAGTCGGAAGACTTCCAGTTTGGTGTAGCGCCATTTCCGTTCCAATTTTCTGGAAGCTTGCTTCAGAGCTCGGGTATTTTCTGTATACCAGGGAGCTATTTTTTTATGACAAATGTTTTAATGGGTGCGACTGCATCTAGGGTATTACGCAAGGTTAAATTAAGTTCCTCAGTTAGGTGGTTAACTGATTTTTGTACTGTAAAGACGTCTTCGGGTAGGCGGAGGGATTCTGGAAGGGCATCTAGGAATCTTTGGGTTGCCCGAGAATTTATTGCACGGCTTTTGATGATCCTTGGTTGGGGTCTGAGCAGATTATTTGTTGCGATAGCAAACGTAATAAAATGGTGGTCCAGGATTATGAGGAAAAACATTAAGATCCACAACATTTATTCCACGGGACAAAACTAGGTCCAGAGTATGACTGTGGCAGTGAGTAGGTCCAGAGACATGTTGGACAAAACCCACTGAGTTGCGATGATGGCTCCGAAAACATTTTGGAGTGGGTCTGTGGACTTTTCCATTTGAATATTAAAGTCACCAAAACTGTTAATATTATCTGCCTTGACTACAAGGTCCGATAGGAATTCAGGGAACTCAGTGAGGAACGTTGTATATGGCCCAGAGGCCTGTAAACAGTAGCTATAAAAAGTGATTGAGTAGGCTGCATAGATTTCATGACTAGAAGCTCAAAAGACGAAAACGCAGTCGTTTTTTTTGTAAATTGAAATTTGCTATTGTAAATGTTAGCAACACCTCCGCCTTTGTGGGATGCGCGGGGGATATGGTCACTAGTGTAACCAGGAGGTGAGGCCTCATTTAACACAGTAAGTTCATCAGGCTTAAACCATGTTTCAGTCAGGCCAATCACATCAAGATCATGATCAGTGATTAGTTCATTGACTATAACTGCCTTGGAAATTAGGAATCTAACATTAAGTAAGTAGCCCTATTTTGAGATGTGAGGTATCACAATCTCTTTCAATAATGGAGGTCTTTATTCCAGTGAGATTGCTAAAGCGAACACCACCATGTTTAGTTTTGCCCAACCTAGATGGAGGCACAGACACACTCAATAGGGATAGCTGAGCTGACTACACTGACTGTGCTAGTGGCAGACTCCACTAAGCTGGCAGGCTGGCTAACAGCCTGCTGCCTGGCCTGCACCCTATCTCATTGTGAAGCTAGAGGAGTTAGAGCTCTGTCTATGTTCGTAGATAAGATGAGAGCACCCCTCCAGCTAGGATGGAGTCCGTCACTCCTCAGCAGGCCAGGATTCTATATTTTGGGAGGGACAGAAAACAGTTTTCAACCAGCGATTGAGTTTTGAGATTAAGCAGAGCTTAATGGGGAGAACCGGTTTAAAGTTTCTGTCGGCTGAATGAGCGACACCGGTTGAGCATTCCTACAGCATTTCCTTCCAGAAGCCATGAGAAAACTGTCGGCCGCGGGAACTGTGCGAGGGGATTCATACTACTATCTGTACTTTCATACTACTATTCATACTACTATCTGTCCGTTTCATCCTTTCCTACACTTACATTTCCCTTGCCTAACGATTGCGTCTGAAGCTGGCGTAAGGCGATCGTTCTCCTGTATATTATACAGCGACTGCAGTTAGAAGGCATCATGTTAATGTTACTACTTAGCTTCGGCTGGTGGAGGTCCTGACGAAACACGTCCAGATAAAGCGTCCGGAGTGACAAAGTTGAATTTAAAAAGTAGAGCGATGGAAAAAAATAAAAAGATAAAACGGTAATTAAAAAGTAAAAAGCGTAAAGTAGGCAGGTAGCAAAGTAAGGTTAGCAACAAACCTCACAGCAGCACGGAAACAAGTCTACAAGTTGTGACCGGAAATGACGTCAGATCACGTAGTGCATTCAGATGGCCTGTCAGCCAGACGGACACTGTCATGTCCTAGTAGCCTCTCAGTGGACTGTTAGTCACCCCACTGTGTCCTACAAACATCTCAGGAACAGAGTGTGGGCTTCTGGAAGTGTGTGTGACACCAACCATCTTCTCTTATCCCAGGAGATGACTCAAGCTCCAGGAACACTTTGAGCCAGAGACAGACAGACAGAGAAAGAGAGAGAGACAGAAAGATAGAGAGAGGGGGACAAAGAGAGAGATAGAGAGAGGGGGACAAAGAGAGAGGGGGACAAAGAGAGAGAGGGACAAAAGAGAAAGAGAGAGAGAGGGGGCAAAGAGAGAGAGAAATAGATAAATCTGTCTCCATCCTTTCACTTCCCCACCACTTTTCACAGACATTTCCTCACATCTTTTCATACCCTCCTCTCAGATGGAGCGATAGAACATGCCATGGAACATATGGTGGAGGGTAGCTAGAGCATGTTATTATTGGAGAGAGAGAGAGAAAGAGGGGGAGAGAGAAAGAGAGTGAGTGGTGAGAGAGAGCGAGCGTGTAAGGGGTGAGAGAGAGGTGTAGAGGGGGTAAGAGAGAGGGCGATAGCGTGAGGGGTGTGACAGAGGTGGAGAGGGGGGAGAGAGAGCGAGAGGGGGGTGGGGAGAAAGTGCCAGACAGTGTTATAGATTTGCTACCCAGTGCCAGAGAATCCCAGTGCCGGAGAATCCCAGTGCCAGAGAATCCCAGTGCCGGAGAATCCCAGTGCCGGAGAATCCCAGTGCCGGAGAATCCCAGTGCATACCAAGACTCTCACTCCAGATTCAGTTGAGTGCCCTTTAACATGGCTGGATCTGGAGTAGTCTATAGGGGGTCAATGAGTTGGCTGTGTGTGTGTGTAGATGTGTGTGTGTGTGTAGATGTGTAGCCAGGTGTGTGTGTATCTCTGTCTGTGTGTGTGTGTGTTGTGTGACAGAGTGTATGTCTGACAGTGTATATTTCTTAGTCGTGTGTGATCCTGGTGACAGTTTAAGGTGTCAGTGGTCTCTGTGTTAGAAGAGCTATAGGACTGCAGTGGCTCACACCCAGACAGCCGACACTATTAATCTCAGGCTTTGTCCCAAATGGCACCCTATTCCCTATATGGTGCACTACTTCTGACCAGAGCACTATGGGCCCTAGTGCACTTTATAGGGAATAGGGTGCCATTCGGGATGTACTTTTTACTTTAATTAATGCCCTGAAGAGATATGGCCGTAAATACAGAGGAAGAGAGAGGGCATGAAAAGAGAGAGGAGGAGGAGGAGATAAAGAGAGAGAGAAGGAAGGAGGGGGAGAGGAGAGTCTCTGTAGGAAAGAGGTTCATGTCTGATTAAAGAAACCAGTAAATCTTGTGTGTAAAGAGAGAGGGGTGGAGGGAGGAGAGATGGGGATGGAGGGAGGAGAGATGGGGATGGAGGGAGGAGAGATGGGGATGGAGGGAGGAGAGATGGGGGTGGAGGGAGGAGAGATGGGGGTGGAGGGAGGAGAGATGGGGGTGGAGGGAGGAGAGATGGGGTGGAGGGAGGAGAGATGGGGGTGGAGGGAGGAGAGATGGGGGTGGAGGGAGGAGAGATGGGGATGGAGGGAGGAGAGATGGGGATGGAGGGAGGAGAGATGGGGGTGGAGGGAGGAGAGATGGGGATGGAGGGAGGAGAGATGGGGGTGGAGAGAGGAGAGATGGGGGTGGAGGGAGGAGAGATGGGGGTGGAGGGAGGAGAGATGGGGGTGGAGGGAGGAGAGATGGGGTGGAGGGAGGAGAGATGGGGGTGGAGGGAGGAGAGATGGGGGTGGAGGGAGGAGAGATGGGGGTGGAGGGAGGAGAGATGGGTATGGAGGGAGGAGAGATGGGGGTGGAGAGATGGGGATGGAGGGAGGAGAGAAGTTGATGGAGGGAGGAGAGATCGGGGTGGTGGGAGGAGAGATGGGGATGGAGGGAGGAGAGATGGGGGTGGAGGGAGGAGAGATGGGGGTGGAGGGAGGAGAGATGGGGATGGAGGGAGGAGAGATGGGGGTGGAGGGAGGGATAGAGAGACAGAGAGGTGAGAGAGATGAAGGGATTGAGATAGAGAGAAACAATTGGCCCAATAGTTGCATCATTAAAAACAGAAACTTCATTTTAACAGACCCAGAATATTAGAAGCCCCCCTCCTCATCCACCATGCTAGAGTAGCTAAACACTAATCCCAGATGTTGTGTATCTGTTCAACCAATCAGGTTGAAACTGTTTCTCTTCTGCCTGCTGTGTCAGCAGCATGGGATTAGTGGAAACCGAGACTGTTCTCAGGGCAGACCTGGTTGTAGCTAGATATGTTTGAGTTGCGTCAAGACAATTTTTCCTAACCCTAACCCTTTTCCTAACCTTAGCCTAATTCTCCTAACCTGCTGCGCAAATTCTCCTAACCTGCTACAAAAAAATGACTTCTGCTAGTCAAACTGGCAGACCCACCATGAGAACAGTCTTGGTTTCCACTAATGCGAAACAACACGGCATTAGGTTAGGTGTGAAAAAACAACCTGATTGGCTGAACATGATACATAACGTCCTGGATTAGCATTTAGCCGCTAAATGGTGGTGGAAAATTGTGTTTCATGAGGAAGGCATACAGTGGGGAAAAAAAGTATTTAGTCAGCCACCAATTGTGCAAGTTCTCTCACTTAAAAAGATGAGAGAGGCCTGTAATTTTCATCATAGGTACACTTCAACTATGACAGACAAAATGAGGAACAACAATCCAGAAAATCACATTGTAGGATTTTTTATGAATTTATTTGCAAATGATGGTGGAAAATAAGTATTTGGTCACATACAAACAAGCAAGATTTCTGGCTCTCACAGACCTGTAACTTCTTCTTTAAGAGGCTCCTCTGTCCTCCACTCATTACCTGTATTAATGGCACCTGTTTGAACTTGTTATCAGTATAAAAGACACCTGTCCACAACCTCAAACAGTCACACTCCAAACTCCACTATGGCCAAGACCAAAGAGCTGTCAAAGGACACCAGAAACAAAATTGTAGACCTGCACCAGGTTGGGAAGACTGAATCTGCAATAGGTAAGCAGCTTGGTTTGAAGAAATCAACTGTGGGAGCAATTATTAGGAAATGGAAGACACAAGACCACTGATAATCTTCCTCGATCTGGGGCTCCACGCAAGATCTCACCCGTGGGGTCAAAATGATCACAAGAACGGTGAGCAAAAATCCCAGAACCACACGGGGACCTAGTGAATGACCTGCAGAGAGCTGGGACCAAAGTAACAAAGCCTACCATCAGTAACACACTACGCCGCCAGGGACTCAAATCCTGCAGTGCCAGACGTGTCCCCCTGCTTAAGCCAGTACATGTTCAGGCAAGTCTAAAGTTTGCTAGAGAGCATTTGGATGATCCAGATGAGGATTGGGAGAATGTCAGATGAAACCAAAATAGAACTTTTTGGTAAAAACTCAACTCGTCGTGTTTGGAGGACAAAGAATGCTGAGTTGCATCCAAAGAACACCATACCTACTGTGAAGCATGGGGGTGGAAACATCATGCTTTGGGGCTGTTTTTCTGCAAAGGGACCAGGACGACTGATCCGTGTAAAGGAAAGAATGAATGGGGCCATGTATCGTGAGATTTTGAGTGAAAACCTCCTTCCATCAGCAAGGGCATTGAAGATGAAACGTGGCTGGGTCTTTCAGCATGACAATGATCCCAAACACACCTCCCGGCAACGAAGGAGTGGCTTCAGAAGAAGCATTTCAAGGTCCTGGAGTGGCCTAGCCAGTCTCCAGATCTCAACCCCATAGAAAATCTTGAAAGTCCGTGTTGCCCAGCGACAGCCCCAAAACATCACTGCTCTAGAGGAGATCTGCATGGAGGAATGGGCCAAAATACCAGCAACAGTGTGTGAAAACCTTGTGAAGACTTACAGAAAACGTTTGACCTCTGTCATTGCCAACAAAGGGTATATAACAAAGTATTGAGATAAACTTTTGTTATTGACCAAATACTTATTTTCCACCATAATTTGCAAATAAATTCATAAAAAATCCTACAATGGGATTTTCTGGATTTTTTTTCCTCATTTTGTCTGTCATAGTTGAAGTGTACCTATGATGAAAATTACAGGCCTCTCTCATCTTTTTAAGTGAGAGAACTTGCACAATTGGTGGCTGACTAAATACTTTTTTCCCCCTGTATTTCCCCCCGTGTTTTCCCGCCTTCTCACCATTACATCAAGTTAAGGAGGAAATGGAAGCCTATGCAGCTTAAATGGAGAACGGTTTATGTACCAACGGCCCACGAGGGATACGAACGTATTGCCAGCTGCATACAATGTGTTTGGCCGGTAAAATGAATACGACTCAATACCGCCATCTTCAGGCCTTTGGGCTAACAGTACATAGAACACCCCCTGATGCCCCACACCCCTACAAAGTCTCCCAGATATACATTCTCCAGTGTGAGCCGAGCCCACACCAGCCCCAGCAGCACAGCTCTGGTGTCAGTACGCACTGCCCCCTGCATATCATGTGTCCTGGTCTTCCACACTGCCATTTTGATTGGCTACACTACACCTAGACCCTCCTCCTGTTGGCTACACTATACCTAGACCCTCCTCCTGTTGGCTACACTATACCCAGACCCTCCTCCTGTTGGCTAAACTATACCCAGACCCTCCTCCTGTTGGCTACACTATACCCAGACCCTCCTCCTGTTGGCTACACTATACCTAGACCCTCCTCCTGTTGGCTACACTATACCTAGACCCTCCTCCTGTTGGCTACACTATACCTAGACCCTCCTCCTGTTGGCTACACTATACCTAGACCCTCCTCCTGTTGGCTACACTATACCTAGACCCTCCTCCTGTTGGCTACACTATACCCAGACCCTCCTCCTGTTGACTACATTATACCTAGACCCTCCTCCTGTTGGCTACACTATACCTAGACCCTCCTCCTTTTGGCTACACTATACCTAGACCCTCCTCCTTTTGGCTACACTATACCCAGACCCTCCTCCTGTTGACTACACTATACCCAGACCCTCCTCCTGTTGGCTACACTATACCCAGACCCTCCTCCTGTTGGCTACACTATACCCAGACCCTCCTCCTGTTGACTACACTATACCCAGACCCTCCTCCTGTTGGCTACACTATACCCAGACCCTCCTCCTGTTGACTACATTATACCTAGACCCTCCTCCTGTTGGCTACACTATACCTAGACCCTCCTCCTTTTGGCTACACTATACCTAGACCCTCCTCCTTTTGGCTACACTATACCCAGACCCTCCTCCTGTTGACTACACTATACCTAGACCCTCCTCCTGTTGACTACACTATACCCAGACCCTCCTCCTGTTGACTACACTATACCCAGACCCTCCTCCTGTTGGCTACACTATACCTAGACCCTCCTCCTGTTGGCTACACTATACCCAGAGCCTCCTCCTGTTGGCTACACTATACCTAGACCCTCCTCCTGTTGGCTACACTATACCCAGGAGAGAGAGACAGAGAGAGAAAATTGAATGCAGCCATGCACCCACACACTCAGCCATGCACCCACACAATCAGCCATGCACCCACACACTCAGCCATGCACCCACACACTCAGCCATGCAGCCACACAATCAGCCATGCACCCACACACTCAGCCATGCACCCACACACTCAGCCATGCAGCCACACAATCAGCCATGCACCCACACACTCAGCCATGCACCCACACACTCAGCCATGCACCCACACACGCAGCCAATCACCCACACACGCAGCCATGCACCCACACACGCAGCCATGCACCCACACACTCAGCCATGCACCCACACACTCAGCCATGTACCCCCCACACTCAGCCATGCACCCACCCACTCAGCCATGCACCCACACACTCAGCCATGCACCCATACACTCAGCCATGCACCCACACACTCAGCCATGCACCCACACACTCAGCCATGCACCCACCCACTCAGCCATGCACTCACATGTTCTTGGTTGATGTGTGTAGGGTAGCACTGGCATACATGTTCCCTCCTGTCTGCAGCTGGATTAGAACACTTCTCCTCTCTTCAGTCGTCCTCTCATTCTCTTCCATCCTCTCTGTTCTGTGGTTTGTCCTTTAACCTCGTTAGTGGACTCACTGTGATTGGTGTAATCAGGCGAAGCTTCTAGCTAGGGAGCAGAAAGTAAACACACATCACATTACATGCAGACAGAACAGACACTCTTTCTTTATTCTCTGTTTCTGTCTCTGTATCTCTCTCTCTCTACCCCCACATACTCTCTCTCTCTCTCTCTCTCTCTCTCTCTGTACCCCCACATACTCTCTCTCTCTGTCTCTGTCTCTCTCTCTCTCTCTCTCTCTCTCTCTCTGTCTCTCTTTCTCTCTCTTTCTCTCTCGCTCTACCCCCACATACTCTCTCTCTGTCTCTCTTTCTCTCTCTTTCTCTCTCGCTCTACCCCCACATACTCTCTCTCTCTCTCTCTCTCTCTCTCTCTCTCTCTCTCTCTCTCTCTCTCTCTCTCTCTCTCTTTCTGTACCCCCACATACTCTCTCTCTCGCTCAACTTCACTCTCATGCTGTCTTCCTCCCTACATCTTAACCCCCAGGCTAGTGAGTTGGCATGTCAGGTTCATTGAGTCATCCAGACATGTCAGGTTCATTGAGTCATCCATACATGTCACTAATGTCAAACACATCATCCATCCACAGAGGTCCATCACTGAGGGGGAAAACAAACCTTAATGAGAGAATATCTCATTATATTTGATGACTCCACACACTCTGGGTATGAGACCAGGGCTGACCACTGAAGGAGAGATGATGTCAGGACACAGGAGGCCTCTATGCAGGAGACCAGGGCTGACCACTGAAGGAGAAGTGGTCAGGACACAGGAGGCCTCTATGCAGGAGACCAGGGCTGACCACTGAAGGAGAAGTGGTCAGGACACAGGAGGCCTCTATGCAGGAGACCAGGGCTGTTTTTATGGTTTTAATCCGTGGCCCATCTCTCTTCTCTCTACCCAAACCTCAGGCTCAAGCCCCTCACAGACACAGAGGAGGACAGGACAGCAAGGCAAGGAGTCAGTTCCACTCCTAAACAGAGCTATATAGTTGGCAAGGAGTCAGTTCCACTCCTAAACAGAGCTATATAGTTGGCAAAGAGTCAGTTCCACTCCTAAACAGAGCTATATAGTTGGCATGGAGTCAGTTCCACTCCTAAACAGAGCTATATAGTTGGCAAAGAGTCAGTTCCACTCCTAAAAAGAGCTATATAGTTGGCATGGAGTCAGTTCCACTCCTAAACAGAGCTATATAGTTGGCAAGGAGTCAGTTCCACTCCTAAACAGAGCTATATAGTTGGCAAAGAGTCAGTTCCACTCCTAAACAGAGCTATATAGTTGGCATGGAGTCAGTTCCACTCCTAAACAGAGCTATATAGTTGGCATGGAGTCAGTTCCACTCCTAAACAGAGCTATATAGTTGGCATGGAGTCAGTTCCACTCCTAAACAGAGCTATATAGTTGGCATGGAGTCAGTTCCACTCCTAAACAGAGCTATATAGTTGGCATGGAGTCAGTTCCACTCCTAAACAGAGCTATATAGTTGGCATGGAGTCAGTTCCACTCCTAAACAGAGCTATATAGTTGGCATGGAGTCAGTTCCACTCCTAAACAGAGCTATATAGTTGGCATGGAGTCAGTTCCACTCCTAAACAGAGCTATATAGTTGGCATGGAGTCAGTTCCACTCCTAAACAGAGCTATATAGTTGGCATGGAGTCAGTTCCACTCCTAAACAGAGCTATAGCCTTTTCTATGCCTTCAGTCTCTGATGGATGTGTGTGTGTGGTTGGTTGGGGTACTGTGTGTGTCAGCGAGGAAGTGAATCAGTATGCCTACATTCCACAGCAGAGGCGTGGCCTGGAGAGAAAAGCTCCATTTATACCACAGGCTGCATCCCAAATGAAACCCTATTCCCACAGGACTCCAACAAGGGCAGTGCACTGTGTAGCAAATAGGGTGCCAGTTAGGACGCAGCCAGAAAAGGAGGGAAGGAGAAAGAGCTAGAGAGAGGGAGAGGAAGGCAGTGTTGAGTCACCCACCGCTGATGACAGAGTTAAAGTACAGTACATTCTTTCCCATGTCAGATGTCAGGGCCTAGGAGCCCTACCCTCACCATGTCAGGGCCTATCAGAGAGAGGAAGGAGCCCTACCCTCACCATGTCAGGGCCTATCAGAGAGAGGAAGGAGCCCTACCCTCACCATGTCAGGGCCTATCAGAGAGAGGTAGGAGCCCTACCCTCACCATGTCAGGGCCTATCAGAGAGAGGAAGGAGCCCTACCCTCACCATGTCAGGGCCTATCAGAGAGAGGAAGGAGCCCTACCCTCACCATGTCAGGGCCTATCAGAGAGAGGAAGGAGCCCTACCCTCACCATGTCAGGGCCTATCAGAGAGAGGAAGGAGCCCTACCCTCACCATGTCAGGGCCTATCAGAGAGAGGAAGGAGCCCTACCCTCACCATGTCAGGGCCTATCAGAGAGAGGAAGGAGCCCTACCCTCACCATGTCAGGGCCTATCAGAGAGAGGAAGGAGCCCTACCCTCACCATGTCAGGGCCTATCAGAGAGAGGAAGGAGCCCTACCCTCACCATGTCAGGGCCTATCAGAGAGAGGAAGGAGCCCTACCCTCACCATGTCAGGGCCTATCAGAGAGAGGAAGGAGCCCTACCCTCACCATGTCAGGGCCTATCAGAGAGAGGAAGGAGCCCTACCCTCACCATGTCAGGGCCTATCAGAGAGAGGAAGGAGCCCTACCCTCACCATGTCAGGGCCTATCAGAGAGAGGAAGGAGCCCTACCCTCACCATGTCAGGGCCTATCAGAGAGAGGAAGGAGCCCTACCCTCACCATGTCAGGGCCTATCAGAGAGAGGAAGGAGCCCTACCCTCACCATGTCAGGGCCTATCAGAGAGAGGAAGGAGCCCTACCCTCACCATGTCAGGGCCTATCAGAGAGAGGAAGAAGCCCTACCCTCACCATGTCAGGGCCTATCAGAGAGAGGAAGGAGCCCTACCCTCACCATGTCAGGGCCTATCAGAGAGAGGAAGGAGCCCTACCCTCACCATGTCAGGGCCTATCAGAGAGAGGAAGGAGCCCTACCCTCACCATGTCAGGGCCTATCAGAGAGAGGAAGGAGCCCTACCCTCACCATGTCAGGGCCTATCAGAGAGAGGAAGGAGCCCTACCCTCACCATGTCAGGGCCTATCAGAGAGAGGAAGGAGCCCTACCCTCACCATGTCAGGGCCTATCAGAGAGAGGAAGGAGCCCTACCCTCACCATGTCAGGGCCTATCAGAGAGAGGAAGGAGCCCTACCCTCACCATGTCAGGGCCTATCAGAGAGAGGAAGGAGCCCTACCCTCACCATGTCAGGGCCTATCAGAGAGAGGAAGAAGACCAATCCTGTCATATGGCATTTATAGAGCTGTCATAACATGGCTCATCTCATCCTGGTGCCTGGGCATTAACATATACCTGAGATGGACAGAGACAGAGACACCATGCAGGGGAGTCAGACACTCACTGAGAACCCAAGGCACAATGGTGGGATAGGTAGGATTACTGTATACTGACTGTATCCCCTTAGTCCCAGGATTACTGTATACTGACTGTATCCCCTTAGTCCCAGGATTACTGTATACTGACTGTATCCCCTTAGTCCCAGGATTACTGTATACTGACTGTATCCCCTTAGTCCCAGGATTACTGTATACTGACTGTATCCTCGTAGTCCCAGGATTACTGTATACTGACTGTATCCCCTTAGTCCCAGGATTACTGTATACTGACTGTATCCCCTTAGTCCCAGGATTACTGTATACTGACTGTATCCCCTTAGTCCCAGGATTACTGTATACTGACTGTATCCCCTTAGTCCCAGGATTACTGTATACTGACTGTATCCTCGTAGTCCCAGGATTACTGTATACTGACTGTATCCCCTTAGTCCCAGGATTACTGTATACTGACTGTATCCTCGTAGTCCCAGGATTACTGTATACTGACTGTATCCCCTTAGTCCCAGGATTACTGTATACTGACTGTATCCTCGTAGTCCCAGGATTACTGTATACTGGCTGTATCCCCTTAATCCCAGGATTACTGTATACTGACTGTATCCCCTTAGTCCCAGGATTACTGTATACTGACTGTATCCCCTTAGTCCCAGGATTACTGTATACTGAGTGTATCCCCTTAGTCCCAGGATTACTGTATACTGAGTGTATCCCCTTAGTCCCAGGATTACTGTATACTGAGTGTATCCCCTTAGTCCCAGGATTACTGTATACTGAGTGTATCCCCTTAGTCCCAGGATTACTGTATACTGAGTGTATCCCCTTAGTCCCAGGATTACTGTATACTGAGTGTATCCCCTTAGTCCCAGGATTACTGTATACTGAGTGTATCCCCTTAGGCCAGATGAATGTATATTATGTTATAATTAGAAAGGTATACAGTATCTCTTGGCTTCAGTGTGTGTGGCTGTTTCCCTGAGAAGATGAAAGAGGAGAGAAAACAAGGAGGAGAGTAAAGGGAAGGAGAGGGGGGATGATTGTAGTGAGAGGGGAAGACTCCTCACTGACCTGTTCACGTTTCAGAGCAGACACGGAACCCCAGGAATTACTCTCTCTCTGTCTGTCTGTCTGTCTGTCTCTCTCTCTCTCTGTCTGTCTCTCTCTCTCTCTCTCTCTCTCTCTCTCTCTCTCTCTCTCTCTCTCTCTCTCTCTCTCTCTCTCTCTCTCTCTCTCTCTCTCTCTCTCTCTCTCTCTCTCTCTACTGTAGCTGTGTTGTCCCATTACACAGCGATAGTCCTGTAGAATTCTTGTTTTAAGACTAGAATGATGTGATTGTTTTTGGAAATGTTTACAAATTAATAAAAATGAAAAGCTGAAATGTCTGGACCCAATAAGTATTCAACTCCTTTGTTATGGCAAGCCTAAATAAGTTCAGGAGAAAAATGTGCTCAACAAGTCACATAATAAGTTGCATGGACTCACTCTGTGTGCAATAATAGTGTTTAACATGATTTTTTAATGACTACCTCATCTCTGTTCCCCACACATACAATTATCTGTGAAGTCCCTCAGTTGAGCAGTGAATTTCAAACACAAATTCAACCACAAAGACCAGGGAGGCTTTGAGCATGGTGAAGTTATTAATGACACTTTGGATGGTGAATCAATATACCCAGTCACTACAAAGATACAGGCGTTCGTCCTAACTCAGTTACTGAGTACCACTCTCCATATTTTCAAACATAGTGGTGGCTGCATCATGTTATGGGTATGCTTGTAATCGTTAAGGACTAGGGAGTTTTTCAGGATAAAAAAGAAACGTAATGGAGATAACACAGGCTAAATCCTAGAGGAAAACCTGGTTCAGTCTGCTTTCCACCAGACACTTAGAGATGAATTCACCTTTCAGAAGGACAATAGCCTAAAACACAAGGCCAAATCTACACTGGAGTTGCTTACCAAGAAGACAGTGAATGTTCCTGAGTGGCCGAGTTACAGTTCTGACTTAAATCTGCTTGAAAATCTATGGCAAGACCTGAAAATGGGTTGTCTAGCAATTATCAACAACCCATTTGACAGAGCTTGAAGAATTTAGAAAAGAATAGTTATTGTACAATCCAGGTGTGCAAAGCTCTTAGAGACGTAACCAGAAAGACTGTAATCACTGCCAAAGGGGATTCTAACATGTATTGACTCAGGGGTGTGAATACTTATGTTAATTAGATATTTCTGTATTCAATTTTCAATACATTTGCTAAGATTTCTCAAAACATGTTTTCACTTTTTCATTGTGGGGTATTGAGTGTAGATGGGTGAGAAAAATTTTTTAAAATATTGAATCCATTTTGAATTCAGGCTGTAACACAACAAAATGTGGAATAAGTCAAGGGGTATGAATACTCTCTGAAGGCTCTGTATACGGTATACCGCCCAAGCCTAATTCTGATGCTGTGTTGCCATAGTTCTTTGACAAAGGAGCTTGCTCTGAAATGTGTCAAAAATACATACTATTGAAGGGGATTAAGTTGGCTTCCTTATTAAAATATTTCTGAGATCACTTCAACTTAGTTTTCATTTTTATAATTTTCCTAGTAGCTTCCCTTCTCGGGGGGCCCCTAGCAGAATGATTGTGGAAAAACAGCATTCCTCATGTCGGAACGGTAATTCCAGTGTTCTGGAATGTTATTCAATAAACATCATCATTAGAATTAGTTGTTCCCTTTACGACGCAGTGAGCGGGAATCGATTCACATTGTAAATCATGCCAGGAGGCCCCAGTCAGTGCCAGTTGGCTATAGTGATAACACACACACACACACACACACACACACACACACACACACACACACACACACACACACACACACACACACACACACACACACACACACACACACACACACACATACTCCTGGCAGTGTGTGTACGGTAGGAGGAGGATGTAGAAATGAGAGACAGGTGACGTCTGGTCTCCTGGTATGAAATTGTCAGTCTGTTGAGTTTTGGTCCGTTTAGCTGAATCAGAGAATCACACTGTGGTTATGGAGGACTGAACTCCCAGAGCAGGAGAGATAGATGTGGAGAGAGAGGGGGGGTGTGAGTGTGTTTTTCAGTCTTTTTGAATGTGTTCCCTAGAGGAAACTTCCCAGTAGTCCCACCCCTCCACACACTCCTGTCTCCGTTCCTCAGAGTTTACACAGAGGCCTACAACTCCAACATACTGAATTCCTCAGGAGTCACGCTTCTCAATTCACAGCTGGTGCCAATCCTCTCTTCTCCTCTCTTCTCTGCTCTTCGCTTTTCTGCCCCACAGACAGTTCTCCCTATCCCTCCCTCTTTCCATCCCCATGATCCCCCTCTCCAGCCTTTTCTTCATCTCTCTCCCTCCCTGCCCAGTGCATGCCCTCCTGCCATCTCTCCCTCCCTCTCTTCTCTACCCCCCAGTGCTCTGTCCATCCTCTCTCTGTGTTCAATGACCCATAATCCAGGCAGCATTGCTCCCCTGTGTGTGTGTGTGTGTGTGTGTGTGTACTTGCGGCCAGATGGCCTAATACCAGAGAGAGATGCCACACAGGTGTGAGTCTATGTGTGTATGTGTGTGTTTGTGTGTGAGTCTGTGTGTGTGTGTATGTTTGTCTCTGCTTATTTTACGGATGACTGCTCTCAGAGCAGATGGTTAACAGAACAGTTTTTCAATGTATTTTTCAGAGGTAGGGATCCACAAAGTTTACACAGTGTCTTTTAGTTGTTTAGTCTGAGCCATGTCCCATCTCACCTCTTCCACCTGTGAGACAGTGATGCCTAGCCCCAAACCAACAACACTGGGAATACATCACAACAACATGCTATCAGTCCATCTTGCCCTCTGATAGACCAGGTGGAATCTCTGCCATCATTCCTGAATCAACCCCATGCTTTCAGATGTACTTGCCCCTATTGTTGGTAGGACATGTAGGTAGGAGGGATACATGTGGTTGTTTTGGCAACAGTGAGTTGTCTTCCCACTCTGTTCCGGGGATTAGTGGAGAGAGAGAGAGACCATATGGCTGTGGGTGGGGCTTACACCTGACTATGTGTCAGTAAGCAATGAAAGGTATTGTCTTACATGATTACAACACACCCCCTTCCTGCTGCTAGCGCCCAGGGAGAGCTCATCAGGGCAGAGGTGGAGGGCTATATTTACCTCAGATGGTGACCACGGTGACAGCATGTATATGTGTGTGTGGGGTGTGCTGGGAAGAGAGGGGAGGAGGCTAGAGAGAGGATGGCCATGCCAGGCTTAGTGGGCAGTGAAGTGGCACTATTCCCATTGATTTGGACTAAATACAATCTACTGCAATGCTCACATGTCACGGCCAATTCACGTCAGTTTGGAATTTGATCTTAGAAGTAACTGGCTTTAAATGAGTAGAGATTGAGTCTGTAATGTACCACAGCGTGTGTTTTAAAGGCAGTGTATTGACTGATTGAGTCTGTAATGTACCACAGCGTGTGTTTTAAAGGCAGTGTATTGACTGGTTGAGTCTGTAATGTACCACAGTGTGTGTTTTAAAGGCAGTGTATTGACTGATTGAGTCTGTAATGTACCACAGCGTGTGTTTTAAAGGCAGTGTATTGACTGATTGAGTCTGTAATGTACCACAGCGTGTGTTTTAAAGGCAGTGTATTGACTGATTGAGTCTGTAATGTACCACAGCGTGTGTTTTAAAGGCAGTGTATTGACTGATTGAGTCTGTAATGTATACCACAGCGTGTGTTTTTAAAGGCAGTGTATTGACTGGTTGAGTCTGTAATGTACCACAGTGTGTGTTTTAAAGGCAGTGTATTGACTGATTGAGTCTGTAATGTACCACAGCGCAGTGTTTTAAAGGCAGTGTATTGACTGGTTGAGTCTGTAATGTACCACAGTGTGTGTTTTAAAGGCAGTGTATTGACTGATTGAGTCTGTAATGTACTACAGCGTGTGTTTAAAGGCAGTGTATTGACTGATTGAGTCTGTAATGTACCACAGCGTGTGTTTTAAAGGCAGTGTATTGACTGATTGAGTCTGTAATGTACCACAGCGTGTGTTTTAAAGGCAGTGTATTGACTGATTGAGTCTGTAATGTACCACAGCGTGTGTTTTAAAGGCAGTGTATTGACTGGTTGAGTCTGTAATGTACCACAGTGTGTGTTTTAAAGGCAGTGTATTGACTGATTGAGTCTGTAATGTACCACAGCGTGTGTTTTAAAGGCAGTGTATTGACTGGTTGAGTCTGTAATGTACCACAGTGTGTGTTTTAAAGGCAGTGTATTGACTGATTGAGTCTGTAATGTACCACAGCGCAGTGTTTTAAAGGCAGTGTATTGACTGATTGAGTCTGTAATGTACCACAGCGTGTGTTTTAAAGGCAGTGTATTGACTGATTGAGTCTGTAATGTACCACAGCGTGTGTTTTAAAGGCAGTGTATTGACTGATTGAGTCTGTAATGTACCACAGCGTGTGTTTTAAAGGCAGTGTATTGACTGGTTGAGTCTGTAATGTACCACAGTGTGTGTTTTAAAGGCAGTGTATTGACTGATTGAGTCTGTAATGTACCACAGCGTGTGTTTTAAAGGCAGTGTATTGACTGATTGAGTCTGTAATGTACCACAGCGTGTGTTTTAAAGGCAGTGTATTGACTGATTGAGTCTGTAATGTACCACAGCGTGTGTTTTAAAGGCAGTGTATTGACTGATTGAGTCTGTAATGTACCACAGCGTGTGTTTTAAAGGCAGTGTATTGACTGATTGAGTCTGTAATGTACCACAGCTGCAGGTTTTAAAGGCAGTGTATTGACTGATTGAGTCTGTAATGTACCACAGCGTGTGTTTTAAAAGGCAGTGTATTGACTGATTGAGTCTGTAATGTACCACAGCTGCAGGTGTTTTAAGGCAGTGTATTGACTGATTGAGTCTGTAATGTACCACAGCTGTGTTTTAAAGGCAGTGTATTGACTGATTGAGACTGTAATGTACCACAGCGTGTGTTTTAAAGGCAGTGTATTGACTGATTGAGTCTGTAATGTACCACAGCTTGTGTCAGTGCTGTAGTGTGTGTTAGTACTGTAGTGTGTGTTAGTGCTGTAGTGTGTGTGTTAGTGCTGTAGTGTGTGTGTTAGTGCTGTAGTGTGTGGTTAGTGCTGTAGTGTGTGTGTTAGTGCTGTAGTGTGTGTGTTAGTGCTGTAGTGTGTGTTAGTGCTGTAGTGTGTGTGTTAGTGCTGTAGTGTGTGTTAGTGCTGTAGTGTGTGTTAGTGCTGTAGTGTGTGTCAGTGCTGTAGTGTGTGTGTTAGTGCTGTAGTGTGTGGTCAGTGCTGTAGTGTGTGTGTTAGTGCTGTAGTGTGTGTTAGTGCTGTAGTGTGTGTTAGTGCTGTAGTGTGTTAGTGCTGTAGTGTGTGTGTTAGTGCTGTAGTGTGTGTTAGTGCTGTAGTGTGTGTTAGTGCTGTAGTGTGTGTGTTAGTGCTGTAGTGTGTGTTAGCTGTAGTGTGTGTTAGTGCTGTAGTGTGTGTTAGTGCCTGTAGTGTGTGTCAGTGCTGGTGGTGTGTTAGTGCCAGTAAGTGTGTTGGTGGCTAGAGTGTGTGTGTTAGTGCTCAGAGTGTGTGTTAGTGCTGTAGTGTGTGTGTTAGTGCTGTAGTGTGTGTGTTAGTGCTGTAGTGTGTGTTAGTGCTGTAGTGTGTGTCAGTGCTGTAGTGTGTGTTAGTGCTGTAGTGTGTGTTAGTGCTGTAGTGTGTGTTAGTGCTGTAGTGTGTGTGTTAGTGCTGTAGTGTGTGTGTTAGTGCTGTAGTGTGTGTGTCAGTGCTGTAGTGTGTGTCAGTGCTGTAGTGTGTGTTAGTGCTGTAGTGTGTGTTAGTGCTTAGTGTGTGTGCAGTGCCAGAAAGTGTGTGTGTTAGTGCTGCTGAGTGTGTGTGTTAGTGCTGTAGTGTGTGTGTTAGCGGCTGTAGTGTGTGTGTTAGTGCTGTAGTGTGTGTGTTAGTGCTGTAGGTGTGTGTTAGTGCCAGTGTGTGTGTTAGTGCTGTAGTGTGTGTTAGTGCCAGAGTGTGTGCAGTGCTCAGAGTGTGTGTTAGTGCTGTAGTGTGTGTGTGTTAGTGCTGTAGTGTGTGTAAGAAGGCCAGTGCTGTGCAGCGTGTGTGTTAGTGCTGTAGTGTGTGTGCTTAGAAGGCTGTAGTGTGTGTGTGGGTGTCAAGGCTGCAATCAGCACCCAGTGTGTGTGTTAGTGCTGTAGTGTGTGTGTGTCAGGCTGTCAGGGTGTGTGTTAGTGCTGTAGTGTGTGTTAGTGCTGTAGTGTGTGTTAGTGTTAGTGTGTGTTAGTGTCAGTGTGTGTGTTAGTGCCTGTAGTGTGTGTGTTAGTGCTGTATCTAGTGTGTGTGTGTTAGTCAGAGTGTGTGTGTTAGTGCTGTAGTGTGTGTCAGAGTGCTGTAGTGTGTGTGTTAGTGCTGTAGTGTGTGTGTGCTAGTGTGCTGTAGTCATAGTGTGTGTGTTAGTGTCAGAAAGTGTGTGTGTTAGTGCTGTTGCAAAAGGAGGCCAGAGTGTGTGTGTGTGTGCTAGTGTGTGTTTATGCAGTGCTGTAGTGTGTGTTAGTGCCAGTAGTGTGTGTCAGCACAGAGTGCCAGTGTCAGTGTGTGTTAGTGCTGTAGTGTGTGTTAGAGGTGCTGTAGTGTGTGCCAGAAAAGGTAGTGCTGTAGTGTGTGTTAGTGCCAGTAGTGTGTGTTAGTGCTGTAGTGTGTGTGTGTTAGTGCTGTAAGAGGCCAGAGTGTGTGTGGCCCCAGTGCTGTAGTGTGTGTTAGTGCTGTAGTGTGTGTGTTAGTGCTGTAGGTGTGTGCTTAGTGCTGTAGTGTGTGTTAGGCCAGAGTGTGTGTGAAGTGCTGTAGTGTGTGAAGGGGCCAGAGTGTGTGTTAGTGCTGTAGTGTAAACAAGGGCAGAGTGTGTGTTAGGCTGTAGTGTGTGTGTTAGTGCTGTAGTGTGTGTTAGTGCTGTAGTGTGTGTGGCTAGTGCTGTAGGTGTGTGTGTTAGTGCCTGTGAGTGTGTGTTAGTGCTGTAGTGTGTGTTAGCGCCAGAAAAGTGTGTAGTGTGTGTGTTAGTGCTGTAGTGTGTGTTAGTGCTGTAGGTGTGTGTTAGTGCTGTAGTGTGTGTGTTAGTGCTGTAGTGTGTGTTAGTGCTGTAGTGTGTGTAAGTGCTTAGTGTGTGTGTCTTGTAAGAGGCCAGAGTGTGTGTTAGTGCTGTAGTGTGTGTTAGTGCTGTAGTGTGTGTAGTGCTCAGAGTGTGTGTGTGTATTTGAAGTGCTGTAGTGTGTGCTTAGTACAGCTGTAGTGTGTGTTAGTGCTGTAGTGTGTGTTGTGCTTTAGTGTGTGTTAGTGCAGGAGTGTCAGTGTGTGTTAGTGCCAGAGGTGTGTGTGCTGCTGAGGTGTGTTAGTGGCCAGAGGTGTGTGTTAGTGCTCAGTAGTGTGTGTGTTAGTGCTGTAGGTGTGTGTTAGTGCCTGAGTGTGTGTGTAGGTGTGTGTGTGTTTAGTGCTGTAGTGTGTGTGTGTTAGTGCTGTAGTGTGTGTTGGTGCTGCAGGTGTGTGTTTAGTGCTGTAGTGTGTGTTACCAGTGCTGTAGTGTGTGTGTTAGTGCCTGAGTGTGTGTGTTAGTGCTGTAGTGTGTGTGTAACAGTGCTGAGTGTGTGTGTTAGTGCTGTAGTGTGTGTGTTAGTGCTGTAGTGTGTGTGTGTGCCTGTAGTGTGTGTTAGTAGAGGTGTGTGTTAGTGCTGTAGTGTGTGTTAGTGCTGTAGTGTGTGTGTGTTAGTGCTGTAGTGTGTGTGTTAGTGCTGTAGTGTGTGTGTTAGTGCTGTAGTGTGTGTGTTAGTGCTGTAGTGTGTGTGTTAGTGCTGTAGTGTGTGTATAGTGCTGTAGTGTGTGTGTTGAAGTGCTGTAGTGTGTGTGTTAGTGCTGTGTGTGTGTTAGTGCTGTAGTGTGTTTAGTGCTGTAGTGTGTGTGTTAGTGCCAGTGTGTGTGTTAGTGCTGTAGTGGTGTTAGTGCTGAGTGTGTGTGTCAGTGCTGTAGTGTGTGTGTTAGTGCCTGTAGTGTGTGTGTTAGTGCTGTAGTGTGTGTGTGCTTAGTGTCAGGTAGTGTGTGTTAGTGCTGTAGTGTGTGTTAGTGCTGCAGAGTGTGTGTGTTAGTGCTGTAGTGTGTGTTAGTGCTGTGTGTGTGTGTTAGCTGCAAGTGTGTGTGTTAGTGCTGTAGTGTGTGTTAGTGCTGTAGTGTGTGGCTATAGCGCCTTAAGTGTGTGTTAGTGCTGTAGTGTGTGTGCAAGTGCTGTAGTGTGTGTGTTTAGTGCTGTAGGTGTGTTAGTGCTGTAGTGTGTGTGTGTTAGTGCTGTAAGAAGCCAGTGTGTGTTGAAGTGCTTAACAGAGTGTGTGTGTGCAGTGCCAGAGGTGTGTGTTAGTGCTGTAGTGTGTGCAGGTTAGTGCTGAGTGTGTGTGTTAGTGCCTGTAGTGTGTGTTGCCAGTGCTGTAGTGTGTGTGTTAGCTGTAGTGTGTGTGTTAGTGGCCAGAGTGTGTGTTAGTGCTGTAGTGTGTGTGTTAGTGCTCAGTAGTGTGTGTTAGTGCAGAGTGTGTGTGTTAGTGCTGTAGTGTGTGTTAGCGTGCTGAGTGTGTGTGTTAGTGCTGTGGAGTGTGTGTTAGTGCCAGAGTGTGTGTTAGTGCTGTATGTTTGGCCAGTGCTCTATACTCAGAAGGGTGTGTTTAGTGCCTGTAGTGTGTGTGTTTAGTGCTGTAAAGTGTGCGGTAGGGGCTGTAGTGTGTGTGTTAGTGACTGTAGTGTGTGTAGTGCTGTACAGTGTGTGTGTTAGTGCTGTAGTGTGTGTAGTGTCAGAAAGGTGTCAGTGTGTGTGTAGTGCTGTAGTGCAGTGTGTTAGTGCTGTAGTGTGTGTTATGGCCTGAGTGTGTGTATGTAGGGGTGTGCAGTGTGTGTTAGTGCGCCAGAGTGTGTGTTAGTGCTCAGAGTGTGTGTGTTAGTGCTGTAGTGTGTGGTTAGTGCTGAAAAGTGTGTGTTAGTGCAGAGTGTGTGTGTTAGTGCCAGTGTGTGTGTGCTGTAGGTGTGTGTTGGAGTGTAAGTGTGTTAGTGCTCAGAGTGTGTGTTTAGTGCTGTAGTGTGTGTGGTTAGTGCTGTAGTGTGTGTTAGTGCCAGAGTGTGTGTGTTAGTGCTGTAGGTGTGTGTTAGTGCCTGTGAGGTGTGTGGTTTAGTGTGTGCGTTAGTGCTGTAGTGTGTGTTCAGAGGCTGTGTGTGTGTTAGTGCAGAGTGTGTGTAGTGCTGTGGAGGGTGTGTTAGTGCTGTAGTGTGTGTTAGTGTGTCATAGTGTGTGTGTTAGTTAGTGCTCAGTGTGTGTTAGTGCTGTAGTGTGTGTGTCAGAGCTGTGTGTGTGTTAGTGCCTAGAGTGTGTGTTAGTGCTGTAGTGTGTGTTAGTGCTGAGAGTGTGTGTAGTGTGTTAGTGCTGCCAGAGTGTGTGTGTTTTGTAGTGCTGGTGTGTGTTGTGACAGAGGTGTGTGTTAGTGCTGTAGGTGTGTGGTTTAGTGCTGCAGGAGTGTGTGTTTAGTGCCAGAGTGTGTGTGTGTTAGTGCTGTAGTGTGTGTTTAGTGCTGTAGTGTGTGTTAGTGCTGTAGTGTGTGTAGTGCCCAGAAAGTGTGTGTTAGTGCTGTAGTGTGTGTTAGTACAGAGTGTGTTAGTGCTGTAGTGTGTGTGTTAGTGCTGCTTAGTGTGTGTGTTAGTGCTGTAGAGTGTGTGATTAGCGCTGTAGTGTGTGTGTCAGTGTGTAGTGTGTGTGCTAGTGCTAACAGAGGTGTGTTAGTGCTGTAGTGTGTGTAGCTGTTAGTGTGCAGGTATTAGTGCTACTGTGAGGCCAGAAGTGTAGTGTGTCAGAGTGTGTGTGTGTGTGCTGCAGTGTGTGTATATTAGTGCTGAGTGTGTGTTAGTGCTGTAGGTGTGTGCTGAGGTGTGTGCTGTAGTGTGTGTTAGTGCTGTAGTGTGTGTGCTAGAGTGCTGTGTGTGTGTGTCGAAGTGCAGGTTAGTGTGTGTTAGTGCTGTAGTGTGTGTGTTATAGTGCTGTAGTAAGTGTGTGTGTGTTAGTGCTGTAGTGTGTGTGTTAGTGCTGTGAGGTATGGTACAGTTCAGAGTGTGTGTGTTAGCTGCTGTAGTGTGTGTTAGTGCTGTAGTGTGTGTGTAATTAGAGTGTGTAGTGTGTGTGTTAGTGCTGTAGTGTGTGTGTAGTGTGTGTTAGTGCTGTAGTGTGTGCAGTAGCGGCTGCCAGAGGTGTGTGGTTAGTGCTGTAGTGTGTGTTAGTTTAGTAAGAAGTGTGTTAGTGGTGTAGTGTGAGTGTGTGTATTAGTGGCCAGAGTGTGTGTGTTAGTGCTCAGTGTGTGTGTTATAGTGCTGTAGTGAAGTTAGGTGTCAGAAAGTGCTGTAGTAGTGTGTGTAGTGCTCAGTGGTGTGTATTAGTACCAGAGTGTGTGTGTTAGTGTGTGTGTGTGAAGTGTGTGTGTGTTTGCCAGTGTGTTAGTGCTGTAGTGTGTGTTAGTGCTGTGGTAGGTGTGTTAGTGCAGTGTGTGTTGAAGGCCAGAAAGTGTGTGTGTAGTACTGTGTGTGTGTTAGTGCCATGTAGTGTGTGGTGGTGCTGTAGGGTGTGCTTAGTGCTGGAGGTGTGTGTTTATGCAGTGCTGTGCCATTGTGTGTAGTGCTGTAGTGTGTGTTAGTGCTGTAGTGTGTGTTAGTGCCTGTAGTGTGTGTTAGGTGGCTGTCCCAGTGTGTGTGTGTGTGTGTTAGCTTGTAGTGTGTGTGTTAGTGCTGTAGTGTGTGTTTAGTGCTGTAGGTGTGTAGTGTTAGTGCTGTAGTGTGTGTGTTGCAGTGTGCTGTTTAGTGCTCAGAGTGTGTGCTTGTAGTGTGTGTTAGCTGCAGTGTGTAGTTGTGTAGTGCAGAGGTGTTAGTGTGTGTGTGTTAGTGCTGTAGTGTGTGTGTTAGTGCTGTAGTGTGTTTAGTGCTGGCCAGAGTGTGTGTGTGTTAGTGCTGTAGTGTGTGTTAGTGCTGTAGTGTGTGCTGTAGTGCTGTAGTGGTAGTGTTAATTGCTGTAAGTGTGTGTTAGTGCTTTGTAGTGTGTGTGTGTTAGTGCTGTAGTAGTGTGTTAGTGCTGTGGTGTGTAGTGTTAGTGCTGTAGTGTGTGTTAGTGCTGTAGTGTGTGTGTTTAGTACAGAAGTGTGTGTGTTATCAGAGTGCTGTAGTGTGTGTGTTAGTACCAGGAAGTGGTAGTGTGTGTGAGTGCTGTGTGTGTTAGTGCTGTAGTGTGTAAGTGTTAGTGCTCAGAGTGTGTGTGTTAGCGACCTGTAGTGTGTGTGTTAGTGCCTGTAGTGTGTGTTAGGCCAGAGGTGTGTGTGTTAGTACCAGAGCTGTAGTGTGTGGTCAGTGCTGTGTGTGTGTAGTTAGTGCTGTTAGTACTGTGTGTTAGTGCGTGTTTAGTCAAAGGTGTGTAAGAATGTGGTGTCAGAAGTGTGTGTGTGTGTAGTTAGTGTGTAAGGGTGTGGTTAGTGCTGTAGTGTGTGTTATGGTGCTGTAGTGTGTGTGTTAGTGCTGTAGTGTGTGTTAGTGCTGTAAAGTGTGTGTGTTAGTGCCTGTAGGTGTGCTAGTGCTCAGAGTGTGTGTTAGTGCTGTAGAGTGTGTGTTAGTGCTGTAGTGTGTGTTAGTGCTAGGTAGTGTGTGTGTTAGTGCTGTGAGGCATGTGCTATAGTGCTGTAGGTGTGGTTAGAAGTGTACTCAGAGTGTGTTAGAAGTGGCAGAGTGTGTGTTAGGTGCCAGAGTGTGTGTGTTAGTGCTGTAGTGTGTGTTAGTGCTCAGAGTGTGTGTGTTAGTGCTGTAGTGTGTGTGGTAGTGCTGTAAGAAGGCCAGAGTGTGTGCTTAGTGCTGTAGTGTGTGTGTTAGTGCTGTAGTGTGTTAGTGTAGTGTTAGTAGTGTGTGTGTTAGTGCTGTAGTGTGTGTTAGTGCTGTCAGTGGGCTGTGTGTTAGTGCTGTAGTGTGTGTGTTAGTGCCTGTAGTGTGTGTTAGGCACAGAGTGTGTGTGTTAGTGCCTGTAGTGTGTATGTGTATAGTGCAAGTGTGTTAGGCGCCAGAGTGTGTTAGTGCTGTGAGTGTGTGTTAGTGCCAGAGTGTGTGTTAGTACAGAGTGTGTGGTTTAGTGCCAGAGTGTGTGTTAGTGCAGAGTAGTGTGTGTGTTAGTGTACAGTGTCAGTGTGTGTTAGTGCTAGTGCTGTGTGTGTGTCAGTGCCTGTAGCGTGTGTGTGTTAGTGCTGTAGTGTGTGTGGCTTAGTGCTGTAGAGTGTGTCAAGGCCAGAGTGTGTGCTAGTAGTGTGTGGCTTAACTAGAGTGTAGTGTGTGTGTTAGTGCAGTAGTGTGTGTAAGTGCTGTAGTGTGCTGTGTTAGTGCTGTAGTGTGTGTTTAGTGCCAGAGTGTGTGTGCTTAGTGCCAGAGTGTGGGTCAGGCTATAGTGTGTGTTAGTGCTGTAGGTGTGTGTGTTAGGCCTGTAGAGTGTGTGTTAGTGCTGTAGGTGTGTGTTAGTGGCCAGAGTGTGTGTTAGTGCTGTAGTGTGTGTGTTAGTGCTGTAGTGTGTGTTAGTGCTGTGAGTGTGTGTTGTGCCAGCTGTAGTGTGTGTTAGTGCTGTAGTGTGTGTTAGTGCTGTATGTGTGTGTTAGTGTAGTGTGTGTGTTAGTGCTCAGAGTGTGTGTTGAATTAACAGCTTATGTGTGTGTTAGTGCTGTAGTGTGTGTGTTAGTGCTGTAGTGTGTGTTAGTTACCAGAAAGTGTGTGTGTTAGTGCTGTAAAGTGTGTGTTAGTGCTGTAGTGTGTGTTAGTGCTGTAGTGTGTGTGTTAGTGCTGTAGTGTGTGTTAGTGCTGTAGTGTGTGTTAGTGCTGTAGTGTGTGTGTTAGTGCTGTAGTGTGTGTTAGTGCTGTAGTGTGTGTTAGTGCTGTAGTGTGTGTGTTAGTGCTGTAGTGTGTGTGTTAGTGTGTAGTGTGTGTTAGTGCCAGTAGTGTGTGTGTTAGTGCTGTAGTGTGTGTTAGAGTGTGCAGTGTGTGTTAGTGCTGTAGTGTGTTAGTGCTGTAGTGTGTGTGTTAGTGCTGTAGTGTGTGTTAGTGCTGTAGTGCTGTGTGCAGTAGCTGTAGGTGTGGGTGCTAGGCACAGAGTGTGTTAGTGCTGTAGTGTGTGTGGTGCTGAGGTGTGTGTTAGTGCTGTAGTGTGTTAGTGGCTGTAGTGTGTGTGTGGTGCTTGTAGTGTGTGCAGTGCTGTAGTGTGAGGTTAGTGCTGTGAGTGTGTGTTAGTGCTGTAGTGTGTGTGTTAGTGCCAGTGTGTGTGTGGTGCTATAGTGTGTGTTAGTGCTGCCAGTGTGTGTGGTGCTCAGAGTGTGTGCTAGTGTGTGTTAGTGCTGTAGTGTGTGTTAGTGCTGTAGTGTGTGTTAGGTGCTGTAGTGTGTGTTAGTGCCAGTGAGTGTGTGTTAGTGCTGTATTGTTAGTGTTAGTGCTGTAGTGCTGTGTGTGTAGCCAGTGCTGTAGTGCCTGTAGTAGTGTGCTAGGCTGTAGTGTGTGTTAGTGCTGTAGTGTGTTAGTGCAAAATGCTAGTGCTGTGCTGTAGTGTGTGTGTTAGTGCTGTAGTGTCAGTGCTGTAGTGCTGTAGTGTGTGTGCCAGAAGACTCAGAGAGTGTGTGTGGTGCTGTAGAATAGACCTTTATGTAGTGCTGTAGTGTCCTTATATGAGCCGGTTAGTGCTGTAGTGTGTGTGGAATATTATGTAGGTGAGGAATTAACAGAATCTGTAGTGTGTGTTCACACACACACACACACACACACACACACACACAGTGCACACAGTGTGTGTTAGTGCTGTAGTGCTGTACACACACACACACACCTGTAACACCCTGTTAGTGCTTCCTCCCTGTGTTCCACCTCTCTCTCCTGTGTGTTGACCCCTCCCTCCAGTCCACCCCTCTCTCCCTCCACTGTAGTGTCTCCCTCTCCATCCACCCCCCTCCCTGTCCATCCACATGCTTCTCCTTGTTCTCTGCTTCCATGTGTGTTGGTGCTGTTAGTGCTCTCTGTAGTGTGTGTGTTAGTGTGGTGCTCCTCTCCAATCCCCCTCTCTCCCTCCCTCTCCACCCCACTCCTCTCTCCCTCCACACCACTCTCTCCCTCCACCCCTCCTCCCTCCCTCTCCACCCCTCTCTCTCTCCCTCCACCCCTCTCTCCCTCCATCCACCCCTCTCTCTCCCTCCACCCCACTCTCTCCCTCCACCCCCTCCCTCCCTCCACCCCTCTCTCTCCCTCCCCACCCCTCTCTCCTCCTCCACCCCTCTCTCCCTCCCTCCACCCCTCTCTCTCCCTCCACCCTCTCTCCCTCCATCCACCCTCTCTCTCCCTCCACCCCTCTCTCTCCCTCCACCCCTCTCTCCCTCCATCCACCCCTCTCTCTCCTCCACCCCTCTCTCTCCTCCATCCACCCCATCTCTCCCTCCATCCACCCCTCTCTCTCCCTCCACCCCTCTCTCTCCCTCCACCCCTCTCCCTCCCCTCCACCCCTCTCTCTCTCCCTCCACCCTCTCTCTCCCTCCCACCCTCTCTCCCTCCCTCCACCCCTCTCCTCTCCCTCCACCCCTCTCTCCCCTCTCTCCACCCCTCTCTCCCTCCCTCTCTCTCCTCCCTCTCTCCCTCCCTCCACCCCTCTCTCTCTCCCTCCACCCCCTCTCTCTCTCCTCCACCCTCTCTCTCCCTCCCACCCCTCTCTCCCTCCACCCCTCTCTCTCCCTCCCACCCCTCTCTCCCTCCCTCCACCCCTCTCCCTCTCTCTCCTCCACCCTCTCTCTCCTCCATCCACCCCTCTCTCTCTCTCCACCTCTCTCTCTCCTCTCCATCCACCCCTCTCTCTCCCCACCCCTCTCTCTCTCCCTCCCTCCACCCCTCTCTCTCCCTCCACCCTCTCTCTCCCTCTCCCTCCCTCTCTCCTCCCTCCACCCTCTCTCTCCTCCACCACCCCTCTCTCCCTCCTCCACCCCTCTCTCTCTCCTCCACCCCTCTCTCCCCTCCATCCACCCCCACCCTCTCCACCCCTCTCTCCCTCCTCCACCTCCTCTCTCTCCCCCCCCTCCATCTCTCTCCCTCCACTCCTCTCTCCCTCCATCCACCCCTCTCTCTCCCTCCACCCCACTCTCTCCCTCCACCCCTCTTGCCATGGCCTGATTCCCACAGTGTTGGGCCGTGTGCTTAAGCCTTTACATGCCCACATATGTGTGTGTCTATAAAGATAGGGGTTGTGTTCAGAGCACAGGCCAGCTGGTGATAGACTAGAACATCCCTCATGGCTTCAGGCCGTCCTCTAAGACCTACTGTCAATAGACTGATATAGCTAGACTGAGACCTACTGTCAATAGACTGAGATAGCTCCACTAAGACCTACTGCCAATAGACTGAGATAGCTAGACTGAGACCTACTGTCAATAGACAGAGATAGCTCCACTAAGACCTACTGCCAATAGACTGAGATAGCTCCACTAAGTCTTCCACCAAGAGCCTACCCCTGTCTTCCACCAAACAGCTACCCCTGTCTTCCACCAAACAGCTACCCCTGTCTTCCACCAAGAACTAACTCATAATAATCTGTTAAATAAGTTGATAATAGTGTGATGATGCCACAGTGATTTGGTGGATCACAGCTGAAACAATCAAAGTACTAATTAGCTGTAAATGCACCAGTAGTACACAAACATGTACATTTCCTGCTGTTCAGATCAGTACACCAGCTTTCACACACACACTTGTCACATCTGCATAATTACAGTACATGATGCTGAAAGATTATCGTCAGTTCCCAGCTGGAGTTTTCCACAGAAACCTCTTCTATAACCTCCTCCCTACCCACAGATACCTCTTCTATAACCTCCTCCCCACCCACAGATACCTCTTTAATACCCCCCTCTCTACCCACAGATACCTCTTCTATAACCTCCTCCCTACCCACAGATACCTCTTCTATAACCTCCTCCCCACCCACAGATACCTCTTTAATACCCCCCTCTACCCACAGATACCTCTTCTATAACCTCCTCCCTACCCACAGATACCTCTTTAATACCCCTCCTCTCTACCCACAGATACCTCTTTTGTAACTCAACAACAACTAACAGCCTCTTAGGGACAGTCTGTTTGAGTCCTGTGATAATTCCCTATATTCTCCCTGTCAGAAGCTCCTTGTCAAAGATGAACTTTGAACTCCCATATTGGACAGCAGGTCTGAAAGAGAGAGAAACTCCATCCCTGTTATGACAGTGTAGCAGTACAGTGTTGTAGTGGTGAAGAGACACTTTGAGAGATTCAGCTGGCTGTGCTGAGGCCTGTCATGTCTGCTCTGGACTTACTCAGACACTACACAAGACTCAGAGAGAGAGAGAGAGAGAGAGAGAGAGAGAGAGAGAGAGAGAGAGAGAGAGAGAGAGAGAGAGAGAGAGAGAGAGAGAGAGAGAGAGAGAGAGAGAGAGAGAGAGAGAGAGAGAGAGAGAGAGAGAGAGAGAGAGAGAGAGAGAGAGAGAGAGAGAGAGAGAGAGAGAGAGAGAGAGAGAGAGAGAGACATGGCCTGGTATCCAATTATTGACCTAGTCTACAAAGTGGATTTGTAATCAGAATGGTAATCAGAAGTCTGCAAATGTTATTGATCAGGGCAATGTTCATTGGTCCTTGTTATCTTCCCAAAGAGGGAATGAGAGAGGGGGTATGGAGCGGGGGATCGAGAGAGGGGAGGGAGATAACAGAGAGAGGGAGGGAGGATAGAGAGAGAGAGGAGAGGGGGAGAGGGGTGGAGAGAACAGAGAGCGAGAGGGGGGAGAGAGAGGGAGAGGAAAGAGAGAGCGAGAGGGGGGGAGAGGAAAGAGAGAGCGAGAGGGGGGAGAGAGAGAGAGAGGGAGAGAGAGTAAGAGCGAGAGGGGGAGTGAGAGGGAGAGAGAGAGAGGGGGCAGAGAGGGAGAGAGAATCTTAACATTTACAACATGCTTAATTCCTCCTCTTTCTTCTCTTCTCCCTCCTCCTCTTCCTCCTCCTCTACTGTGAAATAATATTAGGTTTAGGATGCCTTCTAGGGATCAACTGTGTTCACTATTACAATATATTAACTTACTAGATTCCTAAGTAGCTATTGCTTGGTGCTAGACAATAAACTTTCTCAGGCATTGTTGGCCCTACTGATGTGTAAAACCACACATGATGTAGATCACACTGACTGATTGGGGTCAACCTTTCTCTGTCTCCATCCCTCTCTCCACTCCTCTCTCTGTCTCCATCCCTCTCTCTACTCCTCTATCTCATCCCTCTCTCCACTCCTCTATCTCATCCCTCTCTCCACTCCTCTATCTCATCCCTCTCTCCACTCCTCTCTCTATCTCCATCCCTCTCTCCACTCCTCTCTCTATCTCCATCCTTCTCTCTACTCCTCTCTCTGTCCCCATCCCTCTCTCCACCTCTCTCTCTATCTCCATCCCTCTCTCCACTCCTCTCTCTATCTCCATCCCTCTCTCCACTCCTCTATCTCCATCCTTCTCTCCACTCCTCTCTCTGTCCCCATCCCTCTCTCCTCTGATAGCACATGTGAAATGAACACAGTAATGTCTCCTCACATAGAACCATTTGGATCCCAGGATGTATGGGAGACTATGGTTCTGAACAATGTGAATGTCCGTAGACCTGGGTAGGCCCTAGTCTATCTCCAAGTATAGTTTCAGGACTGGGATTTCAATATGTGTTGTTGTCAACATGTTGTGATTGTATGTCTTTGTAATTCCATTCCAAAAGGTAACAACAGCTGTAGGTGGTTCTGTGTGTAGTGAGTGGGTTCTGTGTGTAGTGAGTGGGTTCTGTGTGTAGTGAGTGGGTTCTGTGTGTAGTGAGGGGGTTCTGTGTGTAGTGAGGGGGTTCTGTGTGTAGTGAGGGGTTCTGTGTGTAGTGAGTGGGCTCTGTGTGTAGTGAGTGGGTTGTGTGTGTAGTGAGTGGGTTGTGTGTGTAGTGAGTGGGTTCTGTGTGTAGTGAGTGGGTTCTGTGTGTAGTGAGTGGGTTCTGTGTGTAGTGAGTGGGTTATGTGTGTTGTAGAGCGGCAGGAACAGAAAGACAAAACTGAGTCTGGATGTTTTCTTGTGTTTGAGGGGGCGAAGCTTTGAGACTGGTCAGGGACACTAGTCAGGGACACTAGTCAGGGACTGGTCAGGGACACTAGTCAGGGACTGGTCAGGGACACTAGTCAGGGACTGGTCAGGGAAACTAGTCAGGGACACTAGTCAGGGACTGGTCAGGGACACTGGTCAGGGACACTGGTCAGGGACACTAGTCAGGGATACTAGTCAGGGACACTGGTCAGGGACACTGGTCAGGGACTGGTCAGGGATACTGGTCAGGGATACTGGTCAGGGACACTGGTCAGGGACACTGGTCAGTGACACTAGTCAGGGACTGGTCAGGGATACTAGTCAGGGACACTAGTCAGGGACACTGGTCAGGGACACTAGTCAGGGACTGGTCAGGGACACTAGTCAGGGACACTAGTCAGGGACACTGGTCAGGGACACTAGTCAGGGACTGGTCAGGGACACTAGTCAGGGACACTAGTCAGGGACACTGGTCAGGGACTGGTCAGGGACACTAGTCAGGGACACTGGTCAGGGACACTGGTCAGGGACACTAGTCAGGGACACTAGTCAGGGACACTGGTCAGGGACACTGGTCAGGGATACTAGTCAGGGACACTGGTCAGGGACACTGGTCAGGGACACTAGTCAGGGACACTAGTCAGGGACTGGTCAGGGACACTGGTCAGGGACACTGGTCAGGGACTGGTCAGGGAAACTAGTCAGGGACACTAGTCAGGGACTGGTCAGGGACACTAGTCAGGGACTGGTCAGGGACACTGGTCAGGGACACTGGTCAGGGACACTGGTCAGGGAAACTAGTCAGGGACACTGGTCAGGGACACTAGTCAGGGACACTGGTCAGGGACACTGGTCAGGGACTGGTCAGGGACACTAGTCAGGGACACTAGTCAGGGACACTAGTCAGGGACTGGTCAGGGACACTGGTCAGGGACACTGGTCAGGGACACTAGTCAGGGACTGGTCAGGGACACTAGTCAGGGACTGGTCAGGGAAACTAGTCAGGGACACTAGTCAGGGACACTAGTCAGGGACTGGTCAGGGACACAGGCAAAAACACCACACACACACCCTGATGTGCTGTGTCTGGTGTGTTTATGTACGGGGGAATCACATTACACACTGATAACCAAGGAAGGGAAAACACATGACTCACTGGTCGGAGAGATGGAGGGATGAGGGGCGGAGGTTGGAGCTACTGTAGGGAGGAGGAAGAACAATGGAGTTGGTTAATAGCAAGCGAAAGACAGATGAATGTAACCTGCAGGAGAACGTATGTTAATATTTCTGAAACATTCTCCTCCTCCTCTTCCCTGCGTCAGTACACAACCTCCTAACATTCTGCCAGTCAGAACACGAGAACATAGACGAGTGGAAGAAGGAGCGGGAGAGAGAAGAGAGCAAGGAGAGAGCCTGAATGAGAGATGGAAGGAGGCAGGTGTCTAGCTACTGTATACAGTCAGTTTGAAAGTCTCCTCAGCTCTGGACAGCCCTCTCATTCATCCACTATGTGCACTGCAAGCCTACATTAGGACTAACTATCATAACCTTAGCCTCAGGACTGTGTATGGCTCATAGCATGAGATAAAAAAAACAGACTGAATTGTTGGAGTTGTCAGAAGTATGTTGTTACGTAATGTTATATACATTAAGTTCTGGTCATTTAGCAGATGCTCCTATCCAGAGCCCTTTATGCTAGTGAGGTCATACATATTCATCCTGGTCCCCTGTGGGAATTGAACCCACAACCATGATGTTGCAAGTGTCATGCTCTACCAACTGAGCTACAGTATAGCCACCAGTATACTTCCACACTGATCCACATGGTAAAATACAGAATCCCTAAGGCCTTAGTTCTGTAAATGACTTATCTACATTTATTAGGCCTACTAGTGTAGAGAAGTAAACGTGGCCTCCTGAGTGGCGTAGTGGTCTAAGATACTGCATCGCAGTGCTAGCTGTGCCACTAGAGATCCTGGGTTTGAGTACAGGCTCTGTCGCAGACCCATGGGGCGGCTCACAATTGGCCCAGCGTTGTCCAGTTAGGGGAGGGTTTGGCTGGCAGTTCGGCTTGGCTGGGTCGTGTTTTGGAGGACGCACGGCTCTCAACCTTCGCCTCTCCCCAGTCCGTAAGGGAGTTGCAGCGATGAGACAAGACTGTAACTACCAAATGGATTCCAGGACATTGGGGAGAAAAGGGGTAAAAAAATAATACATTAAGAAAAGTAAACGTGTCTTACGGCAAGCGGGCAGCAGGCAGAGGATATAGTCCAGATAGTAGTTTTATTCACTAAGGATAGGAGGCTAGTTGTAGTAGTTTTATTCACTAAGGATAGGAGGCTAGTTGTAGTAGTTTTATTCACTAAGGATAGTAGGCTAGTTGTAGTAGTTTCATTCACTAAGGATAGGAGGCTAGTTGTAGTAGTTTTATTCATTAAGGATAGTATGCTAGTTGTAGTAGTTTTATTCACTAAGGATAGGAGGCTAGTTGTAGTAGTTTTATTCACTAAGGATAGTAGGCTAGTTGTAGTAGTTTTATTCACTAAGGATAGTAGGCTAGTTGTAGTAGTTTTATTCACTAAGGATAGTAGGCTAGTTGTAGTAGTTTTATTCACTAAGGATAGGAGGCTAGTTGTAGTAGTTTTATTCACTAAGGATAGTATGCTAGTTGTAGTAGTTTTATTCACTAAGGATAGGAGGCTAGTTGTAGTAGTTTTATTCACTAAGGATAGGAGGCTAGTTGTAGTAGTTTTATTCACTAAGGATAGGAGGCTAGTTGTAGTAGTTTTATTCACTAAGGATAGTAGGCTAGTTGTAGTAGTTTTCGTCACTAAGGATAGGAGGCTAGTTGTAGTATTTTTATTCACTAAGGATAGTAGGCTAGTTGTAGTAGTTTTATTCACTAAGGATAGTAGGCTAGTTGTAGTAGTTTTATTCACTAAGGATAGTAGGCTAGTTGTAGTAGTTTTATTCACTAAGGATAGTAGGCTAGTTGTAGTAGTTTTATTCACTAAGGATAAGAGGCTAGTTGTAGTAGTTTTATTCACTAAGGATAAGAGGCTAGTTGTAGTAGTTTTATTGACTAAGGATAGTAGGCTAGTTGTAGTAGTTTTATTCACTAAGGATAGTAGGCTAGTTGTAGTAGTTGTATTCACTAAGGATAGGAGGCTAGTTGTAGTAGTTTTATTCACTAAGGATAAGAGGCTAGTTGTAGTAGTTTTATTCACTAAGGATAGGAGGCTAGTTGTAGTAGTTTTCGTCACTAAGGATAGGAGGCTAGTTGTAGTAGTTTTATTCACTAAGGATAGGAAGCTAGTTGTAGTAGTTTCATTCACTAAGGATAGGAGGCTAGTTGTAGTAGTTTCATTCACTAAGGATAGGAGGCTAGTTGTAGTAGTTTTATTCACTAAGGATAGTAGGCTAGTTGTAGTAGTTTTATTCACTAAGGATAGTAGGCTAGTTGTGGTAGTTTTATTCACTAAGGATAGTAGGCTAGTTGTAGTAGTTTTATTGACTAAGGATAGTAGGCTAGTTGTAGTAGTTTTATTCACTAAGGATAGTAGGCTAGTTGTAGTAGTTTTATTCACTAAGGATAGTAGGCTAGTTGTAGTAGTTTTATTCACTAAGGATAGGAGGCTAGTTGTAGTAGTTTTATTCACTAAAGATAGTAGGCTAGTTGTAGTAGTTTTATTCACTAAGGATAGTAGGCTAGTTGTGGTAGTTTTATTCACTAAGGATAGTATGCTAGTTGTAGTAGTTTTATTCACTAAGGATAGGAGGCTAGTTGTAGTAGTTTTATTCACTAAGGATAGGAGGCTAGTTGTAGTAGTTTTATTCACTAAGGATAGTAGGCTAGTTGTAGTAGTTTTATTCACTAAGGATAGGAGGCTAGTTGTAGTAGTTTTATTCACTAAGGATAGGAGGCTAGTTGTAGTAGTTTTATTCACTAAGGATAGGAGGCTAGTTGTAGTAGTTTTATTCACTAAGGATAGTAGGCTAGTTGTGGTAGTTTTATTCACTAAGGATAGTAGGCTAGTTGTAGTAGTTTTATTCACTAAGGATAAGAGGCTAGTTGTAGTAGTTTTATTCACTAAGGATAGTAGGCTAGTTGTAGTAGTTTTATTCACTAAGGATAGTAGGCTAGTTGTAGTAGTTTTATTCACTAAGGATAGTAGGCTAGTTGTAGTAGTTTTATTCACTAAGGATAGTAGGCTAGTTGTAGTAGTTTTATTCACTAAGGATAGTAGGCTAGTTGTAGTAGTTTTATTCACTAAGGATAGTAGGCTAGTTGTAGTAGTTTTATTCACTAAGGATAGGAGGCTAGTTGTAGTAGTTTTATTCACTAAGGATAGGAGGCTAGTTGTAGTAGTTTTATTCACTAAGGATAGGAGGCTAGTGTCACCGAATCAAAACAAACTGAAGTGAATGCGAAATTGGAATTTGGCGGCAAGTTTAGGCTACGGGTAGGCCTGCTGTGTTGACGAAATACAGACAAAATACATCCTACCCAAACACGAACATTCTCCCCTTCAGAGTTGACAGGACACTGGCAATGCCAGGTAGAAATACATATTGCCACTCCATGGGCTAAACCATTGCCTCAACAGCAGGGGTGCTGACAGGATTCGCGGGAAAAAGGGGCGCCAGCTTTTCCAGCAACCGCGGGAGTATACACACGCACCCATCGGTGGGCGGACCTCGTATAGAGCAGGGATGTGCACGAGAGCGGAGCACTGAAAAGACGCAACAAACAAACACCAAGTAAGTCGTAGATAACTTGAGGACAATCATTTAACAGTTGTTACAAAGATAACTGGGCAACTTGCCATATTGTGGAGTGATGATTAGCATTTTATACATTAATCTCTAGAAAAGTTGGGACCTAGTCTAAGCCCCTGCACCTCTGCACCACCAGTTTCCTCATTCGATTTGGTTCCCATTCATACCCACACCGCTGTCCACCCCTCCTTCACCTGGTCCCAGTGGGATTCGTGTTGCGCTCCCGAGGGAGTATGATGGGACGGCTGCCGGGTGCCAGGGGTTTCTACTCCAGCTGGAGCTCTACCTGGCGACCGTCCACCCGGCTCCTTCGGGATGCGAGAGTGTGTCCGCTCTCGTCTCCTGTCTATCCGGGAAAGCCCTGGAGTGGGCCAACTCCGTATGGGGAGAGGACGGAGCGGCGTTGGACCACTACGAGGAGTTCACCCGCCGCTTATGGGCAGTGTTTGACCATCCACCTGAGGGTAGAGCGGCGGGTGAAGGGGGCGAGGAGCGCACAGGACTTTGTGCTGGATTTCCGAACCCTGGCTGCCGGCGCGGGCCCTGATCGACCATTACCGGCGGGAGCTGTCATGCAGGGACACCCCTCTTACCTCCGACCAGCTGGTGGACCTGTCCATCCGGCTGGATAACCTGCTGGCCAACCGAGGACGTCCGGATCGGGACCTGTCATTCCCATCTCCCAGAACCTCTGCTCCGACGCCTATGGAGCTGGGAGGTGCTGCGCTTAGGGGGACCGGAAGAGGGGCCATTCCCTGCACCATCTGTGGCTGCAAAGGGCACACTGCTGGTCGGTGCTGGGGGGGTTCCTCAGGGAGTCGAGGCATAAGGCGCTCGTAGATTCAGGCGCAGCTGTGAACTTTATTGACCGTTCATTTGCCCATAGTTTAGGGATCCCCATTGTTCCTGATGATATATCCTTCCCTGTGCATGCCTTAGATAGTCGACCATTGGGGTCGGGGCTGATTAGGGAGGCCACCACTCCACTAAGTATGGTTACGCAGGAGGGTCATGAGGAGAGAATCAGTCTACCTTATTGATTCTCCTGCGTTTCAAGTGGTGCTGGGCCTACCCTGGTTGGCCTATCATGACCCCAATATTTTGTGGCAACAGAGGGCTCTCAAGGGATGGTCACGAAAGTGCTCGGTGAGGTGTGTACGTGTTTCCATCGGTGCACTACGGTGGAGAGTCCAGACCAGGTCTCCACCGTGCACATCCCCTCAGAATATGCCGATTTGGCTCTCGCCTTCTGTAAGAAGAAGGCGACTCAATTACCACCCCATTACCACCCCATAAATCTCCTGGTAGACGCAGCACTTCCCAGGAGTCACGTGTATCCTGTGTCACAGGAGGAGACAGAGGCTATGGAAACATATGTCTCTGAATCTCTGAATCCTGTCTCTGAATGAGTAAATATTTTGTGAAGAAGAAAGATGGAGGTCTGCGCCCGTGTATTGACTATCGAGGTATCAATCAGATCACTGTGAGGTACAGCTACCCGCTACCTCTCATAGCCAGTGCGATCGAGTCATTTCACGGGGCGCGCTTCTTCACAAAATTGGATCTCAGGAGCGCTTACAATCTGGTGCGTATCCGGGAGGGGGACGAGTGGAAGACGGCATTTAGTACCACCTCAGGGCACTATGAGTACCTCGTCATGCCGTACGGGTTGATGAATGCTCCATCAGTCTTCCAGGCATTTGTAGACGAGATTTTCCGGGACTTGCACGGACAGGGTGTAGTGGTGTATATCGACGACATTCTGATTTACTCCACTACACGCGCCGAGCATGTGTCCCTGGTGCTCAAGGTGCTTGGTCGACTGTTGGAGCATGACCTGTACGTCAAGGCTGAGAAATGTCTGTTCTTCCAACAGTCTGTCTCCTTCCTAGGGTACCGCATTTATACGTCAGGGGTGGAGATGGAGAGTGACCGCATTTCATCCGTGCGTAATTGGCCGACTCACAGCACGGTGTGCAGCGTAATTGGCCGACTCCCAGCACGGTGTGCAGCGGTTCTTAGGGTTTGCCAACTACTACCGGAGGTTTATCCGGGGCTTTGGTCAGGTAGCGGCTCCCATTACCTCACTGCTGAAGGGGGGACCGGTGCGACTGCAGTGGTCAGCTGAAGCGGATAGGGCTTTTGGTCACCTGAAGGCTCTGTTTACCTCGGTTCCCGTGCTGGCTCATCCGGATCCCTCTTTGGCATTTATAGTGGAGGTGGACACGTCCGAGGCTGGGATAGGAGCTGTGCTGTCTCAGCGCTCGGGTACGCCACTTAAACTCCGCCCCTGTGCCTTCTTTTCGAAGAAGCTCAGCTCGGCAGAGCGTAACTATGATGTGGGGTCCCAGAGCTGTTGGCTGTCGTAAAGGCTCTGAAGGCGTGGAGACATTGGCTTGAGGGGGCTAAACACCCTTTTCTCATCTGGACTGACCACCGCAATCTGGAGTACATCCGGGCGACGAGGAGACCGAACCCTCGCCAGGCAAGGTGGGCCATGTTTTTCACCCGCTTTGTTTTCACCCTATCCTACCGACCAGGTTCCCAAAACATGGCAGACGCACTGTGCCGGCTGTTTGACACAGAGGAGCGGTCCATGGATCCCACTCCCATACTTCCGGCCTCTTGCGTAGTGGCACCGGTGGTGTGGGAGCTGGACGCGGACATCGAGCGGGCGTTTACAGAGCCCACTCCAGCTCAGTGTCCAGCTTGGCGTCTGTACGTTCCAACTGCTGTCTGCAACCCTTTGATCTATTGAGCCCACACGTCACCCTCCTCTGGTCATCCTGGCATCGGTCGTACAGTGCGCTGTCTTAGTGGGAAGTACTGGTGGTCCACCTTGGCTAAGGACGTGAGGGTTTATGCTTCCTCTTGCTCGGTGTGAGCCCAGTGCAAGGCTCCTAGGCATCTGCCCAGAGGGAAATTACAACCTCTACCCGTTCCACAACGACCATGGTTGCTCCTGTCGGTGGACTTCTTGACGGAATTTCCTCCGCCACAGGGAAACACCACGATCCTGGTCATTGTGGATAAGTCCTGCCGTCTCCTTCCTTTGCCCGGTCTCCCTACGGCCCTACAGACTGTGGAGGCTCTGTTCACCCACGTCTTCCGGCACTACGGGGTGCCTGAGGACATGATCTGATCGGGGTCCCCAGTTCACGTCCAGGGTCTGGAAGGTGTTCATGGAACGTCTAGAGGTCTCAGGCAGCCTCACCTCAGGTTTTCACCCCGAGAGTAGCGGGCAGGAGGAGAGAGTTAACCAGGATGTGGGAAGGTTTCTGCTGTCATACTGCCAGGACCGGCCGGGGGAGTGGGCGGCTTTCATCCCCTGGGCAGAGATGGCTCAAAACTCACTCCGCCACTCCTCCACTAACCTATCTCCCTTCCAGTGCGTACTTGGGTACCGTGGCATCAGAGCCGGATCGAGGCTCCTGTGGTGGATGAATGGTTTAGGCGCTCGGAGGAGACCTGGGACGCCGCCCGTGGCAGAAGGCGAGTGCCAACCGCCACCGTAGTGAGGCCCCGGTGTACGCACCGGGGGACCTGGTCTGGCTCTCGACCCGAAACCTGCCCCTCCGCCTGCCCTGCCGGAAGCTGGGTCCACTGTTTGTGGGGCCATTCAAAGTCCTGAGGAGACTGAACGAGGTTTGCTATAGGTTCCAACTTCCCCCAGATTACCGTATTAAACCCTCGTTCCATGTGTCTCACCTCATCGAGGGGGCCCCGGCTTATGCAGTTCGAGCCATCTTGGACTGGAGGTGCCGGGCGAGGGGGCTTCAGTACCTCATGGACTGGGAGGGTACGGTCCGGAGGAGAGATGCTGGGTGCCGGTGGAGGACATCCTGGACCCTTCGTTGCTACAGGTGTTTCACCGTCTCCGTCCGGATCGCCCTGCACCTCCGGGTCGTCCCAGAGGCCGGTGTTGGCGCGCTGCTGGAGCCGCGCGTCAATGGGTGGGGGGGTACTGTCACGACTTCCGCCGAGGTCGGTCCCTCTCCTTGTTCGGGCGGCGTTCTGCGGTCGACTTCACCGGTCTTGTAGCTACCGCCGATCTACTTTTCATTTTCTATGTTTTTTTTGTCTTCATTATACACACCCAAAATTACATGTTCCTTATTTAAACCCTCTGTTTCCCCCATGGTTATTCTATGTTAGAGGTTCTTGTTTATGGGAGCTTGTATTTGTACTACAGATTTTGGTAGTTTTGTATTTTGAGTAACTATACGTGATTACTCATCTCCGTTGCCCTGCGCCTGACTCTGCCTACCTGCTACACAGAGACTTCTGACACCCTTACATAATGGAGCTGTTTTCCCATTTGATTTGGTTCCCCTTCATCTCAGAAAGACACAGTCAGACTATATTTCTGGGGATCATGTAACTTGATTTTGGTTGTAATATACAATATGTTTGAGATGTTCTTCCATTTTGTCTTTAAACTGCATCCAATAATGAGGAGTGGGGAGGAACAGAATTTAACACAACTCAGGATCGTTTTGATGTGGATTAAATGTTTTTAAGAGCGCACAAGGTAGAGCGAGGCTCAGACCTGAGCGTTAGTAGGTATTTGATGTCGCCATCACCATAGAATTACACAGAGATCATTCTAATTCCATGGCTGTCACAACAAGGCATTGGTTAGAGAACTGAACAAGGTCCCCAATGTCACCTGATCCAGTCTTCTATCTGTTGTGTTGTTCAGAACAGACCAGCAGCAACAGGACAAATCAATGTATTAATGCCTTGGTAATGATTTATTCATAATGGAGGTAGAGAGAGAGCGAGTGTGTGTGTGTGTGGGCTAGTTGTTTTCCCTGAAGTGCCGGTCTCCCCTGGGCTTCCCATGCATATCCCTCACAAACACACAACAGCAACAAAGAAAGAGGAAGGAAGAGATGGATGGATAGAGAGAAGGAGAGATTGAGGAGGAGGGTGAAGAATGCTTCCCATACAGTTCCTCTCAGATAACCTTTGAGCTTGTGTTGAGGCGTCACACACTCAGTGAGGAAGTCAGTCTCTAGCATTGATTCACAAGCATGAAAAGAGCCTCTCTCTTGGACCAAACAAGGGCCTTTCTCTTATTAAAACTCATCTTATTCTGTTATGTCATTGAGTGAGTCTAGATTGTATAATGTGATGGTTATGTAAAACCTAGCAGAGTAAAGCAAGTAGAGTGTGTGTGTCTGTCGGTGTGTGTGTGTCTGTGTGTCCGCACTTCTCTGTTAGTGCTAGCTAGAGCTGTGTTTGTATTAGGGCTGGAGTAAAAGCCTGCATCCCCAGTAGCTCTCCAGGAGGAGGGTTGGCCTCTCCTAGGTCTAAGGTCTAAGGTAGACCCAGGAGGGTTGGCCTCTCCTAGGTCTAAGGTATACCCAGGAGGGTTGGTCTCTCCTAGGTCTAAGGTATACCTAGGAGGGTTGGTCTCTCCTAGGTCTAAGGTATACCCAGGAGGGTTGGCCTCTCCTAGGTCTAAGGTATACCCAGGAGGGTTGGTCTCTCCTAGGTCTAAGGTATACCCAGGAGGGTTGGCCTCTCCTAGGTCTAAGGTATACCCAGGAGGGTTGGTCTCTCCTAGGTCTAAGGTATACCCAGTTCACCCCACTTAGGCTTTGGCAGAAGAATGTGAACTGTGTGTGTGAGGAGGGACGGTGTGTGCACTTGTGTGTGTTCCTGTGTGTCTGTGTATGAGTATGTGTGTGTGTCTGTGTGTGTATATATATATATATATATGTGTGTGTGTGTGTGTGTGTGTGTGTGTGTTCATGTGTGCAATCGTTGGATTTCTCATGTGGTGTGTGCGTGTTCATCTGTGCAATCATTGGATTTCTCATGTGGTGTGTGTGTGTTCATGTGTGTAATCGTTGCATTTGTCATGTGGTGTGTGTGTGTGTGTGTGTATTTCATATTAGGCCAATGGTTTGGCTTAGTAAACTCTACTATCCTTAGCCCCCATCACGCTTGCCTAAATTCTCTGTGACCACTACCCTACCACTGTCTGTGTGTGTGGCCTCTGTGTTTGTGTGTGTCTGCCTGTCAGTGTGGCCGCCTTTGTGTGTTTGTCTTCCTGTGTGTATCTGTTCCTGTGTGTGTGTGTGTGTGTGTGTGTGTGTGTGTGTGTGTGTCTCTCTCTCTCTGTGCGTCTATTGTGGCCCCTCTGGAATGAGGAAGTGCTATAGGGGTCAGAGGTCACATATGCAAAATCCTCCATCATCCTGAAGTCTAATTTAGTCTCTCCTCTTACCATGAGGCCTGTGTGTGTGTGTGTGTGTGTGTGTGTGTGTGTGTGTATTTCATATTAGGCCAATGGTTTGGCTTAGTAAACTCTACTATCCTTAGCCCCCATCACGCTTGCCTAAATTCTCTGTGACCACTACCCTACCACTGTCTGTGTGTGTGGCCTCTGTGTTTGTGTGTGTCTGCCTGTCAGTGTGGCCGCCTTTGTGTGTTTGTCTTCCTGTGTGTATCTGTTCCTGTGTGTGTGTGTGTGTGTGTGTGTGTCTCTCTCTCTCTGTGCGTCTATTGTGGCCCCTCTGGAATGAGGAAGTGCTATAGGGGTCAGAGGTCACATATGCAAAATCCTCCATCATCCTGAAGTCTAATTTAGTCTCTCCTCTTACCATGAGGCCTGTGTGTGTGTGTGTGTGTGTGTGTGTGTGTGTGTGTGTGTGTATTTCCCGGTGGATTCTCTCTTCTCTCCCTCTCTTTCTGAAAACTATTTCAGCCTCTTCTATCTTCCTCTCTTTTACTGGTCTGTGGTCTGGCGTTCTTTCTGAACACATTCCATGTGTGGTGGTTGATTGATCTGGCAAGTGCCTATGCTGCCCTGAGGGGACTGTGTGTGTGTGTTTTTTGTGTGTATGTATGCATTGTGTCACTGCGTTCGTGTGTGTGTGTACGACGGAGGATGAGCAGAGGGCCACGTGTGTGTTCCCTGTGCAGTGGTTATTTAGACTGAGATTCAGAACACATGCTGAGAGAGGCCAGTCAGTTTGTCTGTCCTCCCTTCCTCAGACTGTTGACAGTCAGTTTGTCTGTCCTCCCTTCCTCAGGCTCTGTTGACAGAGCGGTGACACAGTGAACCTTAACCCTGTCTTCCACCCTGTCTTCCACCTTGTCTTCCACGCATCAAATTCACTGCAACTAATATCTATTAACCCTAGCTTCCACCCTGGCTTCCATGCATCAAACTCACTGTATCTATTATCTATTAACCCTAGCTTCCACCCGGCTTCCACCCTGGCTTCCGTGCATCAAACTCACTGTATCTATTATCTATTAACCCTAGCTTCCACCCAGCTTCCACCCTGGCTTCCACCCGGCTTCCACCCTGGCTTCCATGCATCAAACTCACTGTATCTATTATCTATTAACCCTAGCTTCCACCCGGCTTCCACCCTGGCTTCCATGCATCAAACTCACTGTATCTATTATCTATTAACCCTAGCTTCCACCCGGCTTCCACCCTGGCTTCCACCCGGCTTCCACCCTGGCTTCCACCCGGCTTCCACCCTGGCTTCCATGCATCAAACTCACTGTATCTATTATCTATTAACCCTAGTTTCCACCCGGCTTCCACCCTGGCTTCCATGCATCAAACTCACTGTATCTATTATCTATTAACCCTAGCTTCCACCCTGGCTTCCACCCTGGCTTCCATGCATCAAACTCACTGTATCTATTATCTATTAACCCTAGCTTCCACCCTGGCTTCCACCCTGGCTTCCATGCATCAAACTCACTGTATCTATTATCTATTAACCCTAGCTTCCACCCGGCTTCCACCCTGGCTTCCACCCGGCTTCCACCCTGGCTTCCATGCATCAAACTCACTGTATCTATTATCTATTAACCCTAGCTTCCACCCGGCTTCCACCCTGGCTTCCATGCATCAAACTCACTGTATCTATTATCTATTAACCCTAGCTTCCACCCTGGCTTCCACCCTGGCTTCCATGCATCAAACTCACTGTATCTATTATCTATTAACCCTAGCTTCCACCCTGGCTTCCACCCTGGCTTCCATGCATCAAACTCACTGCAACTAATATATATAATGTTTAGCTTCCTGCTTGTATTCCTACTTTCTTTAGGTTTTCGAAATCACATATTTTGGCTGGCTGCTCTTGCTGTCACTCATAGCTGGAAGAGCTGGAAGAGCTGTGAGTGGATGGCCATACTCAGGGTCCCGCCTCCAGCAGTGCTGAATTGTAGACAGGAAGCTTACAGGTCAAGCTGCCAGTACATAGACTCCAGCTGAGCAGGAGAGCCACAAGCACTGAGTTCTATTACTGCTGACCAGTCAGATTACAATCAAGTAGACTCAGACTGTTGCATCCCATGTGGATCAAACACACTTTTAAATAACTACAATAGGTTTAACAACCGGAATTAGCTTTGCTGTTTCATTATTAAGACTTTTCTAGTAGATAGGATCGCTAACATCTCAGTTTGTAACAAACAGGATGCAGGTCAGGCCCGCAGCGTCCAGGCCTAGTCCCCTCCCATGGCTCATTAGCCTTCTGATGGTTAGTGTCTGCTATCTGTGGTGTCTGAGGGCCAGATTAGGTGCTGGTGTAATCCAGCAGCCTACTACACTACAGCCTGGATCAATCCCTCTCATTTAAATGGAGCCCAGAGGTGTCTTTCTTCATGGCACATGCAGGGAACTCCGTGTTTAACTGCAGACGCTGGATCAAGTCCTTCTGTCCGTCCTCATTTGCAACACAAACCCTCTGTTCCTGAGAGAGCAGCGGCAGAGGAGCAGCAACATGCCATTCTAGACAGCAGAATCAGCAAATGACATTGGCCATGTGCACTACACACTACACACTACACACTACACACTACACAGTACAAATGTTGTGTACAGTGGCTAGCCCATTGTGTGTTGTAGAGGGTAGTTGTGTACAGTGGCTAGCCCATTGTGTGTTGTAGTGGGTAGTTGTGTGCAGTGGCTAGTCCATTGTGTGTTGTAGTGGGTAGTTGTGTACAGTGGCTAGTCCATTGTGTGTTGTAGTGGGTAGTTGTGTACAGTGGCTAGTCCATTGTGTGTTGTAGTGGGTAGTTGTGTACAGTGGCTAGTCCATTGTGTGTTGTAGTGGGTAGTTGTGTACAGTGGCTAGTCCATTGTGTGTTGTAGTGGGTAGTTGTGTACAGTGGCTAGTCCATTGTGTGTTGTAGTGGGTAGTTGTGTACAGTGGCTAGTCCATTGTGTGTTGTAGTGGGTAGTTGTGTACAGTGGCTAGTCCATTGTGTGTTGTAGTGGGTAGTTGTGTACAGTGGCTAGTCCATTGTGTGTTGTAGTGGGTAGTTGTGTACAGTGGCTAGTCCATTGTGTGTTGTAGTGGGTAGTTGTGTACAGTGGCTAGTCCATTGTGTGTTGTAGTGGGTAGTTGTGTACAGTGGCTAGTCCATTGTGTGTTGTAGTGGGTAGTTGTGTACAGTGGCTAGTCCATTGTGTGTTGTAGTGGGTAGTTGTGTACAGTGGCTAGTCCATTGTGTGTTGTAGTGGGTAGTTGTGTACAGTGGCTAGTCCATTGTGTGTTGTAGTGGGTAGTTGTGTACAGTGGCTAGTCCATTGTGTGTTGTAGTGGGTAGTTGTGTACAGTGGCTAGTCCATTGTGTGTTGTAGTGGGTAGTTGTGTACAGTGGCTAGTCCATTGTGTGTTGTAGTGGGTAGTTGTGTACAGTGGCTAGTCCATTGTGTGTTGTAGTGGGTAGTTGTGTACAGTGGCTAGTCCATTGTGTGTTGTAGTGGGTAGTTGTGTACAGTGGCTAGTCCATTGTGTGTTGTAGTGGGTAGTTGTGTACAGTGGCTAGTCCATTGTGTGTTGTAGTGGGTAGTTGTGTACAGTGGCTAGTCCATTGTGTGTTGTAGTGGGTAGTTGTGTACAGTGGCTAGTCCATTGTGTGTTGTAGTGGGTAGTTGTGTACAGTGGCTAGTCCATTGTGTGTTGTAGTGGGTAGTTGTGTACAGTGGCTAGTCCATTGTGTGTTGTAGTGGGTAGTTGTGTACAGTGGCTAGTCCATTGTGTGTTGTAGTGGGTAGTTGTGTACAGTGGCTAGTCCATTGTGTGTTGTAGTGGGTAGTTGTGTACAGTGGCTAGTCCATTGTGTGTTGTAGTGGGTAGTTGTGTACAGTGGCTAGTCCATTGTGTGTTGTAGTGGGTAGTTGTGTACAGTGGCTAGTCCATTGTGTGTTGTAGTGGGTAGTTGTGTACAGTGGCTAGTCCATTGTGTGTTGTAGTGGGTAGTTGTGTACAGTGGCTAGTCCATTGTGTGTTGTAGTGGGTAGTTGTGTACAGTGGCTAGTCCATTGTGTGTTGTAGTGGGTAGTTGTGTACAGTGGCTAGTCCATTGTGTGTTGTAGTGGGTAGTTGTGTACAGTGGCTAGTCCATTGTGTGTTGTAGTGGGTAGTTGTGTACAGTGGCTAGTCCATTGTGTGTTGTAGTGGGTAGTTGTGTACAGTGGCTAGTCCATTGTGTGTTGTAGTGGGTAGTTGTGTACAGTGGCTAGTCCATTGTGTGTTGTAGTGGGTAGTTGTGTGCAGTGGCTAGTCCATTGTGTGTTGTAGTGGGTAGTTGTGTACAGTGGCTAGTCCATTGTGTGTTGTAGTGGGTAGTTGTGTACAGTGGCTAGTCCATTGTGTGTTGTAGTGGGTAGTTGTGTACAGTGGCTAGTCCATTGTGTGTTGTAGTGGGTAGTTGTGTACAGTGGCTAGTCCATTGTGTGTTGTAGTGGGTAGTTGTGTACAGTGGCTAGTCCATTGTGTGTTGTAGTGGGTAGTTGTGTACAGTGGCTAGTCCATTGTGTGTTGTAGTGGGTAGTTGTGTGCAGTGGCTAGTCCATTGTGTGTTGTAGTGGGTAGTTGTGTACAGTGGCTAGTCCATTGTGTGTTGTAGTGGGTAGTTGTGTACAGTGGCTAGTCCATTGTGTGTTGTAGTGGGTAGTTGTGTACAGTGGCTAGTCCATTGTGTGTTGTAGTGGGTAGTTGTGTACAGTGGCTAGTCCATTGTGTGTTGTAGTGGGTAGTTGTGTACAGTGGCTAGTCCATTGTGTGTTGTAGTGGGTAGTTGTGTGCAGTGGCTAGTCCATTGTGTGTTGTAGTGGGTAGTTGTGTGCAGTGGCTAGTCCATTGTGTGTTGTAGTGGGTAGTTGTGTACAGTGGCTAGTCCATTGTGTGTTGTAGTGGGTAGTTGTGTGCAGTGGCTAGTCCATTGTGTGTTGTAGTGGGTAGTTGTGTACAGTGGCTAGTCCATTGTGTGTTGTAGTGGGTAGTTGTGTACAGTGGCTAGTCCATTGTGTGTTGTAGTGGGTAGTTGTGTACAGTGGCTAGTCCATTGTGTGTTGTAGTGGGTAGTTGTGTGCAGTGGCTAGTCCATTGTGTGTTGTAGTGGGAAGTTGTGTACAGTGGCTAGTCCATTGTGTGTTGTAGTGGGTAGTTGTGTACAGTGGCTAGTCCATTGTGTGTTGTAGTGGGTAGTTGTGTACAGTGGCTAGTCCATTGTGTGTTGTAGTGGGTAGTTGTGTGCAGTGAGTATGTGTCTTGTAGGATGTCCATGTCTCAGAGATGCACCGTGTCAATGCAGGTGTTGGTAGAAACCGTTCATTACATACAACATGATATTACAGTCATAGAGAGGTAATGAAACAACATGATATTACAGTCATAGAGAGGTAATGAAACAACATGATATTACAGTCATGGAGGTAATGAAACAACATGATATTACAGTCATGGAGGTAATGAAACAACATGATATTATAGTCATAGAGAGGTAATGAAGCAACATGATATTATAGTCATAGAGAGGTAATGAAACAACAGGATATTATAGTCATAGAGAGGGTAATGAAACAACATGATATTATAGTCATATAGAGGTAATGAAACAACATGATATTACAGCCATAGAGAGGGTAATGAAGCAACATGATATTATAGTCATAGAGAGGTAATGAAACAACAGGATATTACAGCCATAGAGAGGTAATGAAGCAACATGATATTATAGTCATAGAGAGGTAATGAAACAACATGATATTATAGTCATAGAGAGGTAATGAAACAACAGGATATTATAGTCATAGAGAGGTAATGAAACAACATGATATTATAGTCATATAGAGGTACTGAAACAACATGATATTACAGCCATAGAGAGGTAATGAAGCAACATGATATTATAGTCATAGAGAGGTAATGAAACAACATGATATTACAGCCATAGAGAGGTAATGAAGCAACATGATATTATAGTCATAGAGAGGTAATGAAACAACATGATATTACAGCCATAGAGAGGTAATGAAACAACATGATATTATAGTCATATAGAGGTACTGAAACAACATGATATTACAGCCATAGAGAGGTAATGAAACAACAGGATATTACAGCCATAGAGAGGTAATGAAACTACATGATATTACAGTCATAGAGAGGTAATGAAACTACATTATATTACAGCCATAGAGAGGTAATGAAACAACATGATATTACAGCCATAGAGAGGTAATGAAAGAACAGGATATTACAGCCATAGAGAGGTAATGAAACAACATGATATTACAGTCATAGAGAGGTAATGAAACAACAGGATATTACAGTCATAGAGAGGTAATGCAACTACATTATATTATAGTCATAGAGAGGCAATGAAAGAACAGGATATTACAGTCATAGAGAGGTAATGAAACAACATGATATTATAGCCATAGAGAGGTACTGAAACAACAGGATATTACAGTCATAGAGAGGTAATGAAATAATAGAGTAAAAGTCACAGAGATGCAGGTCATCTCTCTCTCTCTCTCTCTCTCTCTCTCTCTCTCTCTCTCTCTCTCTCTCTCTCTCTCTCTCTCTATCTGTGTCTTCTCTGAAATGTCAACACCAGGGGCATACAGGCGGGAGGCTGTGTGTGGATGACCGTGTGTGCATATGACCATGTATGTATGTATGTGTGTGTGTGTGTGCCAGTGAGACAGCGGAAACCGGGAGTCCTGGGGGGATTTTATTTATTTATTTTTATTTCACCTTTATTTAACCTGGTAGGCATTTACAACTGCGACCTGGCCAAGATAAAGCAAAGCAGTTCGACACACAACAACACAGAGTTACACATGGAATAAAACAAACATACAGTCAATAATACAGTAGGAAAAAAAGAAATCTATATACAAAGAGTGCAAATGAGGTAGGATAAGGAAGGTAAGACAATAAATAGGCCATGGTGGCAGAGTAATTACAATATAGCAATTTAACACTGGAATGGTAAAAGAAAACTGTGCAGTAGATGAATGTGCAATGTAGAAAGGAACAAGAGAAATAAATAAATACGGTAGGGGATGAGGTAGTTGGTTGGGCTATTTACAGATGGGCTATAAACAGGTACAGTGGTCTGTACACTGCTCTGACAGCTGGTGCTTAAAGCTGTTGAGGGAGATAAGTGTCTCCAGTTTCAGAGATTTTTGTAGTTCGTTCCAGTCATTGGCAGCAGAGAACTGGAAGGAAAGGCGGCCAAAGGAGGAATTGGCTTTGGGGGTGACCAGTGAGATATACCTGCTGGAGCGCGTGCTACGGGTTGGTGCTGCTAAGGTGACCAGCGAGCTGAGATAAGGCGGGACTTTACCTAGCAGGGACTTGTAAATGACCAGGAGCCAGTGGATATGGCGACGAGTGTAAAGTGAAGGCCAGCCTACGAGAGTGTACAGGTCGCAGTGGTGGGTGGTATATGGGGCTTTGGTAACAAAACGGATGGCACTGTGATAGACTGCATCCAGTTTGTTGAGTAGAGTATTGGAGGCTATTTTGTAAATTACATCACCGAAGTCGAGGATCGGTAGGATGGTCAGTTTTACGAGGGTAAGTTTGGCAGCATGAGTGAAGGAAGCTTTGTTGCAAATAGGAAGCCAATTCTAGATTTAATTTTAGATTGGAGATGTTTGATGTGAGTCTGGAAGGAGAGTTTACAGTCTAACCAGACACCTAGGTATTTGTAGTTTTCCACGTAATCTAAGACAGAACCGTCCAGAGTAGTGATGCTGGACGGGCGGACAGGTGCGGGTAGCGATCGGTTGAAGAGCATGCATTTAGTTTTACTTGCGTTTAAGAGCAGTTGTAGGCCACGGAAGGAGAGTTGTATGGCATTGAAGCTCGTCTGGAGGGTACTTAACACAGTGTCCAAAGAGGGGCCAGAAGTATACAGAATGGTGTCGTCTGCATAGAGGTGAATCAGAGACTCACCTGCAGCAAGAGCGACATCATTGATGTATACAGAGAAAAGAGTCGGCCCAAGAATTGAACCCTGTGGCACCCCCATGGAGACTGCCAGAGGCTCGGACAACAGGCCCTCTGATTTGACACACTGAACTCTGTCGGAGAAGTAATTGGTGAACCATGCGAGGCAGTCATTTGAGAAACCAATGCTGTCGAGTCTGCCGATAAGGATGCGGTGATTGACAGAGTCGAAAGCCTTGGCCAGATCAATGAAAACAGCTGCACAATAATGTCTCTTGTCGATGGCGGTTATGATGTCATTTAGGACCTTGAGCGTGGCTGAGGTGCACCCATGACCAGCCCTGAAACCAGATTGCATAGCGGAGAAGGTACGGTGGGATTCGAAATGGTCGGTAATTTGTTTGTTAACTTGGCTTTCAAAGACCTTAGAAAGGCAGGGAAGGATGGATATAGGCCTATAACAGTTTGGGTCAAGAGTGTCTCCCCCTTTGAAGAAGGAGATGACCGCAGCTGCTTTCCAGTCTTTGGGAATCTCAGACGTCACGAAAGAGAGGTTAAACAGGCTAGTAATAGGGGTTGCAACAATTTTGGCAGATAATTTTTGAAATAAAGGGTCCAGATTGTCTAGCCCGGCTGATTTGTAGGGGTCCAGATTTCGCAGCTCTTTTAGAACATCAGCTGACTGGATTTGGGAGAAGGAGAAGTGGGGGAGGCTTGGGCGAGTTACTGAGGGGGGTGCAGGGCTGTTGACCGGGGTAGGGGTAGCCAGGTGGAAAGCATGGCCAGCCATAGAAAAATGCTTATTGAAAATCTCAATTATTGTGGGTTTATCAGTGGTGACAGTATTTCCTATCCTCAGTGCAGTGGGCAGTTGGGAGGAGGTGCTCTTATTCTCCATGGACTTAACATTGTCCCAGAACTTTTTGGAGTTTGTGTTACAGGAGGCAAATTTCTGCTTGAAAAAGCTAGCCTTGGCTTTCCTAACTGCCAGCGTATATTGGTTCCTGACTTCCCTGAAAAGTTGCATATCACGGGGGCTGTTCGATGCTAATGCAGAACGCCACAGGAGGGTAGAGGGTAAGGGAGCGAGAAACGGATGGAGAGAGAGGGAGATTTTATTATCCAGACAGTTTTAGGATTAGAGTCTGAAGGCCCCTGTATTATCCAGACTGTCTTAGGGTTAGAGTCTGAAGGCCCCTGTATTATCCAGACTGTCTTAGGGTTAGAGTCTGAAGGCCCTGTATTATCCAGACTGTCTTAGGGTTAGAGTCTGAAGGCCCCTGTATTATCCAGACTGTCTTAGGGTTAGAGTCTGAAGGCCCCTGTATTATCCAGACTGTCTTAGGGTTAGAGTCTGAAGGCCCCTGTATTATCCAGACTGTCTTAGGGTTAGAGTCTGAAGGCCCCTGTATTATCCAGACTGTCTTAGGGTTAGAGTCTGAAGGTCCCTGTATTATCCAGACTGTCTTAGGGTTAGAGTCTGAAGGCCCCTGTATTATCCAGACTGTCTTAGGGTTAGAGTCTGAAGGCCCCTGTATTATCCAGACCGTCAGTGTGTTTTTCCTACATTCTCTCTGTGTTCTATTGGCTCAGTCACAGCTGCCTCCATCAGCAGAATATAATGGCTCTGCCTTCTGAGTCCTTTTAATTGTGTTCAGTGGAAGAGAGAGAAAGAGACGAAGGAGGACGAGAGGGAGGAGAAGGGAGGAGAAGGGGAGAAGAGGAGAGAGAGAAAGAGACGAGAGGAGAGAGAGGAAGAGAGGGAGGAGAAGGGGAGAAGAGGAGAGAGAGGAAGAGAGGGAGGAGAAGGGGAGAAGAGGAGAGAGAGAGAAAGAGCGACATGTTCCCACACATTCTTTTGTAACTGTTCCCAGGTCAGTCACTTCAGGCAGTAGAGGGACATGCCTGGTCCCACTGTGTCAGAGCCATGAGGAAGTGCACTGATGCAACTGTCAAACCATTCTGTCTCTATAAGGCAGCAGGCTCACCATGACAGACCCAGTGATTCCCAAGGGACTGACAGGCTGAGCTGAGGCCACTGTTGCTGGTTTAGGGAAGTGGTCTGGAGAATCACCAACTTACATGTGTGTCTTCAAGGCACTGTGCACTCACACAGAGAACACAGAGACAGGGAATCAGACGTCTCGTCTGACCTAGCTGTCCCAGCGGTCTGTTCCTGGGCTGCACCGAGAGTTCAGGCGTAGACACACCACATCTCTACTCTCTTCTCCATCCATTCTCTCCTTAGGGTCACTAAATGGTGGTTGTGGAAGTCTTTACAGTACTCTTTCCCCCTTCTTTCCCCTCCATTCAGCTCTGTACTGTATTCTCTCCATTCAGCTCTGTACTGTATTCTCTCCATTCAGCTCTGTACTGTATTCTCTCCATTCAGCTCTGTACTGTATTCTCTCCATTCAGCTCTGTACTGTATTCTCTCCATTCAGCTCTGTACTGTATTCTCTCCATTCAGCTCTGTACTGTATTCTCTCCATTCAGCTCTGTACTGTATTCTCTCCATTCAGCTCTGTACTGTATTCTCTCCATTCAGCTCTGTACTGTATTCTCTCCATTCAGCTCTGTACTGTATTCTCTCCATTCAGCTCTGTACTGTATTCTCTCCATTCAGCTCTGTACTGTATTCTCTCCATTCAGCTCTGTACTGTATTCTCTCCATTCAGCTCTGTACTGTATTCTCTCCATTCAGCTCTGTACTGTATTCTCTCCATTCAGCTCTGTACTGTATTCAGCTCTGTACTGTATTCTCTCCATTCAGCTCTGTACTGTATTCTCTCCATTCAGCTCTGTACTGTATTCTCTCCATTCAGCTCTGTACTGTATTCTCTCCATTCAGCTCTGTACTGTATTCTCTCCATTCAGCTCTGTACTGTATTCTCTCCATTCAGCTCTCTACTGTATTCTCTCCATTCAGCTCTGTACTGTATTCTCTCCATTCAGCTCTGTACTGTATTCTCTCCATTCAGCTCTGTACTGTATTCTCTCCATTCAGCTCTGTACTGTATTCTCTCCATTCAGCTCTGTATCGTATTCTCTCCATTCAGCTCTGTACTGTATTCTCTCCATTCAGCTCTGTACTGTATTCTCTCCATTCAGCTCTGTACTGTATTCTCTCCATTCAGCTCTCTACTGTATTCTCTCCATTCAGCTCTCTACTGTATTCTCTCCATTCAGCTCTGTACTGTATTCTCTCCATTCAGCTCTGTACTGTATTCTCTCCATTCAGCTCTGTACTGTATTCTCTCCATTCAGCTCTGTACTGTATTCTCTCCATTCAGCTCTGTATCGTATTCTCTCCATTCAGCTCTGTACTGTATTCTCTCCATTCAGCTCTGTACTGTATTCTCTCCATTCAGCTCTGTACTGTATTCTCTCCATTCAGCTCTCTACTGTATTCTCTCCATTCAGCTCTGTACTGTATTCTCTCCATTCAGCTCTGTACTGTATTCTCTCCATTCAGCTCTGTACTGTATTCTCTCCATTCAGCTCTGTACTGTATTCCCAGTCAGACTCCGAGCATCTCAGCTAGTCTGACTCATTACTGTTTCATAACGGATAAAGAGTTGAACTGTGTTGTAGCTGGCCTCATTCTTCTCACTGTCTGTAAGTCACCTCAGGACAGCTTAATTTAAGCACATTCATGAGTCGGTTTGTTTTTGTTGACCGTATGAGAGATTGAGAGATCCAGCTATTAAGACCTTTTATTTATCTGGTCATTATCCAGTTATTAAGACCTTTTATCTATCTGGTCATTATCCAGTTATTAAGACCTTTTATCTATCTGGTCATGATCCAGCTATTAAGACCTTTTATCTATCTGGTCATTATCCAGCTATTAAGACCTTTTATCTATCTGGTCATTATCCAGTTATTAAGACCTTTTATCTATCCGGTCATGATCCAGCTATTAAGACCTTTTATCTATCTGGTCATTATCCAGCTATTAAGACCTTTTATCTATCTGGTCATTATTCAGCTATTAAGACCTTTTATCTATCTGGTCATTATCCAGCTATTAAGACCTTTTATCTATCTGGTCATTATCCAGCTATTAAGACCTTTTATCTATCTGGTCATTATCCAGCTATTAAGACCTTTTATCTATCTGGTCATTATCCAGCTATTAAGTCAATATCTACTAGTGGATGTAGTGTGGCAAGGCCAAGCCCTGTGTGTGTATGTCCCAAACCTCTTCTATAATTGGTATGGTGACTCTCTCCCTCCTGCAGAGAGGAGGCTGGCCGGTTGTCCCCCTTACCTCCTGCAGAGAGGAGGCTGGTTGGTTGTCTCTCCCTCCCTCCTGCAGAGAGGAGGCTGGCCGGTTGTCTCTCCCTCCCTCCTGCAGAGAGGAGGCTGGTTGGTTGTCTCTCCCTCCCTCTTGCAGAGAGGAGGCTGGTTGGTTGTCTCTCCCTCCCTCCTGAAGAGAGGAGGCTGGTTGGTTGTCTCTCCCTCCCTCCTGCAGAGAGGAGACTGGTTGGTTGTCTCTCTCTCCCTCCTGAAGAGAGGAGACTGGTTGGTTGTCTCTCCCTCCCTCCTGCAGAGAGGAGGCTGGTTGGTTGTCTCTCCCTCCCTCCTGCAGAGAGGAGGCTGGTTGGTTGTCTCTCCCTCCTGCAGAGAGGAGACTGGCTGGTTGTCTCTCCCTCCCTCCTGCAGAGAGGAGGCTGGTTGGTTGTCTCTCTCCCTCCTGCAGAGAGGAGGCTGGTTGATTGTCTCTCTGGTTGTCCCTCTTCCCCTCCTGCAGAGAGGAGGCTGGTTGGTTGTCCCATCCCTCCTGCAGAGAGGAGGCTGGCTGGTTGTCCCATCCCTCCTGCAGAGAGGAGACTGGCTGGTTGTCTCTCACCCTCCTTCTGCAGAGAGGAGGCTGGTTGGTTCGAAAGCCTGGAGCCTGATGTTCCCCTCACATGGCTGTCATGACAGGGAGAGGAGGAGAGAGGGAGGGAGAGGAGAGAGGGAGGGAGAGGAGAGAGATAACAAGAGAAGCGGGGAAGAGAGGCATAATGAGAGAGAAGGACCCTTCATACTGGAGGTCAATGTTCCCGTGTGTGTGTGTGTGTGTGTGTGTGTTTATTTATTCGCCTGAATCCCAGTATCTTAGCATCACACAGCAGAATACATCCTATGACGCTCAAGGTTGACCTGGTGTCCTGATTAATCATGCCCCCTGGTGTATGTGGTGCCCAGAGTGACAGCATGCCTTCTGCTTCCTGTCTGGCATCCAATCCCATGGCATGAATACATCATCACTCGCATTGTTATATTAGCATGTCCTGTTGCTATTGATTTAATGAGGAACCAGCTATATAGACATTAGGTCAGGGATGCTTGGTCTACTATTCTCTCTCTCTCCATCTCTCTCCATCTCTCTCCATCTCTCTCAATTCTATTACATTCTAGGGGCTTTATTGGCATGGGAAACATATGTTAACAAGTAGATAATAAACAATAAAAATGTACAGTAAACATTACACTCACAGAAGTTCCAAAATGGTATAGACATTTCAAATGTCATATTATGTGCGAATAGTTAAAGTACTTGTATTTACAATGCTGTTTGTTCTTCACTGGTTGCCCATTTCTTGTGGCAACAGGTCACAAATCTCTGTTTAGGGACAAATAGCATTCTAGTTTGCTCAGTTTTTTTTATTCTTTCCAATGTGTCAAGTAATTATCTTTTTATTTTCTCATGATTTGGTTGGGTCTAATTGTGTTGCTGTCCTGGGGCTCTGTGAGGTCTGTTTGTGTTTGTGAACAGAGCCCTAGGACCAGCTTGCTTAGGGGACTCTTCTCCAGGTTCATCTCTCTGTAGGTGATGGCTTTGTTATGGAAGGTTTGGGAATCGCAGGACGAGCTAGTTAACCTGGTAATATCATCAACCATGTGTAGTTAACTAGTGATTATGTGAAGATGCTAGCTAGCAACTTACCTTGGCTCCTTGCAGCCACAAGGTCCTTTTGATGTGTTGTAGTCAGGTCCTGTTCTTCTCTGGGTCAGGGAGTGTTGTAGTCAGGTCCTGTTCTTCTCTGGGTCAGGGAGTGTTGTAGTCAGGTCCTGTTCTTCTCTGGGTCAGGGAGTGTTGTAGTCAGGTCCTGTTCTTCTCTGGGTCAGGGAGTGTTGTAGTCAGGTCCTGTTCTTCTCTGGTCAGGGAGTTTTGTAGTCAGGTCCTGTTCTTCACTGGGTCAGGGAGTGTTGTAGTCAGGTCCTGTTCTTCTCTGGGTCAGGGAGTGTTGTAGTCAGGTCCTGTTCTTCTCTGGGTCAGGGAGTGTTGTAGTCAGGTCCTGTTCTTCTCTGGGTCAGGGAGTGTTGTAGTCAGGTCCTGTTCTTCTCTGGGTCAGGGAGTGTTGTAGTCAGGTCCTGTTCTTCTCTGGGTCAGGGAGTGTTGTAGTCAGGTCCTGTTCTTCTCTGGGTCAGGGAGTGTTGTAGTCAGGTCCTGTTCTTCTCTGGGTCAGGGAGTGTTGTAGTCAGGTCCTTATTTTTTTCCCTCCGTATGTGATCACCCCATCCTCTCTTCCGCTCCTCATCTGTCCATTGTGTTGTGTGTTGTGTGTGTTTGCTCTTGTCTGTGTGTATGAGAGAGGCAACGTCATTCATTCAGCACCACTCACAGATGGCTGATGTTGCTTAGTAACCAGGTCGTCTCTGTGAGAGAGAGAGAGAGAGAGAGAGAGAGAGAGAGAGAGAGAGAGAGAGAGAGAGAGAGAGAGAGAGAGAGAGAGAGAGAGAGAGAGAGAGAGAGAGAGAGAGAGAGAGAGAGAGAGAGAGAGAGAGAGAGAGAGAGAGAGAGAGAGAGAGAGAGAGAGAGCCTGTGTTCAATGTCTCTATATACATGGGACAGCAGTGACGACTGTGTGTGTGTGAGCGCAAGAGACTATGTGTGATTGGGTGTATGTTTGCAAAACTCTCTCTAAGATGCAGTGCAGATGGACAGGGCAGAGAACAGGGCAGATGGACAGCTATCGTTGGCTCTTCAACAGTCTGATGGTCTGGTGATAGAAGCTGTTTCAGAGTCTGTTGGTTTGAGATCTGATGGTCCTGGAACGTCTGCCAGACTGTAGCAGAATGAACACTCCGTGGCAGAGGTCCCGAATGATCTTCCTTGGACACTGAGGGGTGTAGAGGCGGCGTGCCCCCGGCAGGCGGCGTGCCCCCGGTGGTCAGGGCCCTAACCAGGGTCTCAGTTTTACTGAGCTAATCTACTGCATTTCTATACCATATAAAAACTCTAAAATGCTATTTGGAGAACAGCAAAAACAAGGCAAAATGACTCCAGCCATGATCACAATGGCTGCTGTAGCTTCATCCATCTCAGTCCATCTACAATCACAGCCTATTAGCTATACTGTGAGCCCAATACACATGAACTCAGCACTGGGGTTAAAGGTTAGCATTTAATACGTACACAGGGATCTGCACTTGATTAGCTAAAAGTCAGCAAATGAGTTTGCTTTACAGAACTGTTTATTTAGCAGGTTTACAGCTAACTGGTTTAAAAGAGAATATTACAGCCGTTTAATAAAGGACCGGACCCTTTTTCAATGTTCTCCTAAAATGACATACCCAAATCTAACGGCCTGGAGCTCAGGCCCTGAAGCAGTATATGCATATGCTTGGTACCATTTGAAAGGAAACACTTTGAAGTTTGTGGAAATGTGGAAGAATGTAGGAGAATATAACATTTAAGCAATAAGGCCAGAGGGGTTGTGGTATATGGCCAATATACCACGGGTACGACGCAACGCGGAGTGCCTTGACACCTCCCTTAGCCTTGGTACATTGGTCATATACCACAAACCCCCGAGGTGCCTTATTGCTATTATAAACTGGCTACCAACGTAATTAGAGCAGTAAAATACATGTTTTGTCATACCTGTGGTATACCGTCTGTCAGCCAATCAGCATTCAGGGCTCGAACCACCCAGTTTATAAAAAGGTCTAAATAAATGCTCTGTCCAGTTAGACTAGTCATTCCACTAGATGGCACTGCTGCTGTAATAAATACAGAGCACAGGAAGAAATACATGTGTCTGGAATATACAGTACAATCAGAACTTCACAGTACAATCAGAACTTCACAGTGCAATCAGAACTTCACAGTACAATCAGAACTTCACAGTACAATCAGAACTTCACAGTGCAATCAGAACTTCACAGTACAATCAGAACTTCACAGTACAATCAGAACTTCACAGTACAATCAGAACTTCACAGTGCAATCAGAACTTCACAGTACAATCAGAACTTCACAGTGCAATCAGAACTTCACAGTACAATCAGAACTACACAGTGCAATCAGAACTTCACAGTACAATCAGAACTACACAGTGCAATCAGAACTACACAGTGCAATCAGAACTTCACAGTACAATCAGAACTACACAGTGCAATCAGAACTTCACAGTACAATCAGAACTACACAGTGCAATCAGAACTTCACAGTACAATCAGAACTACACAGTGCAATCAGAACTTCACAGTACAATCAGAACTACACAGTGCAATCAGAACTACACAGTGCAAATCAGAAATATATCACATACACTGAGTGGACAAAACATGCTCTTTCCATGACATAGACTTATACCTTGAGACAATTGAGACATGGGTTGTGTATGTGTTGCCATTCAGAGGGTGAATGGGAAAGACAAAAGATTTAAGTGCCTTTGAACGGGGTATAGGTGGTAGGTAGTAGGTGGTAGGTAGTAGGTGCCAGGCGCACCGGTTTGAGTCAAGAACTGCAACGCTGCTGGACTTTTCAAGCTCAACAGTTTCCCCATGTGTATGAAGAATGGTCCACCACCCAAAGAACATCCAGCCAACTTGACACAACTGTAGGAAACACTGGAGTCCTGATGGGCCAGCATCCCTGTGGAACTCTTTCAACACCTTGTAGAGTCCAGGCCCAGAGGAATTCAGGCTGTTCTGAAGGCAAAAGGGGGTGCAACCCAATATTAGGATGGTGTTCCTAATGTTTTGTCCACTCAGTGTATATTTTAAATAAAGCCTACGTTACTGTATTTACAACCCTCTTTACAGTACCGTCAGAAATATACAACATTTCAAAACATATTTCAAATAAATGCACATTAACATATTTACAACTTTTAACATTTCATCGTTTTTGTAAGATCCTCTCATGTTCCCCTCTCCTTCGTGAAACACGGAATGTATCTTGTAGCTTTGAAGCGCAGGTACGACTCCAGACACCTGATAGCCACATCATCCACCTCAGGGTCAAACTTGTTAGCGATGAGGTGGCGATGTTGTAAGAGCCACCGGAGATCTCCAGCCCCGTAGACACAAATGGACCTCCTGTAGACCCCCGAGCAGGGTGGATATGGGGCTCCGTTCCTCACATCTCCTTCCAGGGAATGCCACTTCACGATGCGAGCAATGGCGTTCATGTCTGATTCATGGTACTTGATGTGGGGAGGGGTAGATCCTGGCACAGAGGGCATGCGCTGCAGGGTGGCCCACAGGTGTTCATCAGGACTGTAGGTGTCCTTCTCCCACTCCAACAGCTCCCGGACCTCCTGAGACTCCATCACGTGACGGACGAAGGCCCTGGAGGCCAGGAAGTAGGCGTTGCCAGAGAACATGGGGGTGCTGATTGGAGGAGGGCTCTTCCTAACGTCCGTCTTGACCACCATGTTGCTGGTGATTTTGTGGTGAAACTGCCATCTGCTGTTTTTATAGTCGTTGGTCTCTGACTCCATGCTGTTCCTCCCGTTCTGCAGCTTGAGGGCCTGAACCATCTCAGCGTTGGTCTTAATGGGGAAGTCTGTTCCACAGGTGTTGATCAGGTACCTCCACTGGACAGGTGACTTCAGGAGATCCTCCATACAGTTCAGATCAGCCTGCACTCTGGACCAGGAGGCGTAGACCACACTCTCTAACTTACTGGCCACAAACACATTAGGCAGACAGGACACGATAGCCCTCACTGCCGTCCTGAAGTCCTCGGACGACTTCTGATCGATGTGGACGCAGTACACGTTCTGAGGCGTGTATACAGCACGCAGGAGCCGCTCAAACATCTCGATCTTGTTGTGGATGACCATGGAGTAGGCGATGGGGAACTCCTTCTCCTCCTGACTGAGAGGAGCGGTGATGAACTCTCTTTCTGCAACGTACCTCTGACAGTCCTGAGTCACGTTGTGGTAGAACGCCTCTGACAGCAGCTGCTGTTTCTGCATTGTCTTCAGCAGGAGGCTGAGCTGCTCCCTCTCCAGACCCTCCAGGTCTCCCTGGATGATGGCTGAGCAGGCCGGCAGGTCGGCAGCGTAGTCCAGGGGCAGGAGGTCCAGAGCGGGGAGAGGACTCCTGTCAGAGCCCGGCGGGCGTCTGAGAGCAGCCCACAGGAGCAGAGAGACGGATCCACTCAGTAGGATCAGAGATACGTTCTTAAAGAATCTCTGAGACCTGGGCAACCGGACAGAAGCCATGACTAGTCGGTATTATCTTTCTATGTCAGGGTTCTCCTCAAAGAATGTAGAGTTCCACTACGCCACCTTGTGGACTGGTTGCGCCACTGTAATTTAAAACAAGTTTATTTGTAATCATTTAAGACCTGGCAGCACACCCTAATGGAGTATTTCTTAGCTTTAGATTGCAGGAAATGTCCTCCATCCCGCTGTACTCAGTAGCACCTCCTTGTTAAAAAAGATCCTTGGGAGAACCCTGTATGTGGTATTGTCTTTGTGCTATTAGTATCTATCAACACCACAGCTAAGGAGCAGGAGTTTCACACTGCTGATCAACAGAAAGATGTGTCTCAACAGCACCTCACAGCTCAAGTAAATGACACACCTCTCACACACCTCAGTTTAAAAGGAAGAGGTGTACTCATTAACTCTAGTGGGCGTCGTCTGTGGGCGTGGTCTTTCTGTAAACACTAGTGGGCGTGGCCGACCAGGGAGGAAAAGCTCTGTAGCAGCCTAGGTATGGTTGTCCCTGTATGTGGCTTGTTTCCTGGTCAGCATTGTGACACATGCCAGGCGTAAAGTCCTAATATGGCTGAGCCTCTCACGTTAAGCAGCCTCTTTCCTCCAGCTTTGAGCAGAAACGTGTTCAGTCAGACATTCACCTTGCCATACACAGTTGAAATAGTGGTATTGTCACATCTTAGAGCTCATATTACCAGAGCACAATAACATCCCACATCTCCTTTTACCATTGACATCAGATAGGTACATTATTTGAATATTGAAATCATTTTACTTCCATTCCATGAATCCTTCAGCATTTCACCTTTACACACCCATATTATTATACACCCATATTATTACACACCCATATTATTACACACCCATATTATTATACACCCATATTATTACACACCCATATTATTATACACTTATATTATTATACACCTATATTATTATACACCCATATTATTATACACCTATATTATTATACACCCATATTATTACACACCCATATTATTACACACCCATATTATTATACACCCATATTATTATACACCCATATTATTATACACCCATATTATTACACACCCATGTTATTACACACCCATATTATTACACACCCATATTATTATACACACATATTATTATACACCCATATTATTATACACCCATATTATTACACACCCATGTTATTACACACCCATATTATTATACACCAATATTATTACACACCAATATTATTATACACTTATATTATTATACACCTATATTATTATACACCCATATTATTACACACCCATGTTATTACACACCCATATTATTATACACCCATATTATTATACACACATATTATTATACACACATATTATTACACACCCATATTATTATACACCCATATTATTACACACCCATATTATTATACACACATATTATTATACACCCATATTATTATACACCCATATTATTACACACCCATATTATTATACACCCATATTATTATACACACATATTATTATACACCCAAATTATTACACACCCATATTATTATACACCCATATTATTATACACTCATATTATTATACACCCATATTATTACACACCCATGTTATTACACACCCATATTATTACACACCCATATTATTATACACACATATTATTATACACACATATTATTACACACCCGTATTATTATACACTCATATTATTATACACACATATTATTACACACCCATATTATTATACACTCATATTATTATACACCCATATTATTATACACCCATATTATTATACACCCATATTATTATACACACATATTATTACACACCCATATTATTACACACCAATATTATTACACAACAATATTATTATACACCCATATTATTATACACCCATGTTATTACACACCCATATTATTATACACCCATATTATTATGCACCCATATTATTACACACCCATATTATTACACACCCATATTATTACGCACCCGTATTATTACACACCCATATTATTATACACCCATATTATTACACACCCATATTATTATACACACATATTATTATACACCCATATTATTACACACCCATATTATTATACACCCATATTATTACACACCCATATTATTACGCACCCGTATTATTACACACCCATATTATTATACACCCATATTATTACACACCCATATTATTATACATCCATATTGTGTCTCGTGTGATGCAGAGGAACACGGTTTGTACAGGTGGACAGGAGTTAGTGTCACGCCCTGGCCATAGAGAGCCCTCTGGGTTCTCTATGGTGTTTTAGGTCAGGACGTGACTAGGGGGGTTTTCTAGTTGTTCATTTTCTATGTTGGTGTTGTGTATGGTTCCCAATTAGAGGCAGCTGTTTTTCGTTACCTCTAATTGTGGATCATACTTAGTGTGTTCTTTTCCCACCTGCTATTGTGGGATATTGTTTGTGTTAGTGCCTTTGAGCGCTACGTAACTGTTCGATTAGTTGTTTCTTTGTTGTTTTTGTATGTTTCACTACAAATAAATATGTGGAACTCTACGCACACAGCGCCTTGGTTTAATGATTTAAAAGACGATCGTGACAGCTGTTGATGGTTAAACATTATGTTTTTATCACATCCTGTCCGCAGGTTAATATCCGTGACAAACATCCTAGACTCATTTTCCAACTCGTACAGCGAACACAGCCAGGTCTCAACGGCTGAAAAGTTGTCAATGATTGATATTGAACATCAGTGTTATGGACCTCCCTTGATGTCAGATAGGTACATTATTTGAATATTGAAATAATTGAGTTCTTCTACATGTCACCTTGTTACACCCTTCCAGGGCCATGTCTTTAGAGAGTTGGGCCAACTTTTAGAATGTAGAATAGTGTTCTAATTCTTGACATTCTGTTTTATAGCATGGATGTATAAAGGACTCATGGAATGGCAGTAAAAATAATTCCTGTTTTATTTACAATTTCTTTGAACACCAGTGTTAACCCTCCATTGACGTCAAATAGGTAGTCAATATTAAAATCCTTTAAAATGTTATGATCTCACCTGTATGCTCATATACTCATTTACAGACAGGCACACAAGTTTTAGGAGAAATATATCTATGGATCTGAATACAACATACAATATTTTCTTAGATGGGTGACTTTGAGCTGTTCTGGACAGGTTCCGAGTGACATTTTGGTGTCCAAAGTGCTCTGTGAACACCGTAGGTTCCCATGCCTCATAATGGCACAAAGCCGCTCTGTGAACACCGTAGGGTCCCATGCCTCATAATGGCACAAAGCCGCTCTCCGTTTCCACCCTCTCAACGGAGCGGACTTGAAGTGTCAAGGTTTCAGAACCCACATTTGCATAGGGAGTGACGTGTCACATTTTCTGGCCTATAGACGGGTTAGTTGACAACGTTACAAAAAAACGAGCTCGCCAGCTTGTAGTCCTAAAACCCCAGAAAGGAGGCCCGCTGGCTCGTTCAGCCATTCCTATGGGGAAAATGAATGGAGTTTAGGAATAAATGCTGAAAATAAGGTCTGAGTTTAACACAGGCTTAGATCTCATACGGTTTGTTCTATGAGATAATAACAGTCAGTAGACACGACCTTTATGAATTATGAAACTTGTTTTGATGACATAAATGCTCCAAAATCCACAAAAAGTGACATTAGCTGTTGAAGATGATCTCACAGAGAAAGACGTCTAAGTCTGTGAACCAAAAACCTTATTTTTGGCGTTTATCCCAAAACCCTCCAAAAAACATTCATTTCCCCATAGGCTTTGTCCAACGAGGAGTTCGTGCCTACAAAAAGACGCCATTACTATGGCTCTCCAGGGGGCAGAAGTCCGTGTGTTGTGATTCTGTTCGGCAGGTAGCTAGCAACATTGACAAGAAGCTGCCGTGTGGGGAATCGTTCTGTAGGTGGCTGGTTTCATATGGTTTCGGGCTGGTTTCATCTTGTTCTTGACACCATGTCTTGTGTTGTCTGATGTCACGTCTATGCCAGTAGAAAGGGTTGAGGGATGGAGAGAGAGAGGGAAAGGAAGCAGTAGGCCAAACTACAAACTGGAACTGAGGCAGGAAGAACTACAAACTGTAACTGAGGCAGGAAGAACTACAAACTGTAACTGAGGCATTAAGAACTACAAACTGTAACTGAGGCAGGAAGAACTACAAACTGTAACTGAGGCAGGAAGAACTACAAACTGTAACTGATATTTTTTATTTTACCTTTATTTAACTGGGTAAGTCAGTTTAGAACAATTCTTATTTACAATGACGGCATTTGGAACAGTGGGTGAACTGCCTTGTGGGTGAACTGGCAGAATGACAGATTTGTACCTTGTCAGCTCGGGGATTCGATCTAGAAACCTTTCATTTACTGGCCCAACGCTCCTGCTGCCCCTGCCGCTCCTCAAAGGCAGGAAGAACTGCCCACTAGTAGGCTTGGGCGATATACCGTATACCATGGTATTTCGAAATACTGACGGTATGTGCGTGCTACGCCACTGCTTATTACTATAAGTTGAGTATAACTATAAGAAATCTAAGATGTGTCAAATAAATGATATGCAGCTCAGGGCTCCAGCTGTGCATTTAGTTTGATAACTTGCTCGCTAAGTGGCTAAATGTCAAGATCAAACTTCTTGGTTACAGCAGAGATATTCAACCCCCTCCTGGATCAAGATCCCTATGGTGAAAAGTGGCCCTTGTGTATAGTTGCGGTAATAGCGTATACTGTGGTATTGTACAGAAACGGTATGTGATTATTGTTGTTGTCCCTAGTCCCTAGTTGTCCCTAGTCTGCCAGATGACTGCTGTTCAGATGGAGAAGGAATTGCTCTGGTCTTGATTGGCTGTCTGTGTAGTGTCTACACTGTTCTGAAGGTTGGCCTAACTCTCTCTGTTATGGTTGGCTGATGAAGAAACATTATTACTGGGGCAAAATGACGAGGATGATGAAGATACCAACGCTAATTCTGGATATTGTACTGTAACAGTGAACATGAATACAATACTCAATCACTAGTTCCTCATTCTGTACCATCTTAACTCTGTTACACTTGACTTCATTCCTGACTTTCCCACCCTCTCTCCCCTCTCTCTCCCCTCTCTCCCCTCTCTCTCTCTCCCCTCTCTCTCTCTCCCCCCTCTCTCTCCCCTCTCTCCCCTCTCTCTCTCTCCCCTCTCTCTCTCTCTCCTCAGCACCTCCAGATGACAGTGCAGGCCCTGCAGGATGAGTTGAGGACCCAGAGAGATCTGAATCAGTTGTTCCAGCAGGACTGTAGTGCAGGGAGACCTGGAGAACCTCTGTCATTTGAACCCACTGAGGAGAACTTCCACAGTCTCCAAGCAGAACACCAGCGACAGGTCAGGTCTAGTCTCAGAAAGCTTCTCTGAGTAGGAGTCCTGATCTAGGATCTGTTCATATCATCTAATTAGCATTCCTATTCAGAGATGCTTTCTGGATAAGGGCCCAGGTTTATTTTCACTTTTAATAAGATCAATATAAGGAGTGTGTCCATTAAGTCTACACAGAATGGAAATGTGTCTGTGGCGCTCTGGTTTACAGTAACCGGATAAAAACAGATAGAAAACACACAGAACATTTACATGTCAGTTCATGTAAGAGTCTTATTTAGGATTCTGTACTTTATTCAACGTCATGTTCTTCACACTATTTAATTTAATTTGGCAGAAGGTAAACTCCTCTGATTAACTTGAGGAATGCAATGGTAATGGACATAAAACAGTACAACAAGTATAAAGAACTAACTAACCTAATTTAGAAATATCACAATCATGTCATGTTTCCCCTACGGGTATAAATAAAGTTAATTGAATCGAAAGTGAATTATTGGATATAAATAACGTTTGATTGAATCTAATCTCTAGGCTAACTAAGTGAATTTAGAAATAACACAAACATGCTGAGAAGTAGCTTGGATTCAGGAGTTGACATTTACTGAAAGGAGGTGTGTCGTGTTCTCCCATTAAATTGACTGAATTGAATCTTACTATTAAGTTTCAGGAGAAGACCCAGAGGCAGACACTGTCAAAGTAACAAAAGTTTATTACTTGAACAGGGGGCAGGCAGAGGTCAGTAATCCAGATCAGAGTCCATAAGGTACAGAATGGCAGGCAGGCTCAGGGTCAGGGTAGACAGCCCGGCAGGCAGGCTCAGGGTCAGGGTAGACAGAACGGCAGGCAGTCTCAGGGTCAGGGTAGACAGAACGGCAGGCAGGCTCAGGGTCAGGGTAGACAGAACGGCAGGCAGGCTCAGGGTCAGGGTAGACAGAACGGCAGGCAGGCTCAGGGTCAGGGTAGACAGAACGGCAGGCAGGGTCAGGGTAGACAGAACGACAGGCAGGCTCAGGGTCAGGGTAGACAGAACGGCAGGCAGGCTCAGGGTCAGGGTAGACAGCACGGCAGGCAGGCTCAGGGTCAGGGTAGACAGAACGGCAGGCAGGCTCAGGGTCAGGGTAGACAGAATGGTAAAAACCGGGAAAACTAAAAAACAGGAACAAGAAAATGCACGGCCCCAATGTGTAAAAATAGTTAGGAACTAGAAAAAATATAGGAGCAAGGGGATAACGCTGGTAGACTTAACGAACAAAAAAAATGGCAACAGACAAACAGAGAGCACAGGTATAAATACACTGGGGATAATGGGGAAGATGGGCAACACCTGGAGGGGTGGAGACAAGCACAAAGACAGGTGAAACAGATCAGGGTGTGACACTTACCTCTAGGCCAAAGAGATTAATACAGTTGTATTTAATTGAATCTAACCTCTAGGCCAAGGAAAATACAATTTGGTTGAATTGAATTGTATTGAATGTAACCTCCAGGCCAAAGAGTTGTTCCTCCTGAGGAAGACGCTGGAGGAGATGGAGTTGAGGATCGACAGTCAGAAACAGACCCTGGGGGCCAGAGACCAGTCTATCAAGAAACTACTGGAGATGCTGCAGAGCAAAGGTATGGTGGGGTTCACACACACACACACACACACACACACACACACACACACACACACACACACACACACACTCTTAAAAGCATCACTATGGTGTGTATTCCAGGTCTGTCAGCCAAGGCCTCAGAGGAGGACCATGAGAGGACCAGGAGACTGGCTGAGGCTGAGATGCACATCCACCACCTAGACAGTCTACTGGAACAGAAAGACAAGGAGACCAATGCCCTACGAGAGGTGAGGGTGTGTGTGAGGGTATGGGGGAGAGGGGGAGAGAAGGAGAGAGAGAAACAGAGGAGAGGAGGGGAAATAATTCATTCAGAACTCCATGTTTGTTACAGAGTTCCTCCAGTGTCATCATGTGCTGGTCACGCTCATGTAAACAACACTCTGTTGCCACAGAGCCCCACAGCTAACTGAATTCATTACAGCTCTGTTACCACAGAGCCCCACAGCTAACTGAATTCATTACAGCTCTGTTACCACAGAGCCCCACAGATAACTGAATTCATTACAGCTCTGTTACCACAGAGCCCCACAGCTAACTGAATTCATTACAGCTCTGTTACCACAGAGCGCCACAGCTAACACACCTTGCCTTTACTATACACAGACCTTGCCTTTACTATAGACAGACCTTGCCTTTACTATAGACAGACCTTGCCTTTACTATACACAGACCTTGCCTTTACTATACACAGACCTTACCTTTACTATACACAGACCTTGCCTTTACTATAGACAGACCTTGCCTTTACTATAGACAGACCTTGCCTTTACTATAGACAGACCTTGCCTTTACTATACACAGACCTTGCCTTTACTATACACAGACCTTGCCTTTACTATAGACAGACCTTGCCTTTACTATACACAGACCTTGCCTTTACTATACACAGACCTTGCCTTTACTATACACAGACCTTGCCTTTACTATACACAGATCTTGCCTTTACTATAGACAGACCTTGCCTTTACTATAGACAGACCTTGCCTTTACTATACACAGACCTCGCCTTTACTATACACAGACCTTGCCTTTACTATACACAGACCTTGCCTTTACTATACACAGACCTTGCCTTTACTATACACAGACCTCGCCTTTACTATACACAGACCTTGCCTTTACTATACACAGACCTTGCCTTTACTATACACAGATCTTACCTTTACTATAGACAGACCTTGCCTTTACTATACACAGACCTTGCCTTTACTATACACAGACCTTGCCTTTACTATACACAGACCTCGCCTTTACTATACACAGACCTTGCCTTTACTATACACAGACCTTGCCTTTACTATACACAGATCTTACCTTTACTATAGACAGACCTTGCCTTTACTATACACAGACCTTGCCTTTACTATAGACAGACCTTACCTTTACTATACACAGACCTTGCCTTTACTATACACAGACCTTACCTTTACTATAGACAGACCTTACCTTTACTATACACAGACCTTGCCTTTACTATACACAGACCTTGCCTTTACTATACACAGACCTTGCCTTTACTATACACAGACCTTGCCTTTACTATACACAGACCTTGCCTTTACTATACACAGACCTTGCCTTTACTATACACAGACCTTGCCTTTACTATACACAGATCTTGCCTTTACTATAGACAGACCTTGCCTTTACTATAGACAGACCTTGCCTTTACTATACACAGACCTTGCCTTTACTATACACAGACCTTGCCTTTACTATACACAGATCTTGCCTTTACTATAGACAGACCTTGCCTTTACTATAGACAGACCTTGCCTTTACTATAGACAGACCTTACCTTTACTATACACAGACCTTGCCTTTACTATACACAGACCTTGCCTTTACTATACACAGACCTTGCCTTTACTATACACAGACCTTGCCTTTACTATACACAGACCTTGCCTTTACTATAGACAGACCTTGCCTTTACTATAGACAGACCTTGCCTTTACTATAGACAGACCTTACCTTTACTATACACAGACCTTGCCTTTACTATACACAGATCTTGCCTTTACTATAGACAGACCTTGCCTTTACTATAGACAGACCTTGCCTTTACTATAGACAGACCTTACCTTTACTATACACAGACCTTGCCTTTACTATACACAGACCTTGCCTTTACTAAACACAGACCTTGCCTTTACTATACACAGACTTTGCCTTTTACTATACACAGACCTTGCCTTTACTATACACAGACCTTGCCTTTACTATACACAGACCTTGCCTTTACTATACACAGACCTTGCCTTTACTAAACACAGACCTTGCCTTTACTATACACAGACCTTGCCTTTACTAAACACAGACCTTGCCTTTACTATACACAGACTTTGCCTTTTACTATACACAGACCTTGCCTTTACTATAGACAGACCTTGCCTTTACTATAGACAGACCTTACCTTTACTATACACAGACCTTGCCTTTACTATAGACAGACCTTACCTTTACTATACACAGACCTTGCCTTTACTATACACAGACCTTGCCTTTACTATACACAGACCTTGCCTTTACTATACACAGACCTTACCTTTACTATAGACAGACCTTGCCTTTACTATACACAGACCTTGCCTTTACTATACACAGACCTTGCCTTTACTATACACAGACCTTACCTTTACTATAGACAGACCTTGCCTTTACTATAGACAGACCTTGCCTTTACTATACACAGACCTTGCCTTTACTATACACAGACCTTGCCTTTACTATAGACAGACCTTGCCTTTACTATACACAGACCTTGCCTTTACTATAGACAGACCTTGCCTTTACTATACACAGACCTTGCCTTTACTATACACAGACCTTGCCTTTACTATACACAGACCTTGCCTTTACTATACACAGACCTTGCCTTTACTATAGACAGACCTTGCCTTTACTATACACAGACCTTGCCTTTACTATACACAGACCTTGCCTTTACTATACACAGACCTTGCCTTTACTATAGACAGACCTTGCCTTTACTATACACAGACCTTGCCTTTACTATAGACAGACCTTGCCTTTACTATACACAGACCTTGCCTTTACTATACACAGACCTTACCTTTACTATACACAGACCTTGCCTTTACTATACACAGACCTTGCCTTGCCAGAACGACACCAGAGGAGAGAGAAAGAGGAGAAAGTCAGTCTGATCAGCATTCAGACCAACACTTTGACAGGATGGGAATCTCCTCCTCCTTCCCTCCCTCCCTCATTCTCTTGTTCTGTATTCTGGTCAGGCAGTAGCACAGACACCCATTGACCTCCTCCTGCCTCAGTGGAACTGTAGGACCACTCTGACATCTAGTGGGGAGAGGAGGAACTGCACCAGTTTCACCACAACACCAGTTTTTCATAACAGCTTTGGTTATGTCTTGAGAATACATCCACAAAGTGCAAATGAAGTATTCCCCTGGTAAATAAACATGGTTTTCCCCAGTGATGAAAGGGGGGCGTGGGTGAAAGAGTTTGGGAAACACTGCACTAAATAAGCTTCTTATATAAACTGAGACAAAGTATTTGTCTTTGTCTTCATGACTGTAATGAGCAGACAAGACGTCATGCTGTGAGCCCAGAGCAGCACTCATTCCACCCCCTGCTAACCATAACCTTTAGGTGATAAAGCTTACCAGGGATACGTACTGACCTTAAACATGATCAGTTTCCAGATGCAGTCTACTCTGGCCACAGCCCATTGCTGACCGTTGTCTTTGTATGACTACTCAATCCAGACTGACCTCAGATCAGTGTCTAGAGGCATTCAACTCTGTGTGCCACAGCTGTGTTGCCCGGGGAACCTCATACCCAAGGACAAGGACAGCCCTATCATCTATCCCATAATAACACTGCTTTAGTTCCAGTAGGAATGACTCATCTCCACTGAACCATATTGTTCATGAGATAGAGAGAGAGAGAGAGAGAGAGAGAGAGAGAGAGAGAGAGAGAGAGAGAGAGAGAGAGAGAGAGAGAGAGAGAGAGAGAGAGAGAGATATGTGGTAGGGAAAAAAAGCCAGGGATGGAGGGAGAGAAGAGGGAGGGAAAGTATCAGAGAGAGAGAGAGAGGGAGGGAGGGAGGGAGGGAGGAGGGAGGGAAGGTTTATTTTATTTATTTTTATTTCACCTTTATTTAACCAGGTAGGCATTTACAACTGCGACCTGGCCAAGATAAAGCAAAGCAGTTCGACACATACAACAACACAGAGTTACACATGGAGTAAAACAAACATACAGTCAATAATACAGTAGAAAAAATGAATCTATATACAAAGAGTGCAAATGAGGTAGGATAAGGAAGGTAAGACAATAAATAGGCCATGGTGGCAAAGTAATTACAATATAGCATTTAAACACTGGAATGGTAAATGTGCAGTAGACGAATGTGCAATGTAGAAAAACTGTAAAGGGTGCAAAGGAACAAGATAAATAAATAAATACGGTAGGGGATGAGGTAGTTGGTTGGGCTATTTACAGATGGGCTATATACAGATGCAGGGGTCGGTGAACTGCTCTGACAGCTGGTGCTTAAAGCTGGTGAGGGAGATAAGTGTCTCCAGTTTCAGAGATTTTTGTAGTTCGTTCCAGTCATTGGCAGCAGAGAACTGGAAGGAGAGTCGGCCAAAGGAGGAATTGGCTTTGGGGGTGACCAGTGAGATATACCTGCTGGAGCGCGTGCTACGGGTTGGTGCTGCTATGGTGACCAGCGAGCTGAGATACCTAGCAGGGACTTGTAAATGACCTGGAGCCAGTGGGTATGGCGACGAGTGTAAAGCGAGGGCCAGCCAACGAGAGCGTACAGGTCGCAGTGGTGGGTAGTATATGGGGCTTTGGTAACAAAACGGATGGCACTGTGATAGACTGCATCCAATTTGTTGAGTAGAGTATTGGAGGCTATTTTGTAAATGACATCACCGAAGTCGAGGATCGGTAGGATGGTCAGTTTCTGAGGGTATGTTTGGCAGCATGAGTGAAGGATGCTTTGTAGCGAAATAGGAAGCCAATTCTAGATTTAATTTTAGATTGGAGATGTTTGATGTGAGTCTGGAAGGAGAGTTTACAGTCTAACCAGACACCTAGGTATTTGTAGTTGTCCACATGATCTAAGACAGAACCGTCCAGAGTAGTGATGCTGGACGGGCGGACAGGTGCGGGCAGCGATCGGTTGAAGAGCATGCATTTAGTTTTACTTGCGTTTAAGAGCAGTTGGAGGCCATAGAAGGAGAGTTGTATGGCATTGAAGCTCGTCTGGAGGGTAGTTAACACAGTGTCCAAAGAGGGGCCAGAAGTATACAGAATGGTGTCGTCTGCGTAGAGGTGGATCAGAGACTCACCTGCAGCAAGAGCGACATCATTGATGTATAACAGAGAAGAGAGTCGGCCCAAGAAATGAACCCTGTGGTACCCCCATAGAGACTGCCAGAGGCCCGGACAACAGGCCCTCTGATTTGACACACTGAACTCTATCTGAGAAGTAGTTGGTGAATCAGGCGAGGCAGTCATTTGAGAAACCAAGGCTGTCGAGTCTGCCGATAAGGATGTGGTGATTGACAGAGTTGAAAGCCTTGGCCAGATCAATGAATACGGCTGCACAGTAATGTCTCTTATCGATGGCGGTTATGATGTCGTTTAGGACCTTGAGCGTGGCTGAGGTGCACCCATGACCAGCTCTGAAACCAGATTGCATAGCGGAGAAGGTATGGTGGGATTCCAAATGGTCGGTAATCTGTTTGTTAACTTGGCTTTCAAAGACCTTAGAAAGGCAGGGTAGGATGGATATTGGTCTGTAGCAGTTTGGGTCAAGAGTGTCTCCCCCTTTGAAGAGGGGGATGACTGCAGCTGCTTTCCAGTCTTTGGGAATCTCAGACGACATGAAAGAGGTTGAACAGGCTAGTAATAGGGGTTGCAACAATTTTGGCAGATAATTTTTGAAATAAAGGGTCCAGATTGTCTAGCCCGGCTGATTTGTAGGGGTCCAGATTTTGCAGCTCTTTCAGAACATCAGCTAACTGGATTTGGGAGAAGGAGAAATGGGGGAGGCTTGGGCGAGTTACTGAGGGGGGTGCAGGGCTGTTGACCGGGGTAGGGGTAGCCAGGTGGAAAGCATGGCCAGCCGTAGAAAAATGCTTATTGAAATTCTCAATTATTGTGGGTTTATCGGTGGTGACAGTATTTCCTATCCTCAATGCAGTGGGCAGCTGGGAGGAGGTGCTCTTATTCTCCATATACTTTACAGTGTCCCAGAACTTTTTTGAGTTTGTGTTACAGGAAGCAAATTTCTGCTTGAAAAGGCTAGCCTTGGCTTTCCTAATTGCCAGTGTATATTGGTTCCTGACTTCCCTGAAAAGTTGCATATCACGGGGGCTGTTCGATGCTAATGCAGAACGCCACAGGATGTTTTTGTGCTGGTCAAGGGCAGTCAGGTCTGGAGAGAACCAAGGGCTATATCTGTTCCTGGTTCTACATTTCTTGAATGGGGCATGCTTATTTAAGATGGTGAGGAAGGCACTTTTAAAGAATAACCAGGCATCCTCTACTGACGGGATGAGGTCAATATCCTTCCAGGATACCCGGGCCAGGTCAATTAGAAAGGCCTGCTCGCTGAAATGTTTTAGGGAATGTTTAACAGTAATGAGGGGAGATCGTTTGACAGCAAACCCATTACGGATGCAGGCAATGAGGCAGTGATCGCTGAGATCTTGGTTGAAAACAGCAGGGGTGTATTTGGTGGGCAAGTTAGTTAGGATGACATCTATGAGGGTGCCCGTGTTTACGGCTTTGGGATTGTACCTAGTAGGTTCAATTATGATTTGTGTGAGGTTTAGGGCATCAAGCTTAGATTGTAGGATGGCCGGGGTGTTAAGCATGTCCCAGTTTAGGTCACCTAGCAGCACGAACTCTGAAGATAGATGGGGGGCAATCAGTTCACATATGGTGTCCAGAGCACAGCTGGGGGCAGAGGGTGGTCTATAGCAAGCGGCAACAGTGAGAGACTTGTTTCTAGAAAGGTGGATTTTTAAAAGTAAAAGTTCAAATTGTTTGGGTACAGACCGGGATAGTAAGACACCGCCCCCTTTGGTCGTTCTATCTTGTCTGAAAATGTTGTAGTTAGGGATGGAAATTTCAGCGTTATTGGTGGTCTTCCTAAGCCAGGATTCACACATGGCTAGGACATCCGGGTTGGCACAGTGTGTTAAAGCAGTGAATAAAACAAACTTAGGGAGGAGGCTTCTAATGTTAACATGCATGAAACCAAGGCTTTTACTGTTACAGAAGTCAACAAATGATAGCGCCTGGGGAATAGGAGTGGAGCTAGACACTGCAGGGCCAGGATTAACCTCTATATCACCAGAGGAACAGAGGAGGAGTAGGATAAGAGTACGGCTGAAGGCTATAATGACTGGTCGTCTAGGACGTTCTGAACAGAGAGTAAAAAGAACAGGTTTCAGGGGGCGATAAAATAGATTAAAGGCATAATGTACAGACAAAGGTATGGTAGGACGTAAATACAGTGGAGGTTAACCTAGGCATTGAGTGGTGATGAAAGAGATATTGTCTCTAGAAACATTTAAACCAGGTGATGTCATCGCATGTGTGGGTGGTGGAACTGAAGGGTTGGATAAGGTATATTGAGCAGGGCTAGAGGCTCTACAGTGAAATAAGACAATAAACACTAACCAGAACAGCAATGGACAAGGCATATTGACATTGAGGAGAGGCATGCTTAGCCGAGTGATCATAAGGGTTCAGTTAGTAGTGAGGCTGGTTGGGGACACGGCAATTCAGACAGCTAGCCGGGGATAGCAAGCTAGCAAAGGCTAGCAGGCCAGCTAACAAAGACGGAGGAAGTCTGTTTATAGCCTCCTCGTGCGTTTCCGTCGGTAGACCAGTCGTGATGGGTTAGTGGGGTTCCGTGTGGTGAAGGGGACCAGGCCAATTGGCAAAATAGGTAATAGTGGCTCAAGAAATTGTCTGATGGACCTGATTAGCTTGCAGCCGATATGCTCTAGACAGCTAACGATTAGCAGGCCGCAGTTAGCTGATGGGCGTTCAGGTGACGTCGCGACGGAGGGCCGGTTGAAATACCCCCCTCGGGCAGATAACGTCGGTGGTCCAGCCGTGAAGGCCCGGTGAGGCTCCGCACCGGCAGTAAAAACGTGTCCAGATAGGTGTTGTAGCCCAGGAGTGGCTGATGGGATTCTTCAGCCAGCCGGAATATGGGCCAAGCGCAGGCTAGCTTCAGGCTAATTGGTGCATTGCTCCGGGACCAACGTTAGCCAATAGTCACTCGGATAGCAGCTAGCTAGCTGCAAGATCCAGGTGAAAATATCCAGAGCTTGCGGTAGGAATCCGGGGATATGGAGAGAAGATAGGTCCGGAATGCTCTGGTTTGAGTCGCGTTATACGAACGGCGAGAGCTTTTCCGAGCTAAAGGTTAGCTGCTGCTGTCCGTTAGCAATGGTTAGCTAAAATACTAACGTTAGCTAGTGAACTAGCTTCTGTTAGGGAATTCCGGATTTGAGGTGGATAATACTTGAAAAAAACAGATCCGTACCACATTGGGTGAGGCGGGTTGCAGGAGAGTGTTTTGAAGTAAAGTTTTGAAAAAATATATCAAATGATATGCGAAGAAAATATATAAAAAGATATATACACTGGACACGACAGGACGAGGACAAAAGACGTCTGACTGCTACGCCATCTTGGATCAAGGTGTCAGGGAGAGAGGGGGAGAGAGGGAAGGTGTCACTTAGAGAACAGCAGTAGCTGCTCCTTCTCTTTTCTTAGCAGAACAGTTGTAAGCAGTAAACTCCTAAAGATCTCTCTGACCTCCCTGTAACCCTTAACACTCTCCTGTGACATGCTAGTGCACCCTGTGTGTGTGTGTGTGTGTGTGTGTGTGTGTGTGTGTGTGTGTGTGTGTGCGTACATTGCCAATTCCTGAGAAATTAGGTAAAAGACTGTTCAGGTGCCAATTGCTCATTTACACTTCTAACAAATCCTGCACAGACAAGACACATGGGTAAACAGTTTGTCATGGTCCAGACCTACTGGCCCTTTCCTGTGGAACTGAACCAGCTGCAGTGGTTCAGACGCATAGCGTTGGATGGAGAGAACAAACATTTCCACAGCATTTGACAAGGATACATCCACATGTCACAGAGAGTCTGTTTTTTGTTTATGTGAGAAGGAGAATCTATGGGAGTCTGTGTGTGTGTGTCCATTCATTTACAGTCATCGTGTGTGTGTGTCCATTCATTTACAGTCATCGTGTGTGTGTGTGTGTGTGTGTGTGTGTGTGTGTGTGTGTGTGTGTGTGTGTGTGTGTGTGTGTGTGTGTGTGTGTGTGTGTGTGTGTGTGTGTGTGTGTGCACTGTACAGTCCATTTCCACCACTGCCCCCAGCACCAGAAGCTCTCTCTCCTTATTGCTGTCTTCTCCACTAGAAAGGCTGCCTTAGTTGTCTTTGTAGGACCCTCAGTACAACTCCCATTAGTTCTCTTTGTAGGACCCTCAGTACAACTCCCATTAGTTCTCTTTGTAGGACCCTCAGTACAACTCCCATTAGTTCTCTTTGTAGGACCCTCAGTACAACTCCCATTAGTTCTCTTTGTAGGACCCTCAGTACAACTCCCATTAGTTCTCTTTGTAGGACCCTCAGTACAACTCCCATTAGTTCTCTTTGTAGGACCCTCAGTACAACTCCCATTAGTTCTCTTTGTAGGACCCTCAGTACAACTCCCATTAGTTCTCTTTGTAGGACCCTCAGTACAACTCCCATTAGTTCTCTTTGTAGGACCCTCAGTACAACTCCCATTAGTTCTCTTTGTAGGACCCTCAGTACAACTCCCATTAGTTCTCTTTGTAGGACCCTCAGTACAACTCCCATTAGTTCTCTTTGTAGGACCCTCAGTACAACTCCCATTAGTTCTCTTTGTAGGACCCTCAGTACAACTCCCATTAGTTCTCTTTGTAGGACCCTCAGTACAACTCCCATTAGTTCTCTTTGTAGGACCCTCAGTACAACTCCCATTAGTTCTCTTTGTAGGACCCTCAGTACAACTCCCATTAGTTCTCTTTGTAGGACCCTCAGTACAACTCCCATTAGTTCTCTTTGTAGGACCCTCAGTACAACTCCCATTAGTTCTCTTTGTAGGACCCTCAGTACAACTCCCATTAGTTGTCTTTGTAGGACCCTCAGTACAACTCCCATCAGTCACCATGCTGTTGGGTTCTCTCCTGGTCATGATGACAGTCCCCATGCTGTTGGGTTCTCTCCTGGTCATGATGACAGTCCCCATGCTGTTGGGTTCTCTCCTGGGCATGATGACAGTCCCCATGCTGTTGGGTTCTCTCCTGGTCATGATGACAGTCCCCATTATGTTGGGTTCTCTCCTGGTCATGATGACAGTCACCATGCTGTTGGGTTCTCTCCTGGTCATGATGACAGTCCCCATGCTATTGGGTTCTCTCCTGGTCATGATGACAGTCCCCATGCTGTTGGGTTCTCTCCTGGTCATGATGACAGTCCCCATGCTGTTGGGTTCTCTCCTGGTCATGATGACAGTCCCCATGCTGTTGGGTTCTCTCCTGGTCATGATGACAATCACCATGCTGTTGGGTTCTCTCCTGGTCATGATGACAGTCACCATGCTGTTGGGTTCTCTCCTGGTCATGATGAAAGTCACCATGCTGTTGGGTTCTCTCCTGGTCATGATGACAGTCACCATGCTGTTGGGTTCTCTCCTGGTCATGATGACAGTCACCATGCTGTTGGGTTCTCTCCTGGGCATGATGACAGTCCCCATGCTGTTGGGTTCTCTCCTGGTCATGATGACAGTCCCCATTATGTTGGGTTCTCTCCTGGTCATGATGGCAGTCACCATTATGTTGGGTTCTCTCCTGGTCATGATGACAGTCACCATGCTGTTGGGTTCTCTCCTGGTCATGATGACAGTCACCATGCTGTTGGGTTCTCTCCTGGGCATGATGACAGTCCCCATGCTGTTGGGTTCTCTCCTGGTCATGATGACAGTCACCATGCTGTTGGGTTCTCTCCTGGTCATGATGACAGTCCCCATGCTGTTGGGTTCTCTCCTGGTCATGATGACAGTCCCCATTATGTTGGGTTCTCTCCTGGTCATGATGACAGTCACCATTATGTTGGGTTCTCTCCTGGTCATGATGACAGTCGCCATGCTGTTGGGTTCTCTCCTGGTCATGATGACAGTCACCATTATGTTGGGTTCTCTCCTGGTCATGATGACAATCACCATGCTGTTGGGTTCTCTCCTGGTCATGATGACAGTCACCATGCTGTTGGGTTCTCTCCTGGTCATGATGACAGTCACCATGCTGTTGGGTTCTCTCCTGGTCATGATGACAGTCACCATGCTGTTGGGTTCTCTCCTGGTCATGATGACAGTCACCATGCTGTTGGGTTCTCTCCTGGTCATGATGACAGTCCCCATGCTGTTGGGTTCTCTCCTGGTCATGATGACAGTCACCATGCTGTTGGGTTCTCTCCTGGTCATGATGACAGTCACCATGCTGTTGGGTTCTCTCCTGGGCATGATGACAGTCCCCATGCTGTTGGGTTCTCTCCTGGTCATGATGACAGTCCCCATTATGTTGGGTTCTCTCCTGGTCATGATGGCAGTCACCATTATGTTGGGTTCTCTCCTGGTCATGATGACAGTCACCATGCTGTTGGGTTCTCTCCTGGTCATGATGACAGTCACCATGCTGTTGGGTTCTCTCCTGGGCATGATGACAGTCCCCATGCTGTTGGGTTCTCTCCTGGTCATGATGACAGTCACCATGCTGTTGGGTTCTCTCCTGGTCATGATGACAGTCCCCATGCTGTTGGGTTCTCTCCTGGTCATGATGACAGTCCCCATTATGTTGGGTTCTCTCCTGGTCATGATGACAGTCACCATTATGTTGGGTTCTCTCCTGGTCATGATGACAGTCGCCATGCTGTTGGGTTCTCTCCTGGTCATGATGACAGTCACCATTATGTTGGGTTCTCTCCTGGTCATGATGACAATCACCATGCTGTTGGGTTCTCTCCTGGTCATGATGACAGTCACCATGCTGTTGGGTTCTCTCCTGGTCATGATGACAGTCACCATGCTGTTGGGTTCTCTCCTGGTCATGATGACAGTCACCATGCTGTTGGGTTCTCTCCTGGTCATGATGACAGTCACCATGCTGTTGGGTTCTCTCCTGGTCATGATGACAGTCACCATGCTGTTGGGTTCTCTCCTGGTCATGATGACAGTCCCCATGCTGTTGGGTTCTCTCCTGGTCATGATGACAGTCACCATGCTGTTGGGTTCTCTCCTGGTCATGATGACAGTCACCATGCTGTTGGGTTCTCTCCTGGGCATGATGACAGTCCCCATGCTGTTGGGTTCTCTCCTGGTCATGATGACAGTCACCATGCTGTTGGGTTCTCTCCTGGGCATGATGAATGTCCCCATGCTGTTGGGTTCTCTCCTGGTCATGATGACAGTCCCCATTATGTTGGGTTCTCTCCTGGTCATGATGGCAGTCACCATTATGTTGGGTTCTCTCCTGGTCATGATGGCAGTCACCATTATGTTGGGTTCTCTCCTGGTCGTGATGACAGTCACCATTATGTTGGGTTCTCTCCTGGTCATGATGACAGTCACCATGCTGTTGGGTTCTCTCCTGGTCATGATGACAGTCACCATTATGTTGGGTTCTCTCCTGGTCATGATGACAGTCACCATTATGTTGGGTTCTCTCCTGGTCATGATGACAGTCACCATGCTGTTGGGTTCTCTCCTGGTCATGATGACAGTCACCATTATGTTGGGTTCTCTCCTGGTCATGATGACAGTCACCATTATGTTGGGTTCTCTCCTGGTCATGATGACAGTCACCATGCTGTTGGGTTCTCTCCTGGTCATGATGACAGTCACCATTATGTTGGGTTCTCTCCTGGTCGTGATGACAGTCACCATTATGTTGGGTTCTCTCCTGGTCGTGATGACAGTCACCATTATGTTGGGTTCTCTCCTGGTCATGATGACAGTCACCATGCTGTTGGGTTCTCTCCTGGTCATGATGACAGTCACCATTATGTTGGGTTCTATCCTGGGCGTGCTAACCACCAGCATGCTGCTGTCTACCCTGTCTCTCCTCAGGAGCTGCACCGGCGGAGCTATGAAGGAGCCCCTGAATCAGCCAAGACCAAGGCCCTGCAGACCGTCATCGAGATGAAGGTGAGAGAGAGAGAGAGAGAGAGAGAGAGAGAGAGAGAGAGAGAGAGAGAGAGAATGCTCATGTTTCACGTTTCACTTAGATGAAGGTGTGTGTGGTGAGAGATTGACTTCCTGTACAATGTGAGAAACTGTAATATTACAACATGAGTCACCCTTTACAGTGAATCTCTAGCTTACGAGTCCTTTCCCAACAATTCATAGTTAAAACCTGGGAAAAATTTGCAAAAAAGGAAATAGTAACACAATAAAATAACAACAATGGTGTGTTCTAACTTCCTCTCCTCCGTCCCAGGACTCTAAGGTCCAGTCTCTGGAGCGGGGTCTGAGGGACCTGGAGGAAGTGTGTGTGTGTCTAACTGTGTGTGTTCTCTTGTGGTAGGACTCTAAGGTCCAGTCTCTGGAGCGGGGTCTGAGGGACCTGGAGGAAGTGTGTGTGTGTCTAACTGTGTGTGTTCTCTTGTGGTAGGACTCTAAGGTCCAGTCTCTGGAGCGGGGTCTGAGGGACCTGGAGGAGGAGGTGGAGATGTTGAAGTCTAACGGGGCTCTGAGCACTGAGGAGAGAGAGGAGGAGATGAAACAAATGGAGGTCTACAGATCACACTCCAAGTTCATGAAGAACAAGGTAACAACACCACCACAAACTACAGTTGACCCAGTACAGTAACACTGGGCTGTTTACAGAGCAGGTCGATTATGATTCAGCTTCCGTGCCAGATGGATCTGGCCTTCAGTTCTCTCTGTTTTCCATTTCAACCAGCACCCTGCCCTGCACACTAGAGACAAGCATGTGTATATGTACTCTTGTCTTCTTGTTACCAATGATTGACTGCTTGTGGAAACTTTTCCAAGGTTATATTGAAAAGACCGTCTGTTATTTGTAAGGCGTGAGTGACGATCAGAGGACCAGACATTCAGCAAGCAAGGTGGTTGTTGAATGGATGTCCAAATGACTGATTGGCCCTGTGTTGCCTACATCATGGCTCCTGATTGGTGGTGGTCCTTATCGTCCTGGTAACAGCCAGGTAACTGACTCTCCTGACAGGTAGAGCAGCTGAAGGAGGAGCTGTCTCAGAGAGAGGTCCAGGGGGAGGAGCTTAAGCAGAAGGCTGCCGACCTGCAGCGGGAGGTGTCTGCAGTAAGGAAGGACTTCACCACACAGCACTCTCTCTCTCTTTAACCTGTGAACTCTGACCTTTAACCCCTTAGAACCTTTCTGACCTCCACAACACAGCAGCTTTGCCTTACTAACCCTGGCTAAAGAGAATACCCATGTGACCGCTATGAGAGGAAACCCAGTATGAGGCTGGAGAAACTCAGATAAGCGGCATGCAAGAAACCCAGAATGTTCACTATTAGAAACATCTGTCAATTGTCAATGAGAGAAATACAGATCATTCACCTTGAGAGAAACCCAGATAACTGTTGTCTGGAAAGCTTTGACTGCCTCTGGTCCAGCTACTTATTCAGTTGTAGCCCTGCCAGAAGGAGCTAGACCTGAGCCTGTTGTTTCACACTGCTATTGAGACTGTTTTACACATGCTATATACTGTATAATCAAAGCTGAATAATGTTGTTTAGGCTGCTGTTCCCAGGCCATAGAATCACTATAATGTTATCTATCATTTAGGCTGCTGTTCCCAGGCCATAGAATCACTATAATGTTATCTATCATTTAGGCTGCTGTTCCCAGTCCATAGAATCACTATAATGTTATCTATCATTTAGGCTGCTGTTCCCAGTCCATAGAATCACTATAATGTTATCTATCATTTAGGCTGCTGTTCCCAGGCCATAGAATCACTATAATGTTATCTATCATTTAGGCTGCTGTTCCCAGTCCATAGAATCACTATAATGTTATATATCATTTAGGCTGCTGTTCCCAGTCCATAGAATCACTATAATGTTATCTATCATTTAGGCTGCTGTTCCCAGGCCATAGAATCACTATAATGTTATATATCATTTAGGCTGCTGTTCCCAGGCCATAGAATCACTATAATGTTATATATCATTTAGGCTGCTGTTCCCAGGCCATAGAATCACTATAATGTTATATATCATTTAGGCTGCTGTTCCCAGGCCATAGAATCACTATAATGTTATCTATCATTTAGGCTGCTGTTCCCAGGCCATAGAATCACTATAATGTTATATATCATTTAGGCTGCTGTTCCCAGGCCATAGAATCACTATAATGTTATATATCATTTAGGCTGCTGTTCCCAGGCCATAGAATCACTATAATGTTATCTATCATTTAGGCTGCTGTTCCCAGTCCATAGAATCACTATAATATTATCTATCATTTAGGCTGCTGTTCCCAGTCCATAGAATCACTATAATGTTATATATCATTTAGGCTGCTGTTCCCAGTCCATAGAATCACTATAATGTTATCTATCATTTAGGCTGCTGTTCCCAGTCCATAGAATCACTATAATGTTATCTATCATTTAGGCTGCTGTTCCCAGTCCATAGAATCACTATAATGTTATCTATCATTTAGGCTGCTGGTCCCAGCCCATAGAATCACTATAATGTTATCTATCATTTAGGCTGCTGTTCCCAGTCCATAGAATCACTATAATGTTATCTATCATTTAGGCTGCTGTTCCCAGGCCATAGAATCACTATAATGTTATATATCATTTAGGCTGCTGTTCCCAGTCCATAGAATCACTATAATGTTATATATCATTTAGGCTGCTGTTCCCAGGCCATAGAATCACTATAATGTTATCTATCATTTAGGCTGCTGTTCCCAGTCCATAGAATCACTATAATGTTATATATCATTTAGGCTGCTGGTCCCAGGCCATAGAATCACTATAATGTTATCTATCATTTAGGCTGCTGTTCCCAGTCCATAGAATCACTATAATGTTATCTATCATTTAGGCTGCTGGTCCCAGGCCATAGAATCACTATAATGTTATCTATCATTTAGGCTGCTGTTCCCAGTCCATAGAATCACTATAATGTTATCTATCATTTAGGCTGCTGTTCCCAGGCCATAGAATCACTATAATGTTATCTATCATTTAGGCTGCTGTTCCCAGTCCATAGAATCACTATAATGTTATATATCATTTAGGCTGCTGTTCCCAGGCCATAGAATCACTATAATGTTATCTATCATTTAGGCTGCTGTTCCCAGGCCATAGAATCACTATAATGTTATCTATCATTTAGGCTGCTGTTCCCAGTCCATAGAATCACTATAATGTTATATATCATTTAGGCTGCTGTTCCCAGGCCATAGAATCACTATAATGTTATCTATCATTTAGGCTGCTGTTCCCAGGCCATAGAATCACTATAATGTTATCTATCATTTAGGCTGCTGTTCCCAGTCCATAGAATCACTATAATGTTATATATCATTTAGGCTGCTGTTCCCAGTCCATAGAATCACTATAATGTTATATATCATTTAGGCTGCTGTTCCCAGGCCATAGAATCACTATAATGTTATATATAATTTAGGCTGCTGTTCCCAGCCCATAGAATCACTATAATGTTATCTATCATTTAGGCTGCTGTTCCCAGGCCATAGAATCACTATAATGTTATATATCATTTAGGCTGCTGTTCCCAGTCCATAGAATCACTATAATGTTATCTATCATTTAGGCTGCTGTTCCCAGGCCATAGAATCACTATAATGTTATCTATCATTTAGGCTGCTGTTCCCAGGCCATAGAATCACTATAATGTTATATATCATTTAGGCTGCTGTTCCCAGTCCATAGAATCACTATAATGTTATCTATCATTTAGGCTGCTGTTCCCAGGCCATAGAATCACTATAATGTTATCTATCATTTAGGCTGCTGTTCCCAGTCCATAGAATCACTATAATGTTATCTATCATTTAGGCTGCTGGTCCCAGGCCATAGAATCACTATAATGTTATCTATCATTTAGGCTGCTGTTCCCAGGCCATAGAATCACTATAATGTTATCTATCATTGTATGAGGGCAGGAAGAACAGATAACATTTTCCAGAAGGGAATGAGAAACTTCCCTCTCAGAAACGTCAGAAGAAGCAGTGGGAAGACATATGTATTGATTTGCAGAGAAACACCAGCAGACCCTTAGGACAGCATGATCGATGTTTTTGCGTAGAGGTGACATCTTTTGGAAAGAGTGTGTGTGTGTGTTGACAATGTGTGGAAAGTGTGTGTGTGTGTGTTGACAGTGTGTTTGTGTGTGTGTGTGTTGACAGTGTGTGTGTGTGTTGACAGTGTTTGGAAAGTGTGTTTGTGTGTTGACAGTGTTTGGAAAGAGTGTGTGTGTGTGTGTGTTGACAGTGTGTTTGTGTGTGTGTGTGTTGACAGTGTGTGTGTGTGTTGACAGTGTTTGGAAAGTGTGTTTGTGTGTTGACAGTGTGTGGAAAGTGTGTGTGTGTGTGTTGACAGTGTGTTTGTGTGTGTGTGTGTTGACAGTGTGTGTGTGTGTTGACAGTGTTTGGAAAGAGTGTGTGTGTGTTGACAGTGTTTGGAAAGAGCTTGTGTGTGTGTGTGTTGACAGTGTGTGGAAAGAGTGTGTGTGTGTGTGTGGAAAGAGTTTGCAAGGCAACAACACGGCAGCAGGATGAAACACTTGACTGTAGCAGTCTTATCAGTCCAGACACAGTGGAACTACAAGGGCAGGTTGTGTGGGTCCTGTAGATGGGGTCACTGGGTCTCTAGCCAGGTCAGGGAAGCAGAGCTGCCCAGTGCTGCACTGACAGGTCTGGCATCACACTAGACTCTCTGGGACACTTTTATCCTCTCTGTTCCCATCCTTTCTATCTATCTTTCTCTGTCTTGTTCCCTTAGCGCTGGTTGGAGTAGAGCTGTGAACACTAACAACCACAGCACCATGTTTATGGCTTCTAGCATCTCTCTCTCTCTCTCTCTCTCTCTCTCTCTCTCTCTCTCTCTCTCTCTCTCTCTCTCTCTCTGTGTTGTTTTTAGCATGCCTCTTCTCTAGGGTGACTGCTGGACATGCTGCTGTAGATGTACAGTACTTAGCTGCTTGTTCTAGCCTGTCTCTCCCTCTCTCTCTCTTTTTCGTTCTTTTTCTCTTGTTTTTTGCACACATTTTCACCACGGTTACAGCTGGTGTCATAAATATAGTGCTGTTGTTTATTCTAACCTCCCTCTCTCTCTTTCTATCTTTCTCTCTTTCTCTCTCTTTCTCTCTCTTTCTCTCTCCCTCTCTCTCTTTCTCTCTTTCTCTCTCTTTCTCTCTCTCTCTCTCGCTCTCTCTCTCTTTCTCTCTCTCTCTCTCTCTCTCTCTCTCTCTCTCTCTCTCTCTCTCTCTCTCTCTCTCTCTCTCTCGCTCTCTATTTTTCTCTCTCTCTCCCCCCTTTCTATGTCTCTCTCCTCCTCTCTCTCTCTCCTCTCTCTCTCTCTCTCCTCTCTCTATCTCTCTCTCCCCCTTTCCCTCTCTCCACTATGGTGTGTGTTTGTGGATGGCTAGCTGCTGTGTACACATGATGTGGACATTGTGTAGAAGCAGATAAAATGACAGCACATTCTCTAGTGCACCCCAGTGCGCCCACACTAAATAATTGATGTTTTGTTCACTCGTTGCTGACACTGCAGAAACATCCTCACAGTAACAAACCTGATCAGCTACAGTATGGGGAGTAATTATTATCTGGAATAACAAGTGTCATATGAAGACAGACAGACAGATAGATAGACAGGCAGACAGATAGACAGACAGACTGACACACCGAGAGGCAGACAGACGGACACACTGACAGGCAGACAGACGGACACACCGACAGGCAGACAGATAGACAGGCAGAAAAGACTGACACACTGACAGGCAGACAAACTGACACACTGACAGGCAGACAGACTGACACACTGACAGGCAGACAGACGGACACACCGACAGGCAGACAGACGGACACACCGACAGGCAGACAGACGGACACACCGACAGGCAGACAGACGGACACACCGACAGGCAGACAGACGGACACACTGACAGGCAGACAGACTGACACACTGACAGGCAGACAGACGGACACACCGACAGGCAGACAGACAGACACACCGACAGGCAGACAGACAGACACACCGACAGGCAGACAGACTGACACACTGACAGGCAGACAGACTGACACACCGACAGGAACGCAGACAGACTGACACACTGACAGGCAGACAGACTTAGGGAGAGAGAGAGGGCGAGAGTTAGAGCGAGAGAGGGATGGAGAGAGAGAGAGAGATGTTAGAATATATTTTGATAGACAGAGGGCTGTTGATATATGAATGCAGATAGTCAATACTAACCTATAGGGCTGATTGATTCAGATTGACCAGGTCAAGCAGGACCTCAGCAGGAAGGAGACAGAGCTGATGGGCTTGAGGACCAAGCTGGAGACTCTAACCAACCAGTTCTCAGACAGCAAACAGCACATCCAGGTCCTCAAGGAGTCACTGACCGCCAAGGAACAGCGCTCTGCTATCCTCCAGACAGAGGTATGTTGCTCAGCGTTAACTCTACTGACAGTGCTCTACTAGGGTTATTGTGGATATGGTCTCTTGGTGCCACTGTTGTGTCATAGTTGACAGTTTGCAGCTGAACAGGACCCGTATTTACTAAGCATCTCAGAGGAGGACTACAAGTCAGGATCAGTTTGAATCTAGTAAATCATAACAAATAAGATATCTGAGATCAGCTACTCTGAGATGCTGTTTCCAGTGCATTTACAAGTTGACTGGACTGGAAGTATTCCATTTATTTGCCTGTTGATTTAATTTGTGATAATGTCTGATAAGTGGGTCAGGTGGATGCTCTGCGTCTGGAAGAGAAAGATTCCCAGCTGAATAAGAAGTCTAACCAGATCCATCTCTAATCTAACACGGTGTGTGTGTATATCAGGTGGATTCTCTGCGTCTGCGTCTGGAAGAGAAAGATTCCCAGCTGAATAAGAAGTCTAACCAGATCCATCTCTAATCTAACACGGTGTGTGTGTATATCAGGTGGATTCTCTGCGTCTGCGTCTGGAAGAGAAAGATTCCCAGCTGAATAAGAAGTCTAACCAGATCCAGGAGACGTCTGAGGAGAAGGGGACGCTCAGCAGAGAGGTATACGACCTCAAGGACATGCTGGAGGTCAAGGAGCGCAAGGTCAACGTCCTGCAGAAGAAGGTATGGGGCGGGCTGGAGGCTGTGTGTGTGTATTTGTGTGTATTTGTGTTTATTTGTGTTTATTTGTATTGATTTGTATTTGTATTGCCCATTAGTTCCTGCCAAAGCGGCTACTCTTCCTGGGGTCCAGCAAAATGAAGGCAGTTTATACAATTTTAAAACATGACAATACATTCACAGATTTCACAACACACTGTGTGCCCTCAGGCCTCTACTCCACCACTACCACATATCTCAACTCTATTGAATCTCAACTCTATTGAATCTCAACTCTGTTGATTCACAAGTCGATTGATTCACAACTATTGATTCACCTCTATTGCTACACATGACCTGCTTTTCCTGACTGCCACTAGATGGCAGTATGAGACCATGTTGTGTGAGCCTACTCTAGTAGCCAAAACCACAACAGGAAAATGATTTCTCCCCATTGTCCTGAAGAACACAGTTCAGATGTCCTGAGTCTCATAACTCCAGAGTTCACTCTAATCAACCATCATCACGTAGTCATCAACCAGCCAGAGTACCAACCCAGAATGGTTCTTCTGTGATCCTGCAGCAGAACATGGGCCCTAGCTACCAGCGCCTCCAGGAGGAGAAGGAGAAAGTGTTTGTGTTTGTGTGTGAGTGTGTGTGTGTGAGTGTGTGTGAGTGTTTGTGTACATGTCATGTCAGGTTTCACAGAGAAAGTCAGGCTCAGCAGTATTACATGGCTGAGGAGGAGAGAGGGAGGCTGTGTCTCAGCAGTATTACATGGCTGAGGAGGAGAGAGGGAGGCTGTGTCTCAGCAGTATTACATGGCTGAGGAGGAGAGAGGGAGGCTGTGTCTCAGCAGTATTACATGGCTGAGGAGGAGAGAGGGAGGCTGTGTCTCAGCAGTATTACATGGCTGAGGAGGAGAGAGGGAGGCTGTGTCTCAGCAGTATTACATGGCTGAGGAGGAGAGAGGGAGGCTGTGTCTCAGCAGTATTACATGGCTGAGGAGGAGAGAGGGAGGCTGTGTCTCAGCAGTATTACATGGCTGAGGAGGAGAGAGGGAGGCTGTGTCTCAGCAGTATTACATGGCTGAGGAGGAGAGAGGGAGGCTGTGTCTCAGCAGTATTTCATGGCTGAGGAGGAGAGAGGGAGGCTGTGTCTCAGCAGTATTTCATGGCTGAGGAGGAGAGAGGGAGGCTGTGTCTCAGCAGTATTTCATGGCTGAGGAGGAGAGAGGGAGGCTGTGCTGTTTGGGGGTGGATGAGATTACATGGATAATTTATCATGCTGAAACAATGTGACCTCAAATGAATCTGCTCTTATTCTCACCCTAGTCCTTATTTGGGGCACTTCTTAGGGGCACTTGGGGCACTTCTTTTGACCAGGGCTCATATGGCTCTTGTCAAGAGTAGTGCACTATGTAGGGAATTAGTGTGCCATTTGGGAAGCAGACCCAGTCTCTCAGAGCCTGATAGAACGTAATACTCCCTCTCTGTCCTCGTCTTTCTTTGGGAAGCAGACCCAGTCCCTCAGAGCCTGATAGAACGTAATACTCCCTCTCAGTCCTCTCCTTGTCTTTGGGAAGCAGACCCAGTCTCTCAGAGCCTGATAGAACGTAATACTCCCTCTCAGTCCTCTCCTTGTCTTTGGGAAGCAGACCCAGTCTCTCAGAGCCTGATAGAACGTAATACTCCCTCTCAGTCCTCTCCTTGTCTTTGGGAAGCAGACCCAGTCTCTCAGAGCCTGATAGAACGTAATACTCCCTCTCTGTCCTCTCCTTGTCTTTCTTTGGGAAGCAGACCCAGTCTCTCAGAGCCTGATAGAACGTAATACTCCCTCTCTGTCCTCTCCTTGGGAAGCAGACCCAGTCTCTCAGAGCCTTTTAGAACATAATACTCCCTCTCTGTCCTCTCCTTGGCCTCCTCAACATTGTCAGTCAGTCAGCGAGAGCTAAGAGCCATGCATCTTTTGGGGGAAGATTCCTGGGTCCTCACTTGGGTCAGTTTGTGTGTGTGCATGTCTTTGTAGTGCAATGTGTGTGTGCCTGTAGCACGCTGTGTGGTGGGTCAGGGTTCGATCAGGAAGCTATAGAGGAGGAGTTGTAACAGGAGTAGATCTGGGGACAGGCCCAATGGTTTCAACAGACAGATACATACTGGAACCACTCCCAACTACACAGGACACACACAGACAGACACAGACATATTTAACTAGGCAAGTCAGTTAAGAACAAATTCTGATTTACAATGACGGCCTACTGGCGAACAGTGGGTTAACTGCCTTGTTCAGGGGCAGAAGGACATATTTTTACCTTGTCAGCTCTGGGATTCAATCTGGCAACCTTTCGGTTACTAGTCCAACGCTCTAACCACTAGGCTACCTGCTGGTTACTAGTCCAACGCTCTAACCACTAGGCTACCTGCTGGTTACTAGTCCAACACTCTAACCCCTAGGCTACCTGCCGCCCCTACACTCTAACCACTAGGCTACCTGCCACCCCTACACTCTAACCACTAGGCTACTTGCCGACCATACACTCTAACCACTAGGCTACCTGCTGGTTACTAGTCCAACACTCTAACCACTAGGCTACCTGCCGCCCCTACACTCTAACCACTAGGCTACCTGCCGCCCTACACTCTAACCACTAGGCTACCTGCTGCCCCTACACTCTAACCACTAGGCTACCTGCTGCCACAATAAGACAGGTAACCAGCCATACAGACAGGCAGGTAGGCAGGTAGACAGACAATAAGACAGGCAGCCAGCCATACGGACGGACAGACACACAGACTACAGTATAGCTGAAGCCGTTCCCCACTCTGTGGCCTGGTCCTGGTTGAGGAGTAGAGACGGGGTCATCCCAGCCCGCCCCAGCCCCAGCAGGGCCACATCCATCTTTCAGACAGCCCTCTCCTCCAGGGGAGGGAGGGAGGGAGGGAGAGAGGGAGAGAGGGAGGGAGCCATGTCTGTGGAGCGATGCAGCAATGTAGAGATGGTTGGCTCCGCTCTGGTGAGATCACAGAACCCCTACTACTAGCCCTCCAGGCTGACCGTCTGTGTGGATCTATATCTGTGTGGTTCTGTATCTGTGTGGATCTATATCTGTGTGTATCTATATCTGTGTCGTTCTGTATCTGTCTGTTTCTATATCTGTGTGTATCTATATCTGTGTGGTTCTGTATCTGTGTGTATCTATATCTGTGTGGATCTATATCTGTGTGGATCTATATCTGTGTCGTTCTGTATCTGTCTGTTTCTATATCTGTGTGGTTCTGTATCTGTGTGTATCTATATCTGTGTGGTTCTGTATCTGTGTGTATCTATATTTGTGTGTATCTATAGTTGTGTGTATCTGTAGTTGTGTGTGCCTCATCACTTATCCCCCTCCCTAGACAACCACACACCCCTCCGCTCAGCTCCATCCTCCCTCCTCCATGCCCCCTGCACCTCTCTGATTCAGAGGGGTTAAATGAGGAAGACACATTTCAGTTGAATACATTCTGACTAGGTCTCCCCTTTCCCCCCCTTTCTTCAATGTGGACATGCCAGACAGACAAACCCAGAGAAGAGCTGACCTCCTGGGGCTGAACATGCTAAGACACTGCCCCCCTAATGAAGATTCCAGGGACCTAGCTAGCATCTAGCATGCCCTGTCCAGGACACACACACACTGTAAGCTTTTCAAAGCTCCTCCCCTAAGCATGTCACCCGGGGGCTAAGCCAATGCAGTTTCTTTTGAAAGAGCCAGAGAGAGGCAGAGCTGAGCTCCCTATAGAGTTGTCTGAAGAAGCAACATTTAGTTTCTATAATGATCCCTGAGCTGTTGTAGCTCACTGGGCTCAAAGAACCCTAGAGCAGGCCTGATGGACATAACACATTGAGGCATGGCTGGCTTGGGGACTATACACTGACTCCTTGATGAACCCATACCCTGAATCCAACCCAGGACACAACAGAACAGGGCAGAACAGGGCAGAACAGGGCAGAACAGGGCTGAACAGGGCTGAACAGAACAGGGCAGAACAGGGCAGGACTGAACAGAACAGGACAGGACAGAACAGGACAGAACAGGACTGAACAGGGCTGAACAGGACAGGACATAACATAACAGGCCAGAACAGAACAGGACAGAACAGAACAGGACAGAACAGGTCAGAACAGGACTGAACAGGACTGAACAGGTCAACATAACAGAACAGAACAGAACAGGACAACAGAACAGAACAGGACAGAACAGAACAGAACAGGGCTGAACAGAACAGGACAGAACAGAACAGGGCAGAACAGAACAGGACAACAGAACAGGGCAGAACAGGGCAGAACAGAACAGGGCTGAACAGGACTGAACAGGGCTGAACAGGACAGGACATAACATAACAGGCCAGAACAGAACAGGGCAGAACAGAACAGGACAGAACAGAACAGGGCTGAACAGAACAGGACAACAGAACAGGGCAGAACAGGGCAGAACAGAACAGGGCTGAACAGAACAGGACAACAGAACAGGGCAGAACAGGACAGAACAGGACAGAACAGGACAGGGTTCTGAAAGTACTACATGTCCTCAGTGAGTGGTTCAGATCAGGTGAGTAAACTGCGTTGACAGAGAGATGGAGATTGTTCCGTTAGTGAGGCTCCAGAGATAAAGACATCTTCTTCATTCAGGGTAATCAGAGAGCACAAGCCAGTTGGAAGTCAGTTGTTTGTGTCAAAGAGTGATGAGGTCAGATGTGTCTAAACGGGGAGAAATATGAACTCATCAAGAAGATGAGATGTTAGCCCACTCTTCCACCAAGGCACCTGCAAGCTTCCTGACATTTCTGGGGGAATGGCCCTAGCCCTCACCCTCCGATCCAACAGGTCCCAGACGAGCTCAATGGGATTGAGATCCGGGCTCTTCGCTGGCCATGGCAGAACACTGACATAACTGTCTTGCAGGAAATCACGCACAGAACGAGCAGTATGGCTGGTGGCATTGTCATGCTGGAGGGTCATGTCAGGATGAGCCTGCAGGAAGGGTACCACATGAGGGCGGAGGATGTCTTCCCTGTTGAGATTGCCTGTTGAGATTACCTGCAATGACAACAAGCTCAGTCCGATGATGCTGTGACACACCGCCCCAGACCATGACGGACCCTCCACCTCCAAATCGATCCCGCTCCAGAGTACAGGCCTCGGTGTAACGCTCATTCCTTCGACGATAAACGCGAATCCGTCCATCACCCCTGGTGAGACAAAACCGCGACTCGTCAGTGAAGAGCACTTTTTGCCAGTCCTGTCTGGTCCAGTGACGGTGGGTTTGTGCCCATAGGCGACGTTGCCGGTGATG